>OY992890.1:60693523-61293523 GCA_963921405.1 Cepaea hortensis | reverse complement strand
GCAGTTACGACCCACTCTGAGGAAGAATTGCAATGTCTACTATCTGCATTCTCCAATGCTTGTTCTGAATTTGGTTTAACAATTAGCAAAAAGAAGACACAGATTATGTCACAAGGTGCACATGGGGTACCATCAATCTTTATTGACGACGCCGAACTAGAGATAGTAGACCATTTTACATATCTAGGATCAGTGGTAAATAGCAAATTATCCCTAGATCAGGAAATCAACATCCGGATTGGTAAGGCAGCAACAACAATGAACAGGTTAAGAAAAAGAGTCTGGGAGAACAGGAAGCTTACTGCCAAAACAAAAGTCCTTGTCTACCAAGCCTGTGTCCTTAGTACTCTTCTCTATGGCAGTGAAACCTGGACAACTTACTCACACCAAGAGAACAATTTAAACAGCTTTCATATGCGGTGTCTGCGAAGAATTCTTGGTATTAAGTGGCAAGACAAAATCACAAATACTGAAGTATTGGAAAGATCAGGTTGTGTGACAGTTTATTCCATGCTCAGTCTTCGTAGACTTAGATGGATAGGACATCTTAGGAGGATGGATGATGGTAGAATACCAAAGGATATCTTTTTTGGTGAATTACAGATGGGTAAGAGATCTCAGGGTCGGCCTCTACTACGATACAAAGATGTGTGTAAGCGGGACATGATTGATACAGGCATTGATAATGCACATTGGGAGCAAGTCGCCGCTGAACGTGTTGCATGGAGGGCAAATATCAGAAATGGAATAAAGTCAAAGGAGAAAATTATTGCAGAAAAGTCACACACCAAGCGTTTGAGACGTAAGATGGTGCATGATGGTGGAAATGACCACGTGTTCACATGCACCCACTGTGAACGGACATTTACAGCGCAAATTGGCCTTATCAGTCACACTCGCTACCGCCATAGTTAAAAGTTATTATGCCTTTTTAAAGCACAAACTATCGTCTGTCAAGACGGCAAGGTGCCAATGTATGTATGTTCACACCAACCCTATGCTACCAATGTCTAACTTGGACATGAATCACCACTTGCGAGGTGAGATGCTGGAGAAGAGCTGCTAACTTAACTATCGGAGACCAAGTAAGAAATAGTATTATCAGATAGACAGTGGGACCAACACCTTGTGCCACATATATTGAAAGGCAGAAAATCAAATGGTTCGACCCTCTCATTAGAATGCAATAGTATCTGTTACCAGCACTGGCGCCACATGAAAGAAGATCTGATAAGAGAGCGTTTATAGACTTACGGTTGTGTGCATCAAATGGAGGTAATGGAATCTCATGTGATCATGTACAAACTATACCTTTATACAATTACTCAAGAATATATTTGGGAGATGACCAAAACTCAGTATCACATTATTGCAAACATCATACACTGTTTTCCTGGGAAACTTGGACATCAAATGTTGAACTAAAAAAGACAATTCAAGCAGTGGAGGAGGTTTCATACACATCCTCAGAATACCATGTACAGATCATATATTACATGAAAACTGAAATTTCTACCAAACCAACACAGAAGAAAAACCGAAGGAATGTTTTGAAGCAACAAATGTGAGCATAAAGTAACAAACAAAGGCATTAGAAACTGCCAACAAGACTGCATCCAGAGGCAGGAGGCATAACTACAAACCTGCATGTAACAGAAAACTCCAGAGGATTAATGTGCAGACATCTGCTGCCAGACACAACATGGAAACTAATCCAACCAGAACAAATCATTGAACACAACATGCAACAAGATGTATTCACAACAAAATACTGAACTGTATTAGGTTTAGCTGGAGGTGAAAAATCTGCATTTTTTAACATGGAAAAGGACACTACAAAATTAAGGCATCTAGCCAAATGTCTGAATGAAGAGACCAAACCCCAAGGGAGCTTGGCTGTTGAAGACATTGGCAGATGCTACACAGACTCCCAGACTTTCAAACGTCTATACCAAAGAAAACACAATAAAAGTAACATGAATAAGAACTGCTGAGGTCAAGACATAAGACAGAATCTTCTCCAAATTCAGCAACAATGTCCAGGCTGAATGACCTAATTCTTGCAAATATCAGAGCTGCTTAAGTATTCAAACATCTGTTAAAAAAGAGCCAGCTAGAATCACAGATGAAAAGATCTGCGACTTCACAGACAGGCCAGAACATAACATCTGGGCAATGAATTATGGGCACAAGGGATCTTCCTTGAAGAGTTGAAAGAAGCAGAAATAATACCAATTGAAATGAAAGGAAAGTAAAAAATAAAAAAAAACTAACACAGCTAGCTACCATCATATCAATCTACTAATCTGTCTGGAAAGAATAATGGATAAAATGGTCAATAATAGACTTCTGGATTACATAGAAGAAACAAACTATAACCTGAATGCCAATCAGGATTAAGAACATACCAAAGCACTTTTGATCAAATACATACATCACTCAGAAAATTGAGGATGGTTTCCAGAAAAGATCCAAACTCTTGTCTATCATTTTTGATCTTACAAAGGCACTTGACAGAGTGTTGACAGCCTGCTGCTGAAATCAGTTCAGCTAGGAATTGAAAGCGGAATGCTACAGTGGATAGAGTATTTCCTTTGTCAAGAACATGCAAGCGTTAAACTCCAGGGATAGAACAACTGAATGATTGGCATGCTAGAAGGGATCCTGCAATGAGATTCATATATAGATCTTCATATATGACCTTTATAAAGCTATTTACGCCTTATATTCACAGATCACTATTTGGTGATGGTCTTGCTAAATGAACTCACTCTGAGGAGTTGAAAAAGTGAGAATACAAGAAACCATAAAAAAGTGATGGTTGGACTAAGACTAGGGGTGTCCAAATAAGCAAGAGTTAGTGAGTTACTACACTTTTCAACTCTCCACCAAATCTGAAAACTACAATCTCTCACTGGTCAACATTCCACTATGTCAAGGGGATAGTTCGGTACACGTGGGACTGAAATGTGGCAAACATCTTACAAGGGAAATCAGACCTTTCCAGTCAAAGAAAGACGAGCCTCACACAAAAAGTGCATGTAGGACACATAGTGTGGACTGGGTGCATATGCCACGATAGATGAGGGCCTTCAGGAGATGGATTGGATACACAGTGAGGGATATACTATAGGAGGATTGAGGCACCAGTGATGGTAGTGAAAGTGGCAGCAGCACTGCAGGATCTGGGAGAATGGAGAGAGGAGAAATCACCATTGTGGCTGAGGAGTTCAAACACCTGCATCAACACCCCTTGTGTGAGAGGATAAAGGGACTGGCCTGGAGTTAGTGGGAGAGATCTGGCTCAATCATTTATCAAGATGGTTATTAGCTGTCATTGGTAGGGTCAATTTAGGGGAACTGGGAGTGGCTTGTGGCATGCTGCCACATAGCGTTTAGACAGAATGATGTCATCGGAAAAGGCGGTAGAAAATCATATAGGGAAAACCCCACAAAAAACTAAGAGACTATCGGTAAACAGCACAAACGTCACAGTGACATCAGATCACAACAAGAAGGACACAGATTGGGAATGCAAGAGCAGGCCAAGCAAATGCAAATGTTGGCGATGGAATAGTGTTGGCACATAAAGCAGTGGCTGCGATGGAGATAGCAGGGAAAGAAGATATACAGGGATTGCTACAAGGTGTCGCTACAGAACTTACGGGCGTACCTAGACCTACATCATGAAGAGCGGCAAAGGAGAACTTCAGCAGAATGACAGAAGGGCAATGGAAGATATGAAGGTACAATATCTATGTAAGCAGGTTAGTGTTGAGTTATCAATGAGTTCCTGTAAATAGAACTAGGTCCTGCTTGGCAACAACAAGCCCCAAGGTATGGATAGAATTGATAGAAATCTCAAACTGACTGTGAGCTCTTATTAAATCTTATTACTTATCAAAATCTTCAGCATGGCCGTTATTTTCAAAATCATTTACCTTGCGGTTCCAGCGTTGAACGTTTGTTCATTTTGCTTTTACGATTATTGTGTCGAGCCAGACATTTAAGTGACATACTATTTGCTCAGTTGTGTTTAACAGTTTATGAACACGCCGGACTTATAGTATGGCAGCCTTGGGGGATCGTCCGGGATTTGAACCCGGGACCTCTCGCAAATCCTGCTGCCATACTATAAGTCCGGCGTGTTCATAAACTGTTAAACACAACTGAGCAAATAGTGTGTCACTTAAATGTCTGGCTCGACACAATAATTGTAAAAGCAAAATGAACAAACGTTCAATGCTGAAACCGCAAGGTAAATGACTTTGAAGATAATGGCTATGCTGAAGATTTTGATAAGTAATAAGATTTAATAAGAGCTCACAGTCAGTTTGAGATTTCTATCAATTCTATCCGTACCTAGGGGCTTGTTGTTGCCAAGCAGGACCTAGTTCTATTTACAGGAACTCATTGATAACTCAACACTAACCTGCTTACATAGATATTGTACCTTCGTATCTTCCATTGCCCTTCTGTCATTCTGCCTGAAGTTCTCCTTTGCCGCTCTGCACGATGTAGGTCTAGGTACGCCCATAAGTTCTGTAGCGACACCTTGTAGCAATCCCTGTATATCTTCTTTCCCTGCTATCTCCGTCGCAGCCACTGCTTTATGTGCCAACACTATTCCATCGCCAACATTTGCATTTGCTTGGCCTGCTCTTGCATTCCCAATCCGTGTCCTTCTTGTTGTGATCTGACGTCACTGTGACGTTTGTGCTGTTTACCGACAGTCTCTTAGTTTCTTGTGGGGTTTTCCCTATATGATTTTCTACCGCCTTTTCCGATCACGTCATTCTGTCTAAATGCTATGTGGAACATGCTGCAGTGTCTAGGGTGCCACATAGTGTGCCTTGTGAGTCTGGACATTGAAGGCTGAACTGTGGAGGCACCCGTGTTAGTAAAGCAAAAGCATTTGATCGTCTTGGCAACTGGTAAGAGTGGAATAGCATTTCCACTGGTTGATCTTCAGAGGAGGAGAGGTGTGAGATGGTCAGTTGCTACTTCAGTGAGTTATAGGATGGGGCTTTTGCTAGTTCTGAAAGCTGCAGGAATGTGGTGGAGGGAATGGGAGGCAGCAGAATAGGCTCAGAGGTTTGAATGTGGTCTCTCCGTGTGGCTGCATGTTAGTACTCTGTATTGTTCAGTGGTTTGTGCTGTTAACTGCATGTTCAGAAAAATGGCAGGTGGCTGGTTGCTGAACTAAGTAGTTTGCTTTAGGCAGTCATACATGTGCAACTGCTGGTTTTTTCTAGTGACTGCTGCTTCCATCGATGAAGAACTGTAATTCTGGTGGCAGACTGTTGTGTTGGCATTCAGGCAGGGACTGCTGCCTGTTCCACTTTTCACATGGGACAGATAGGTGCTTTTTGTGTGATTGATATTTGCTGGCACAGGAACGGAGAATTATGGAATGACCTGTTGCTGTGATGTTGGAACTGCGACTGATGACCAGCCAGTCCTGGCAGGAGACGTGGGGTGTTTGGGTAAGCTGTCTGCCAATGGCACAATGACACTGGAGGAGTAGATTCCTGTGGTTTTGCAGGAGGTGGGGCAGCTGGTGCACTGATAGGGGCTGACAACTAGAGGGAGTAGATTCGCCACAAGGTCTCACTGAAAGAAATACCACCTCGGTACTCCAGAGCATGAAGGTGGAGGAGAGACTCGTCTGCTTCAGTCTTTGTTTAGACTTTAAGCATTGGAAACTTATCACAGAAGAAGAAGAATATATTAAATGTAAGTGTGGAATATTATTAGACCAAGCACAGTTAAAGGTCATCTCATCAAAAGAGATATCTTCAACAGATCTGTTGTGCTAGATTTAATACTGAATGTGCATAAATCAGGAGTGGTATATATTATTGTTAATTCATAAAAAATGCTGTCACAGTGCACCTTGCATAAAAGTAAGTTAGTTAGTCGACAGATCATCCTCATTGCACATCGAACCATTCAGTCCATAAGTGCTCGGATCCCTTCCTCAGCAAATCCCGCAGCGTGTAACGGCTAACGACGCCAGTTCTGTGTTGGTTTATCAATCTTCTTTGGCTTCCTGAGTAGTGTTCTTGTTTGGCCACCCCTCTTTTAATTTGCTGCTCTAGCAGTCTGGCCATTGTTGTAGATTCACGGTCATCACTTGGTTCTCGCAAAAGTCTTACTTCTCGTAGAGCATTCAGAATGTCAGCCTGGTCCATGGCGCGTCCGCCCTCCACAGTAGCCTCACCTGCGAGCTTGTCAGCCCGCTCATTTCTTTGTACTCCCGCATGCCCTGGCACGAAGATGAAACTAATCTTTGCCAGCCGAGACCGCTCCAGAGGCAGCAACCATTCTCTTCGGATCGACCCCTCCTCTATCCTCTTGATCATGTTCATTGAGTCGCTAAGGAAACAAGCACTAGTGAATGTCTGTGTCTCGAGCCATGTTATTGCTTTACTTACTGCCATGACTTCCATGGTCAGGCTACTTGTGGTTTCAGTGAAAGCACCAGAGTCCTCCTTCACAATTCTCCCTCCGGCCCGAGCTGTAAAGGCCCATGAGCTTCCCACCGACCCATCTGTGTAGATGACCGCGTCACTGTCTAGCGAATTCTCGAAAATCAACGCTTGTACTTCCGCCTCCACAGCAGCCGGATTTTCTTGTCTGCATTTCCTATCTAGTTGGATGCAAACTGAAAATGATCTGCAGAAGTCTGTTGGCACTTGCACCCACTCCTCGCCAGGTTCTAAGTCCTCAAGTGAACACACCTGTTGAAGAATGTCTTCGGCTTGACCCATCCACGACCGTCCTCTTTTTAACCTGCTGTCCTTCACCTTGCATAAAAACTGATACATATATTTCAGTACAGTTAGTGTTAGTATTGACTGTTCATATAATTTATTTCTTTGTATGCATGTATTTTGCCAAAATTGATGTAATGATCTGTCATTTATATTTATTTAAATCATGAATACTTTTGCTTTGTCCTCAGACACTGTTGTTCAACCCTCCCGCTAACAGTAAACCATTTTCCAAGGGCACCGGCTTTGGATCTCAGGACTACGATCTGTACATTGACTGTTTTGTGAGTTGCTTCAGGATTACACCACACAACAATGATGTTCTGAAAGTGTGTCTCAACCCATCGTCTCCACCCATGTACCATTATGTCCTGGTCAGTGCTCTGCATAGAATTATTACTCAGGTAAGAACATTTGTCTGTATAAATCTCTATATGATCAGCACACGATTTGCTGTCATGATGACCTCTTACATTTCATTGTTTCAGTAATACCTGATTTTCTGTATACATTCTTCCAGTCAGTTTGTATTATTTATGTACTTGTTACATTTTAAAATAATAATCTTTTAGTAACTGTTAAGTAACTCTGAATGTGTGTGTGATGGTAATGGCAAAGTACAGATGTAATGTTAATGACCTGGTTTGTGACAGTCATCACATTGTTTTGTGCACCTGAGTGGTCATGGTGACATAGTGGTTAATTTACTGCTTGTGAACACACACATTTGTCTGCAATAGTATCTGCCATAGGATGACCATTTTGCCAGGTTGTCAGTCAGAGGGGCCTTGGTATGATTCCCTAGTAAGTAAAGGTAAAAGAATTAATTCCTAAACCTGAACACAACGTGGCAACTGTTTGGACAAGCATTTATTTCCTCAGACTTATGAAACCTTCCTGGCACATGCCAGCAGTGGTACTACAAAGATAGCTTTTGTCATCGATTTTGGCCACTTTAAGATACAGAAAATATGAAGGATATTTTCCAAACTGTGTCCTGTAGACATGAAAGGTTTTATTATAGCACAGATGTGATATCTGTACATGTTGAAATTTCACGGGAAACTGAGTAAACCGTTCCCCATTCTGTTTGCCAGTTTAGGTCATCCAGTTCAAGTTAAGATTTATGATGACGATTGGATATTATAACTACTCATTCAACAGTTGGCTCTGAAATGCAAGAAGCGCTATATGTAATGTGTGTGAAGTATGGAAAAAACATAACTTGTGCAGATAAAAACTACGTCTTGTAATAGTGTGAACATGAGAAACAAACAGAATTATATTTATTTATGCATGTTTGTTCTGCTATTGCTTCAGGGGATCCTGTTGCATTTAACAAGATTAGTAATATAACTTGTAACTGCAGATATGATTACTGAAAGTTCTTTCAGTTATTGCTCTAAAGTAACTGTAATATAATATGAAAGATTGTTATTCTAATTCATTGAATGGTTCTGCGACAGTGCAGTGGCTAGCACGCTTACCTGTAACCCCTGTGGTTATGTGTTTGAATCCTCAATGAAACAGAATTTCTGGGGAGTCTCCGTGATGAAGTGGTCAAGCCATCTGGCTCGGACTCAGAAGGTTGTGTGTTCGATTCCAGGCCGTGACCATCGGTTCACAAGTGCATTTTTTCAGAGACTCCTGAGGGTCGTCACTGGAGCTACGGAGTTCGTGCTTTCTACGATGCTTTCCGCGCTTTGGAAAGAGACTGAGCCATATGGGATATAACCTGGTGCAATGAAGTCAACCCTGTCGACTTTTAAGCGACTTGAATGGTTCATTTCAAAATAACCAAACAAAAAAACTTGTAGAAAGTATCTGGTCTGAGACATCGCATGAACACAAAGTACTCATACAAATGTGAAATATGATGCCCAAGTATGTTTGTTTTAATATAACTTTGGCAACACACTCTAGTTATGCTTATGTTGGTTTACTCTCTATGGTTGCGCATATCCACATGTTTGGGTAATGTTTATAAATAAATTACTTTGTCTTTTCTTATAATCTGAAGAATATGTTCAGCTTTCTAAAGAAAACGCGTTTGTTAAATATAACGTAAAACATTATACAGATGCAAATATACAGATAAATAACACCATAGAATTGCATTTTTGTAGAAACAAGTGGGCATAATCAAACGTCAGGTACATTCAACTGTACAGAACATGATGTTATTCTGGCCTTTTAATTATTGTGCAAGGGGTTAGGTAAAAAACAACCGTTTCCATGCTATCATTGCACATTTAGGATGGTGCAAGACTCTGATTTTCTCAACCAAACGGCATTGCTTAGGTGATGGTGGACCGTAGTAAGCTGGTTGCCTGCCTTCAAAGACAGTTTTCTGGTACAGTTTGTAAGTCTGTGTACATCCTGGAGTCAGTGGTCGAGAACAGACCCTACCTCACTGGGTTGATTTACACTCAGGATCACCAGGCGGACAGGCAAGTGCACTACTAGCCATTCTGGTACCATAGCTCCTGTTTAATTATTGCGTGATGTATTGAAATATTAGCTTCAGGCTGTTTGTCTGGGTATTAATCAGCTCTTTCTCTTTCTTTATAGCCACGATTGCCATGGTGGCCTCACATCAGTTTGATTTATAGCAAAGCTGGAGAACTGAGGAACATGTTCAATGACATCGTAAACAAGGTGACTCAAGGCTTCAGCAGTCACAGCTGTCCCAAGGTTGGTAATAGTCCTACAACTCGTACTAGTCCAGCAGAATCAGAAATAGAATAATGTGTTGTATTGCTGCATAAACTATCTGTAGCTTAGTGTTGTTTTGTGACTACAAAATTGCTTGCGTTGTTTTATGACCAGATTGACCCTTGAATAGAGCCATTGACAGCGGTCAGCGTGGCTGAGAGGTTTTCTGTGCTCACGTTTAAAACTGTATCTGCTGACTGTGGGAGAATGGGTTCATTTCATGCACCTGCCAGTTGGACATCGGTGTTGACTACTTCTTCAGAAAGCAGTGGCAAACTACTGAACATAACATTGCCTAGTCAATCACAAACAGCCAATAACAAGGATGGGATTGACTGCAGGATCCTGTAAAAGGACATGCAATATGTTTTTAAAACCATTGCCACACAAATTTTCAAAGTAAAACGAAATTCCTGCTAAGCAACTCTTGCTTGTATGTTTTCCAGGGTTGACATTCTACTAAAATAATTCTGCTGTACATTACTCACGGCTGTATGAAATCTAAGCAAGACTCCCAACACTAGACACAGATGGCCTGCATGATTTAACTGCAGTCTGGTCACTGCATGTTTTAACTGCAGTCTAGTCAGCACTGTAGTGTCACTGTAGGCTCAAGGTACACTTCAAATAGCCAGACATTTCCAGCTCTTGCATATTTACCTTGCTTGACATTCTACCAAAACCACACTGCTCTTCAGTGCAACACATATAACAATCACAGGATAGAATCTACTTGGCTGAATCTGTATAAATAGATCTATTATGTGATGAATATCACACCCTATAAAAAAAAGTTAGTTGCAGATCATTTACAGGACGTCACAGTCAGATCCAGCATGTTTTTGGCTGTTTGTGATTTCTTGGCAAGTTTACGTTCAGTAGTTTGCCATTGCTTTCTGAACAACCGAGACTCATACCATTTTATAAAAACTAATGCAAGGTGGTCTACTGCAAAATTGCCCAAAGCTGTGTTTCGAATGCAGTATGCGGGATTACAAACTGCGCCCGTAACTCCATCGCCACAGAGTCGGTAAACCCAATAAAGAGAATTCAAATTGTCTTTAATGAGCTTTGAACAAGAATGTCATGTATCAGCTCTGCACTGCTGAAAAGTCTCCTTTGAATTGTGGGAATTGTGTGTTACGTATTTAAGAGAAAAATATGATTTATCTGTTCACTTCATATGATATATATATATAACTGTGCAGTATGCACCTGACGAGGTGCAGCAACATACGCCGGGCAACACATTGTGCAACCTATTTTTCATGGCTTTGTTTAAATTCATCAAGGGAGCGTATTGTTTGAATGCCATGTTTCATTTGTGCTGATGGCATCCACACTCTTTTCAGCAAACAGGTCCCAAACTGACAGCCCCTTTCAAGTTGAATAAAGCAACAGATGAAGTGCTGACATCCTACAAGTACATCCTGCTGTGGCTGGTCAAGCTTATTCATGCTGACCCTCATCTCATGCTGCATGTAAGTTGAGTCAGATACAGATTGTGAACACTTCTTTAACAATACGTGAACACTTCCTTAACAATACGTGAACACTCTACTGTTCACAATACAACATGAAGATTTTGTAAATAAGAAGATAACTTTTGTCAGCTGTAAATCAATGGGTAATGAAATGAGAAATGACATTTTCTGTTGTATTTTAGTGTGCACAACACATTTTTGGGTTAGATTAAGCTGGCTATATTAACACGTTTGGTTACAAATACAGAATCAAGGCAAGCAAGGGCATGAGATTCAGCACAGCACTCTGGATCTCATTACAAGTTTAGTATCTTTGGTCCATCAACAGTGGATGCCTGATGTTGCCCAGAAAGCTATGGAGGTTTGTATTTTGTTTTCTCTTAAAGACAAGTGATTAGTTAAAACTCATAATTTATTCAGAATCGTATCATGTCCGCTGAAAGCTGTTTATTAATGTAGACACTTGTACTGTAGACAAGGAATCATGGTAGCACTGTGGCTGGCATACTTGCCCAGTGGTCATATGTTCGAATCCCCATTGAGGTGGATTTAAACAAATCGGCCTGGGCTCTGAGGTTGATCCGACCTAACGTGGGTACCAGTAGCCACTTCAGTCACATTTTCTCAATTGCTGTTTAAGGATATAACCTGCATAGTTGGATACCTCTTGACAACACAAATCCAACTATATCTTATTCAAGTCTGTAGGGTCAATTATAAGCCGAGATATTAATGTTTGTGTGTCAGTTTATCATTTAATATAGACAAATAGAAAATATGGTTTCGACCCTTTCACAAAGTGTGACCTGCCTACACACTCACACAACTGTTGGTTACACTGATGCCAAGGGAGATTAACACAGTCGCTGTCTAACTCAAGGACAGATAACTTCTGCCAGTTTGTATATATACACAGCGCACACAGATATATACACCTCCACATCATACTGTGATGATGTCAGACCGTGCACGCTACTGCACGCGCAGTTGTCAATGCGAGGCGGAGATCCATTTTAACCAGAGAATTCGCCTTACAAATTTATCCAAAAATAAACTACCCCGTCCGTATTGAGTGATGACAATTTACACATATATACAATGGGTGTTGAATGCAAACATGCATTCATTATCATTTCGTCACTCTGAATAATCCATAAGAATATTAAATGATCATCGCTTGATTATGACACAGAAAACCGCTATTTTTCCTCCATTGAAATATCCCATTACAGCATCATAGCATGCGATCTTAATGATTTCAGCTTGGGATGTCCCTGCTGACTTAAATAGTCGAAAATTGGATGCTCAGTTGAATTATTCGTACAAGATCAATTGGCAGCGTCTATATAAAACAAAATTTACAAGTCAACTTACATCTTAAAAAGACAGTCTCTTTATCTCGGTAAGAAGAAAAATGTGAGAAGCCAAGATGTATAGATTCATAGACAATGGAGGGAACTGCAATACTCGGTAATCGGTTTCTGTTTTAATGCAATCTTGAAATAATCGCAGGATTTAACATCATGCGTACGCTTACTGTCCCCATATCGGAGTCACAAAAACAAATAACTGAAGGTCACAGCAATAAAAATTCAGGTAAAATTTGGCTAACCAAACAGTAGTACCTAGGTACCAGGACATGTCCTTGGAAGTCAAGGTGGCCACATCATCAGTCTTATGTCAGTTTATCTATACAAATATGGGGCTTGCACCTTATACCCCATATGCCGTAATGTAAGTTATTAAGAGATCATGGGGAAACATGGACTTGTGATAAAGAACAAAAATGGAGAATTAATGACCAACATGTGCTCAGGAATCCGTGTCATAGGAGAACATGCTTTTCCACAGACAAGAATACATAAAGCATCATGAGAATGATCCTAGTGAATGTTGAAGGCCAGACATCACGTGATGGCCACATATAGAGAGAACACTACAGTCATCAGGAAGGCATAGCTGAAAGACTCTAGGCCTATTCTTCTCCACAGAAGGTCTAATCTAAAGCCAAATGAGACAACAGTCAAAAAAGAGGAATACAATAGCCCATACTACAGACAGAGATAGACAATTCTGGAAGACGTCTAGTGGTGCAAGAAAAAGATCATTTGTCCAGGTCTGGCCTGACATAGCCCAGGACCAGACAATAACGTGGTGATTGTGTCTCATCTAGCTTTATGACTGCGTTAGACTTATCCTTTGGGGAATTTATACAATGTTTTTTCTCTTGATTTCCCCACCCACATAAGAGATTTAAAAAAAATAATTCCTGTAGCAGGAAGCTGAAATAATAGGACCATCACATAATGTAGGACTGAGTGCACAGAGATGTAGGTGGTCAGTCTCTCCCTCCCGTAGCACAGACGAGTGCTGGCATTGAACCCTGGTCTGACCGCACTCATGCCATTGTCAGGTTAACATCCTGACAGTTACCCCAAACATAAGAGATTTACAGCATACATATTAACTGGTGACAATTGTTGAGGTTTTCCTTTCCCATTTATCATTCAGGAAAGCCATTGCTTTCATCGTTGTATGTATTTCTGTTTCCCAACAGGCACTTCTGTGTTTGCATCAGCCAGAAAATATAGAGTTGTGGAACCCTGAGGCTCCCATTAACACTTTCTGGGACATCAGGTTTGTTTTGCATTCATTCTTAATCTTGTTTATAAATTTTGACTTGTTTGTTTTAGTTTTGTAAATTATAGTTTTTTTCTTGGTTAAAAATGATTTCATGTATGTCATAAGAGGCGAATAATAAAGGTTGGTGTGTGGCTGGCTATCACATCCTCTAGAAAACTTAGCTGCAAGACCCAGCCAATCATGAACAAGTCTTAAATGTCTTTTCATGTGTTGGTAGAGGGCTAATGCTAATTAAGATATGAAAGGCAACAGAAGAAGAAATATAGTTTGGTTATGTAAATACAGAATTATATTTTTTCAGGAAAATGTGCAACTGAAGTTATTGATTTTATTGCAGTTGTTGCTTTTTTTTACTAATGTAGTAGAATGACCTTTTAAAAATAGTTTGCCAACTGTAAGGTAGTTGTCAGAAAATGTGGATGTTAAACGATGTATTTTGGTCTGTTGCAGTTCCCAGGTGTTATTTTACATATCCCAGCGTCTGATCCAGCATCAGATTGTCAATTACACAGAGATCTTGAAGTGGCTGCGGGAGATACTTGTCTACAGGAACAGATTCCTGCAGAAACACAGTGCCAATGCCAACATGGGCAGTAACATTCCAGTGTGTAGACAAGCCCACATTAAATTAGAGGTCAGTTGTCTGCTCGGTTTCTTAGTTTTTACATGATCTGTTATACTTTCATTCTGCGGATCTACGTAGTGTAGTGGTCAATCTGCTTGCCTTGCGCTGCGAAGGTCATGAGTTCATTCTTGGACTTCACCATTCATTTTACAAGTGCAGTTTTTTCTGAAGCCTCTGAGGTTGTCTCTGGAGCTACAGGGTACATGCTCTGTGCGAGACTTTTGGCAGATGGCTCTGTAGAAAGAAGACCAAGCCGTAAGGGAAAAAATCTGCTGCAGTGAAGTTGATCCTCTTGTCTTGAACACCCTTGACCTTCATAGACTGCATGACTTCTGCCCAGCTTGCAAACTGAACATCAGTTGTACACAGACCATATTTACCAAGACCAAAATAATGGCACAGCAATGTACACATCGCACATTGCATACATACCAACTGTTCAAAATGAAAAATACTTATCTTGGAGCAACAAGTGATCAACAGCTTACTTTGAAGGAACATATTACAAAAGAATAGACGATTAAAACTATTATTATGACTTTAACACTAGTCTTTGGACTGACTGATTTCTTGAGTAAATGAAGGCTGCCATAGAAACCTATGAAAAATGCAGAAGAATGGTCAAGATCCACTCTAATAGACAGCTAGCTAATCTCATGGACACAAATGCATAGAATAAAACAGAAATCTGTGCTGCAACATGTTAGTGAAATCAAGTAACTGTACACAAGAAAATACCAAGAGTGAGTAGTTTGCTACCAGATGTTTGCTGCAAGCACCTGACCAAGTTCATAGATGGAACAAACAGGGCAGACTCAAGTCAGGTACTGAGTATGCAGTCTTTTACATTAACTCCTTTGATCTTAGAAAGTGTTAAAAGTTTTACCGAACAATGTTAATGAAAACAAGGACAGTTAACATGTATAATCTGTATGTTTTTGAAAGAGGCCAAGATAAACAGAAAACTTATCACATATATCTGGAGAAGCAGTTACAATTTGTTTGGCCTCATTGTGGAAAGATGCAAGACTTGTATTTTAACAACTCGTAAGATCAATAGAAAATGTGATAGAGCAAGAGATGATTCTCTATGGCCTTGTATCATGGCATGGAAAGATATAATCAGTATATGACTTGGTACATAGCCGCTACTCTTCAATCTGGCTCTAGAGAAAGTTGTAAGGAAGGTAAAGGAGGAATGTGATATTGGAGGAACATCCAAGCTGCTTGGTTATGCAGATGATATAGATATTATAGGGCAAAGTGAACAAAAGACATTGGAAATATTGACTCACTTAAAGGAAAAAGCCCAACAGATGGGGCTGGTTATCAACCAAGATAAGACAGAATATATGGTAATTTCAAGAGACGGAATGGCTAGAAACTCTGGCCACATACAAATAGATAATATGACCATTAAAAGAACGGAAACATACAAATACCTGGGTACGATCTTCAACTGCTCCAACATCATAAGGGAAGAAATACAAACTAGAATCAACTCTGGAAATAAGATATACTATGCACTACAACATCTACTAAAATCAAAGGCGCTATCTCGTAACACCAAAATCACAATATACAAAACACTGATCAGACCAGTTGTGCTGTATGGCTCTGAAACCTGGAGTACAACGAAAGGAGACGAAGCCTTGTTACAAACCTTTGAGAACAAAATTTTAAGACGCATCTTTGGACCCATTAGGGATACACAAAGTGGAGAGTGGAAAAGAAGAAGTAACAAAGACATTTATGATCTGTTTAAGTCCCCGCTAATCACTGGTATCATGAAGGCTAATAGACTACAATGGCTGGGGCATATAGAAAGAATGGAAGATAATAGGGAAACAAAACTCGCTTACACTCAGGAAATAAATGGCCGTAGACCCCGAGGTAGACCAAGAAGACGGTGGAGAGATAATACATGTACAGACCTACAAGCACTTGGAATCAACGACTGGCAAGAGAAGGTCCACCAGAGAGACGAATGGAGACGGATTGTATTTGCAGCAAAGAACCTCAATGGCTCGGAACGCTGAAGAAGAAGAAGAAGAAGACTTGGTACATTCTGCTGGAAACTTGGAGCTGTGAAGAAGCTGTATCACCCACACCTAGTGGCAAGCCACTTGGTGATCATGATGGTATAGGAACACTTCATGGTCTTGTCACTCTCTCTCTCTCTCTCTGTCTGTCTCTCTCTCTCTCTCTCTCTCTCTCTCCCTCTCTCTCTCTGTCTCTGTCTCTCTGTCTGTCTCTCTCCCCCTCTCCCTCTCTCTCTCTCTGTCTCTGTCTTTCTCTCTCTCTCTCTCTCTCTCTCTGTCTTTGTCTCTCTCCCTCTCTCTCTCTCCCTCTCCGTCTCCCTCTCTCTCTCTCTCTGTCTCTCTCTCTCTTTCTCTCACTCTCTCTCTCTCTCTTTCTCTCATGCACGCACCCCCCCCCCCCAAACAAACATGTACAAGTTGTGTATGTTCAATAAGAGGGAAAAGTGCTGACTGATTGTTGTGACTTAATTTATCCATGTGAAGGTTGTGTTCTTCATGTACCTGTGGAGCATTGAGATTGATGCCGTGCTCACATCCATGTCATGTTTCCGTCTGCTGTGTGAGGAGGCTGACATACGCTGTGGTGCTGACGAGATGGCCGTCACACAGCTACTTCCAAACTATTCCGTGTATGCAGAACTGGCTGCTGCCAGCACTGTGTTGACCACAGGTTTGTAGAAACATAGCTGATAATGTGTCAGAGTCATTGTCAGCCTGTAATGTACACAGTAAAAGATGTGTTTCAGATGTCTTAGATAGGTGGTGTAATTATGTTGCACATTTATTCTTCTTCTGCCTTTCCTGGCTCAATGATGGATGGGCCCTCAGTCAACTCATGCTAAGCCCTTTGTAGACTTGTTCATGATTGGCTGGATTTTGCAGGTGAAGTTTTCAATGAGATGAGGTATTTAGTCATGTGCCAACCCTCCGTAGTCACTTCTTATGACATGTATGGTAGGTGTAAATGCTACTTTTCTTTGCTTCCCTTATGGATCCTTGTACCACATGGATGTTGCTCATTATTATTAACATGATAACAGAAAACCTTGCACAGATTAACTAATGGGAGGGGGGGGGGGGGGGTTTCCTATTCTAATTGAAGTTTTATGTTCTTTGTTGTCTGGATTTTTAATAGTTTCCAAGGTACCTCTGTCAAAGAATGCAATTCTAAATTTAATATCTGCCGCACATTATGCAATTTTCATTAAAGTTTGTCTTAGATGGGTAAATTAATATGCTTGTTCAATGTTGCATCTTCCTATTTTAAGCTGTAATGGTTTGGAGTCCTATCTGTTGCAATTGCTTTTGTCCTTTGAGCATTTATTTGCAATCATACATTTAGATTCCAATCAGGACACTGTAGTCTGCAAGACTATTTGTACAAAATTAAAGTTGCCCAAATTGACCAGTGCACTTGTCAAAATGACTTCCAGACTGTGGATCACATAGAACAAGTTTATTCTCTCTTTGGTAACTAAGAGTTTAAATCTTTTCCCATGTGACATAGTTGAAAAGAAGCTGTGGGGTACCCTTGATAACCTCCTGCTAATGACTTGTTTCATGGAGACAACCATCTCTTTGTTTAGATTGCTGAGCAAGTGAAACTGATTTAAGAAAATCATATATTCTTTTATGTTATGTTTTGATGAATAGTTTCTTCAGTTACTGTTCTGTTTCTCCTATTATGAACTGATCATTTGCAAATTAGATTGTACTATGTTCCTCATTTAATTTAACCAACTGCTTTTGTCATCATCATTTCTGACTACACAATAACACGCTGGGTATAGCACACATCTCTAACACACTCCTCTTCTAATTGGTGTTTGATCTGTATCTCCCTCTATAGTTGATATTACTACTTCTTGCTTAATGTTTAAATTGTAGATGATTCTAAGAATTGATTTTTTCTATCTTTGTTTGTTCCAATTTCTTAAAATGCGTTGAGTTGAGTTGAGTCAAGAACCGACATCACTGCAATCAGGACATTCCCATACGTGCTCAGTCCCCTCGTTCAACAGCCAGCGAAGAGTCATACTACTAATCGTTCCCACCGAGGTCTGATTAAATGTTCTCCTGGTCTTCCCTATCAGTTTTGAGATTCTTCCAGAACCCCTGCCAATCCCCCGCAATCTCATTCTTTCCACATATGGGTTCTCAATCTGTTCCTCCGCCTTCTCCACCTGGTCCCACAAGCGCACAATCACCTCCCCCTTGTCCATAGGCAAGATACCACCAAGATATGCTTGATACCTTTGACAACAGTAGATGGAAATGAATATCAATTGGGAATGTAGACAGCCAGCTATGTAATAATGGACAACAGAAGTAATGAATCAAATCATCTGACCTGTACTTTGTCACAATGTAAATTTTACTATGCAGTTATTCTAGTTTAAGGCTGAGTTGACCTGTCATTAATCTCCAGTACACTCACTGACACAACATAAAATCAACAAAATACTGGCTCATACAGGATAAACCTTATTAAAGATACAAACGTATAATGTCTGGTAGACAATGTTGAATGTACTTACACTTCAGCTAAATTTATGTTAAATTTGAAAGGTAACATTGGGCTACCATGCACAGAATATACAGAAAATAATGGAAACAGTATTTGGATCAGAATTCAAGAGTGCTACTAACAATACTTAACTAGAAAGTTGTAAGATTACGTTATGTTCAAAACAGGAATTGCTACAGTGGAGAAGGATTACATTTAGCTAGCACCCAGAAAACTGATACGCTCGTCATTAAGTTCCACAAACTTGACGAGTGTGTCTTGATCAAGGATGATCATAACTTTGGGGTCTGTTCACCTACTTGCTATCTGCACACTCTGGGAATTGGTATCTACGCTGGTACTTATTGCATTAATCTTAACCCAAAAGACAAGGAAGGGTCAGTGACTTTGCTCTTGTTCTAGCAGTATTATTTACTAGTCACTGGTTATGGTTTCAGCTTGACTGTTCTTTCCATGGCGTCTTATCTAAGCATACTGGTGCCTCATAAGATCATTGCATGTAGAACAGTTCATGCATTCTTTGTGAGAACCATCAATGCTATCTTGGCTTTGTGTGAAACTTTTGAATGTACTTTGTCACAATCCTTTGCAACAGCTAGAATTGGCTGTGTCTAAGGTTTGTCTCTTTGATATCTTTAAGTGAGAAGTACAGGGTGGATCAGCCATAGAAATCACATTTCACCAAATAGACCGGACTGCTGAACAACAACAACTTGCAGTCACTTGATAACATTGTTTTGCACTCAAGTCTGTTTATTAATTATAGATAAACACAATGACATGTATAACATACTTCCAGGCTTTTTCATTGAAACATACATCTTTCTTCCTACGTGAATCCTGAATATACCACTGCCTTCTCCAGGCCTTTGTGAAATAACTGGTTACGCCAGACTCTTTCCCTAGTCCGACCATAACTCCTCTGAGTATGTTCTCTAGGCCAAGTTCCCCTAATTTGCCCGATACTCAATTGCCCCGGCCCATCACTTTCTTCTCCCTATATTGGGCAGATTCGTTACCCCACTGTGCGAATCCATTTTACCCTTGATCCCTTAATTACAGATTCCCACAAACACTACATTTTTGATTTTCTTTTGTTTCCCTGTCTTTTAGCACGTTCTACTTTCTCGCTGGTGATTTATCTTGACATGTACATGCCATACCATCCCACTGTCTTGAGGCTAACCCATTTGCTCAAGATTTTTATTAACCTTCCTGGACCCCCATCTACCTTACTCTGACCCCACACCTGCAACCTCGCTTTGTTACTTTCACCTTTCCTCGCCATTCCTTTGGATGTGGTGATTCTTGTCTTTATCTCACATTTTCCATATGATGACACTATAGCGTCATCATCATCATCAAGTGCCGTGCCGGCTGGCGTAGCTGTATAGCGTAGATGTTTAAAATAGGATTAAGCTGTTATATATATATATATATATATATATATATATATATATATATATATATATATATATATATATATATATATATATATGTGTGTGTGTGTGTTGAATATCCTTTACAGGACATTGCTGTCAACATCAGCATCTTTCAGCTGATTGTTGATTTCTTGGCAAGATTACTCACATTTTCCATAGGATGACACTGTATAGCGTAGATGTTTAAAATAGGTTTCAGCTGTTATATATATATATATATATAATCGAAGGGAACAGACCAAGAGGAAGACAGAGAGGAAAATACCTGGATGGCTTGGCCACATGGCATGGACGAGACAGGAACACTGAGCTGATCCACGACTCTAGTGATCGAGTGAAATGGCGAATCATGACTGCCCACGCTTTCCGGCATGGCACATGATATATATATATATATATACATATATATATATATATATATATATATATATATATATATATATATATATATATATATATATATATATGTGTGTGTGTGTGTTTTGAATATCCTTTACAGGACATTGCTGTCAACATCAGCATCTTTCAGCTGATTGTTGATTACGCTCAGTAGTTTGCCATTGCTTTCTGAGCAGCCGGCTCACATACCCCGTAAGTTACAGACGCGATTCGAGCCACTGCTGATTCTCACTGTCGCCACGTTACATACGAGATTACGGAGAAAAGTCGCTAACCTCTAGGCCAGGAAGCCGACATATATATATATATATATATTTAATGTTGCATATCCCTTGCAGGACGTTGCAGTCTACATCAGCATTTTTCAGCTGCTGTTGATGAATTAGTCACATTTTACGTTCAGTAAATGAAAATCATAAATTGATTAGAGAAATTAGATGTAGACAGTCAAAAATGTTTGGACATGTTATGAGAAGAAATGAATTTTAGAACTTGGTGACAACTGGCAAGATTGAAGGGAACAGACCAAGGGGAAGACCGAGAAGTAAATGCCTGGATGACTTGGCTACATCGCATGGTTGAGACAGGAACACTGAGCTGATCCATGACTCTGGTGATCGAGTGAAATGGTGAGTCTTGACCGCCCACACTTTTTGGCATGGCACATGATTGATTGATTGAGTTTGCCATTGCTTTCTGTACGACCATACCAACACGTTATAACACAACGCAATACGGTCTGCTGCACAAATCGACAGCGGCTGCCTTTTGAACGCTTGGTAAGCAGCTCGCGAACCGCGCTCGCAAGCCTTTGGCCATGGAGACCGACTTGTTATATAGTGATATATATTAACCTACTGTGCTTAACATGGTGAATTTTATATGTTTAGGAAGAGCAGCTTTGCAGAAAAGAATTATGGTTCTTTTGCGAAAAATTGACCAGTCAACTCCAGGAAATTCACAGGTAAGACCTAATCAGTTAATTATGGGAAATAGCTTTAAAAACACATCTTACACACACACAAACTACTCTATGTAAGAGCATTAACATAGGAAGCATAATATTAATTTGCATACATTTTTGCTCTGTGCTACCAATGCCAAAGCTGGACAATGACAGATAAAGAGAAAAGAAAAATCACAACAACAGAAATGAGATTCCTGAGAAGAATACTCAATGTATCAAGAATAGAGAAAATCAGAAATGAAGAAATCAGGACTAAACTGGGGGTTAAAGCATTGCTAGATTTTATCAGAAGGCAGCAAGTCAAATGGTTTGGCCATGTAACTAGGTTACCAACTAACAGTATACCACAACAAGCAATGATGTACAGACCAAATGGAAGCAAAAGAAGAGGTTGGCCACATAAACGATTGACAGATGGATTAGCAGAGTCCAAGGGAATCTCGATACATGAAGCCCATAAGTGGGCACTCTCCCGCTGTTTATACTTCATCTTGACACCGCAAGGTACAAGAGGAACAAAATGAGATGAGATCAAATTATACATTATGTGGCATGCTGAATGAACAATGTTACCAAGTCACAGAGTATAACGTGTAAATGATGTGATTTGATATGATTACTAATTGTTCTTGCAGTTGTTATGAATGTATTAATAATTTTAGGAAAGATTATTAATCACATTCTGTGAGTTCTTGTATTTTAATAACTGTGCAGTGTTTGAAAATATTGCCGGTCTAAGTTTTGTATTTATCTATTATGTTGCATGAACTTTACAGAGGGTGAATACAAAACTTGGACTGACAATATTTTCAAACGCTGCACAGTTATTAAAAATACACACTATATTAGTAACCTTTGTCTAGAAAAAGTGCTGTTTCACGATTTCTTGCTGGATTATCATGGCAGTATGTCCTGCGATGGTAGCATGGTTTTACTTGGATAAGTTACCACTTCGTAACTAATTCCAGTAATGCTAATTTTTGTCATTCTTGGTGATTGACCATATTCAAATTTTTGGTGTTTTGTCGAGTCAAAAACTAACATCACAGCACTCAGGAAATTCCCATACATATTACGTCCTCATCTTCAACAACCAGTGAAAAGTCCCAATACTAATGGTACCAATTACAATCTGATTATGTTTCTGTCTGGCCTTTCCTCAGAGAACTGATGCCTGCCTCTCCATTTTCTCAAGGCAGTGTTCTTCCACATTTTACACATGATCCCAAAGGGCCTTAACCACATCTGCCTTATCATGCACCAATACCTCACCCAGTTTATCCACCGGATTGTTTCCCAACACACCAGCATATCCTTAGTAAAAGATCCAACAGATGCTTCCTGTCTTAGATTGTTAAATTGTGCCACTCTGCACACAATATGGCTGTCTTCATCCTGCTCAGTGTACTCTGTGAATACATTACAATCACAGCATGATCATGTTATTTATCCTAGTCAGCAGAATGCCACAATGACTGCCTCCACTTCCATTCTCAGACTAGATGGTGTGATACCAATTGCACATTTTTGTGTAATATATTTGTAAAGAGTAGTGTATAATACATGTATAAAAGAACATGCAAATAACAAACACAATGATATCTAACAGTAAAGAGTAGAGTTAAATGTATTCAGGAACAGAGTACATAAACAGATGCATGGGATAAATTGTTAGAAAATGACTACAAATGTCAGATCCATAAATTGTTAATTTGTGTCCAATCATTGTTTCACAGCACTGCGTGAGCAAATAATATTTACTATAGTTATAGTCTTACCTAAAATGTGCTTATGGTTACCTTTACAGCATGAAGCTTTGAAACATGCAGAAGAAGGTATAAGTTAAACTGATAGACACAGCTGATCTTTCTTTCAGGCTTGGGATGATACAAACCGCAACTGGGATGCAGTTACACGTTATCTGGAAAGCTATCCAAAGATCAAAGTTGAAGAAGGGAGAGAACTGACTGATGTTATGAGGATCACAAAACGTAAAACACCACATTCTAACACTGAACATGAGCTGGAGGTAATGTACACCAGTCTGTCTCTTCATTGTTGCATCAGTTGAATTGTGTAGCCTGCAAAATATATGATTGTCTGTAACCTCTAGTGGTAACAGTGTTCAACCGCAATACTTAGAATTTAACAGCTATCTCAAATCAGAGTTGCATGATAATTATGTGGTCACTTCAGTTTCATCCATGGAATGTCCACTGTAATCTTGTAATGGGAAATTAGATCTTGCAAAATGTTAAGAGGTTTTGTAATTTCAGAGTTGAAGCTATTGCAATGTTTCCCTGATGACATGCTGATGGTGACAGTGGTACTGTTTGAGTACTCCACATATACTTAATTTCCTGCATTCTTTACTGGTCCTTGCACTGTGTACACTTTCATCCATAGATTAGTATGCATTTTCAAGGAAACTATGAATTGCTGCAGTCTTCTTGAGATTACAACTATCTGTGTAGCTGTTCATTCTGACAGCTATCTATGTAGCTATTCATACTGACAGCTATCTATGTAGCTATTAAAATGTACAACTATCTATGTAGCTATTCATACTGACAGCTATCTATGTAGCTATTCATACTGACAACTATCTATGTAGCTATTCATACTGACAACTATCTATGTAGCTATTAAAATGTACAACTATCTATGTAGCTATTCATACTGACAGCTATCTATGTAGCTATCAAAATGTACAACTATCTATGTAGCTATTCATACTGACAGCTATCTATGTAGCTATTCATACTGACAGCTATCTATTTTTTTTTTTTTTTTTTTTTCCGCGTTTCCATCCTGTTTCAGGATATTGCGGTCAACACCAGCATCTTTCAGCTGTATGTTGATTCCTAGGCTAGATTACGCTCATCAGCACGCCACGACTTTCTGAGCGACCGGCTCCATACTCTCATAAGTCACTTTTGCGATTCGAACCACTGCTAATTCTCGTCGCGTCACGTGACGAGAGTATTCGGGGTTAGCGGAGAAAGCTGCTAACCCCTCGGCCATGGAGCGGGACAGCTATCTATGTAGCTATTAAAATGTACAACTATCTATGTAGCTATTCATACTGACAGCTATCTATGTAGCTATTCATACTGACAACTATCTATGTATCTATTAAAATGTACAACTATCTATGTAGCTATTTATACTGACAGCTATCTATGTAGCTATTCATACTGACAACTATCTATGTAGCTATTCATACTGACAACTATCTATGTAGCTATTAAAATGTACAACTATCTATGTAGCTATTCATACTGACAGCTATGTATGTAGCTATTCATACTGACAGCTATCTATGTAGCTATTAAAATGTACAACTATCTATGTAGCTATTCATACTGACAGCTATCTATGTAGCTATTAAAATGTACAACTATCTATGTAGCTATTCATACTGACAGCTATCTATGTAGCTACTGACAACTGACAACTATCTATCTAGCTATTCATACTGACAACTATCTATGTAGCTATTAAAACTGACAACTATCTATGTAGCTGTTTATACTGACAACTATCTATGTAGCTATTAAAACTGACAACTATCTATGTAGCTGTTCATACTGACAACTATCTATGTAGCTATTCATACTGACAACTATCTATGTAGCTATTAAAACTTACAACTATCTATGTAGCTATTCATACTGACAACTATCTATGTAGCTGTTCATACTGACAACTATCTATGTAGCTGTTCATACTGACAACTATCTATGTAGCTATTCATACTGACAACTATCTATGTAGCTGTTCATACTGACAACTATCTATGTAGCTATTAAAATGTACAACTATCTATGTAGCTATTCATACTGACAGCTATATATGTAGCTATTCATACTGACAGCTATCTATGTAGCTATTAAAATGTACAACTATCTATGTAGCTATTCATACTGACAGCTATCTATGTAGCAATTAAAACTTACAACTATCTATGTAGCTGTTCATACTGACAACTATCTATGTAGCTGTTCATACTGACAACTATCTATGTAGCTATTAAAACTGACAACTATCTATGTAGCTGTTTATACTGACAACTATCTATGCAGCTATTAAAACTTACAACTATCTATGTAGCTGTTCATACTGACTACTATCTATGTAGCTATTCATACTGACAACTATCTATGTAGCTATTAAAACTGACAACTATCTATGTAGCTGTTCATACTGACAACTATCTATGTAGCTTTCATACTGACAACTATCTATGTAGCTGTTCATACTGACAACTATCTATGTAGCTATTAAAACTTACAACTATCTTTGAAGCTGTTCATACTGACAACTAGCTATGTAGCTATTCATACTGACAACTATCTATGTAGCTATTCATACTGACAGCTATCTATGTAGCTGTTCATACTGACAACTATCTATGTAGCTATTAAAACTTACAACTATCTATGTAGCTATTCATACTGACAACTATCTATGTAGCTATTAAAACTTACAACTATCTATGTAGCTGTTCATACTGACAACTATCTATGTAGCTATTCATACTGACAACTATCTATGTAGCTATTAAAACTTACAACTATCTATGTAGCTATTCATACTGACAACTATCTATGTAGCTGCTCATACTGACAACTATCTATGTAGCTATTCATACTGACAACTATCTATGTAGCTGTTCATACTGACAACTATCTATGTAGCTGTTCATACTGACAACTATCTATGTAGCTATTCATACTGACAACTATCTATGTATCTGTTCATACTGACAACTATCTATGTAGCTATTAAAACTTACAACTATCTATGTAGCTATTCATACTGACAACTATCCATGTAGCTATTCATACTGACAACTATCCATGTAGCTATTCATACTGACAACTATCTATGTATCTGTTCATACTGACAGCTATCTATGTAGCTGTTCATACTGACAACTATCTATATAGCTATTCATACTGACAACTATCTATGTAGCTATTCATACTGACAACTATCTATGTATCTGTTCATACTGACAGCTATCTATGTAGCTGTTCATACTGACAACTATCTATATAGCTATTCATACTGACAACTATCTATGTAGCTTTCATACTGACAACTATCCACGGAGCTATTAAAACTTACAACTATCTATGTAGCTATTAAAACTTACAACTATCTATGTAGCTGTTCATACTGACAACTATCTATGTAGCTATTAAAACTTACAACTATCTATGTAGCTGTTCATACTGACAACTATCTATGTAGCTATTAAAACTTACAACTATCTATGTAGCTATTAAAACTTATAACTATCTATGTAGCTGTTCATACTGACAACTATCTATGTAGCTATTCATACTGACAACTATCCATGTAGCTATTAAAACTTACAACTATCTATGTAGCTGTTCATATTGACAACTATCTATGTAGCTATTCATACTGACAACTATCTATGTAGCTATTCATACTGAAAACTATCTATGTAGCTGTTCATACTGACAACTATCTATGTAGCTGTTCATACTGACAACTATCTATGTAGCTATTAAAACTTACAACTATCTATGTAGCTATTCATACTGACAACTATCCATGTAGCTATTCATACTGACAACTATCTATGTAGCTATTCATACTGACAACTATCCATGTAGCTATTCATACTGACAACTATCTATGTATCTGTTCATACTGACAACTATCCATGTAGCTGTTCATACTGACAACTATCTATATAGCTATTCATACTGACAACTATCCATGTAGCTATTCATACTGACAACTATCTATGTATCTGTTCATACTGACAGCTATCTATGTAGCTGTTCATATTGACAACTATCTATATAGCTATTCATACTGACAACTATCTATGTAGCTTTCATACTGACAACTATCCACGTAGCTATTAAAACTTACAACTATCTATGTAGCTATTAAAACTTACAACTATCTATGTAGCTGTTCATACTGACAACTATCTATGTAGCTATTAAAACTTACAACTATCTATGTAGCTGTTCATACTGACAACTATCTATGTAGCTATTAAAACTTACAACTATCTATGTAGCTATTAAAACTTATAACTATCTATGTAGCTGTTCATACTGACAACTATCTATGTAGCTATTCATACTGACAACTATCCATGTAGCTATTAAAACTTACAACTATCTATGTAGCTGTTCATATTGACAACTATCTATGTAGCTATTCATACTGACAACTATCTATGTAGCTATTCATACTGAAAACTATCTATGTAGCTGTTCATACTGACAACTATCTATGTAGCTGTTCATACTGACAACTATCCATGTAGCTATTAAAACTTACAACTATCTATGTAGCTGCTCATACTGACAACTATCTATGTAGCTATTCATACTGACAACTATCTATGTAGCTATTCATACTGACAACTATCTATGTAGCTTTTCATACTGACAACTATCCATTTAGCTATTAAAACTTACAACTATCTATGTAGCTGTTCATACTGACAACTATCTATCTAGCTATTAAAACTTACAACTATCTATGTAGCTATTAAAACTTACAACTATCTATGTAGCTGTTCATACTGACAACTATCTATGTAGCTATTAAAACTGACAACTATCTATGTAGCTGTTCATACTGACAACTATCTATGTATCTATTCATACTGACAACTATCTATGTAGCTATTCATACTGACAACTATCTATGTAGCTGTTCATACTGACAACTATCTATCTAGCTATTCATACTGACAACTATCTATGTAGCTGTTCATACTGACAACTATCTATCTAGGTATTCATACTGACAACTATCTATGTAGCTATTAAAACTGACAACTATCTATGTAGCTGTTTATACTGACAACTATCTATGTAGCTATTAAAACTGACAACTATCTATGTAGCTGTTCATACTGACAACTATCTATGTAGCTATTCATACTGACAACTATCTATGTAGCTATTAAAACTTACAACTATCTATGTAGCTATTCATACTGACAACTATCTATGTAGCTGTTCATTCTGACAACTATCTATGTAGCTGTTCATACTGACAACTATCTATGTAGCTATTAAAACTGACAACTATCTATGTAGCTATTAAAACTGACAACTATCTATGTAGCTGTTTATACTGACAACTATCTATGCAGCTATTAAAACTGACAACTATCTATGTAGCTGTTCATACTGACAACTATCTATGTAGCTATTCATACTGACAACTATCTATGTAGCTATTAAAACTGACAACTATCTATGTAGCTGTTCATACTGACAACTATCTATGTAGCTTTCATACTGACAACTATCTATGTAGCTTTCATACTGACAACTATCTATGTAGCTATCCATGTCCTAAAACATTTGGTTTTCATCTGCTGCTGAAGTGTATTGGCTTGGTAGCATTTCAGCCTGAGTTGACCTGGGTGCCCAGGTTGATTACAACATCTGCCTCAATGGGGATTTGAACACATGATCACTGAGCTGGCAGGCAAGCATGCTTGCCAAGAGGTACTAAGTCTAGAAGTCCTTCAAACTATACATGCTGCAAGCTGGAGCCACAATCTGGCCCACAAGAGCAACACTGCACGATGGGTGAGCTCATGTGTGGTGAAGACCTCAGATGCTCCATTCATAACCCATACTGGAATAATACATGCTGGCATAATAAACATTGATCTCAGAATAGATGAAGGAGGGGATAGAATCTATGCACATCTCATAGTCATGTACGAGATAGAAACTGTCTAACTCTCTCTTGGTCTTTGTTCAGTTCCTTAATCAAGGTTCAGCTGTAGACACAAAGTGCTATGTGAATGGTCTTCATTCTCACAAGACGGCAAAATCACTTTATTTGATGACTCTATAAATTAATTACAGAAAGTAATACTTGGATATTTCTGGTATTACCATTTCTAATTGTGATTCTTGTATTGAAGCCAGCATTTCATCTCACAAATGATGAGTTTCTGTTTGTGTGATTGTGGTGCTAATGTGGTACACACATTCCTTTTATAACTTGTTGCTTCACATACCTTCTGTACTGCTGTGCAAACTTGAGTAATCCTAAATGTTGCTACAAGAAATACTATTCATAAATCTAATTCATCTGTGCATGATTGTTTAATTAGACTATTTACATGTTTGTGTAATCTGGTTCTATGGTGAGAAAAATGTTGTGAATGGGAACATTTACCAGGGACATACAGACAAAAGAACCACAAATATTGCTTTCACAGTTGACACATTTTAAACTGAAAGTCTGTTGTCTTTGTTTCCACAAAGTGGAAAAAAGCAGAAGTGCCAGTTGAGAAAAATATGATTTCTTTGTGTGCATGTACATGCGTGATGGCAGAATTAGAAAATTTGTCAAAATCTCACATACACATTTAGTTTATTTCGTTATTTAAACACAAAAACCACACAAAATATGTTGCACAATTTATTTCCTGGCATATTTCACTGCATCTCGCCAGGTGCATACTGCAGAGTTGTATATCATATTTAGTGGCACTTAGATATTTCTGAAGTCCTATTCACTTCACTTATTTCATTATGTTCTGATGAGCCAGAATTCTCCTGGACACAAGTCATTAAACAGTCACTGTGCTTTTGTGATCACCTGAAGACAGTCACAGCAATTATTTATTATTTGTACATATTTTTTACTGAAGGAGATGAATGATATGTTTGCACTGACGGCATGCTGAGCACAAGGTAGTGAATAATTGCACCCAAAATACGGCTGATTATTGGCAAGGGAGAGTATGAATATCAATTTTATCACCAATATTATTTTCTATTCCTTCCATGCTAGGATCAGCTGAATGAGTGGGCAAATATGACAGGATTTTTGTGTGCTCTTGGCGGGGTACGACTTTCTAACAAGTCACAGCAGCGAGTCGGGTAAGTTAGTTATCATTGTTCACAAGACTTTTAACATTTGCGTTTCTTTTTTTGCTTTGCCTTTGTTTCTTTTAATGGAAGATTCACCATTAACTGTCATAATCCAATAATTTTGCAGTAATTGGAATTGAATAATGAAGAAACAAACAATATATGTAAGTTTTTTGTCTGTCATATTTTGCTGTGACACCTCAGGCACAGAAAAAAATTCAACATATAACCCCACAATGTAATGATTTCATTTAACTGAAATACACAAAACTATGTTGTCATGTTTCACTGTTGACAAGGCAGTTGTCAAGAGACTATCATGTCTATTTGTTTACATAAGTGTGGTTTGCCTGCATGTACATACAGCTGACTCTGTGGCGAAACGGTTACGAATGCAATTCGAAATCCCACATATCGCGTTCAAAACATAGCTGCGGGCGATTTGGAAGCAGACCGCCTTGCGTTGGTTTCCATACAATGGAATGAGTGCCAGTCATTCAGAAAACAATGGCAAACATCTGAACGCAAATTTGCCCAGGAATCACAAACAGCCAAAAAATACTGGAGATGGCTGCTGTGTCCTGTAAAGGATATGCAACTAACTTTTAAATTTTATAGCAGACACCATAACATATCTCAGTAACTTTTGGTTATATGTAGTTACCAGTACATTGAAATTCTCTGTGCCTGCCTCATGTCCAGATTCTGTTCAATGGCTGGCTATTGAAGAAGATGGTGCCTTCAGGTTGCTAGTGTTAGTTGAATTGCTAGAGTTTCCCCACTTTAGCTTCCTAATCCATTTGGGGATGTGTTCTGCTATTCTACTGTCTAAATATGATTCCATTCTGACTGTGTAAATGGACTGGCTTGCCTTCCAGGATGCAATTTTAATATGCATGCCATGGTTAATTTATTTGTTTTAAGTCTGAACAAATTAAACTTGAAGATTCTGTCAATTCAGCGTTGGTTAGATGATATGAAAAATATTTCCAATCAATTGACCAACCGTTGAATAAAAAAGTAATACATGTTCAACTGAAAAGTTTAACTTAACTTTTACTTGGGTTTAATCTGTCAGTTCTTTACTGTGATGTCGTAATCAGTTCTTGCATCTTTTTCTATGCTAAGAACTCTTCATATTCATTCCAAGTGACCATCTGTTTCTGTCATATTAATAACACCAAAGTCTTCACATGTTGACATCATGTGTGATGTCTGTTCCACAGTCACATGTTGACATCATGTGTGATGTCTGTTCCACAGTCACACGTTGACATCATGTGTGATGTCTGTGCCACAGTCACATGTTGACATCATGTGTGATGTCTGTGCCACAGTCACACGTTGACATCATGTGTGATGTCTGTTCCACAGTCACATGTTGACATCATGTGTGATGTCTGTGCCACAGTCACATGTTGACATCATGTGTGATGTCTGTTCCACAGTCACATGTTGACATCATGTGTGATGTCTGTGCCACAGTCACATGTTGACATCATGTGTGATGTCTGTGCCACAGTCACATGTTGACATCATGTGTGATGTCTGTTCCACAGTCACATGTTGACATCATGTGTGATGTCTGTGCCACAGTCACATGTTGACATCATGTGTGATGTCTGTGCCACAGTCACATGTTGACATCATGTGTGATGTCTGTTCCACAGTCACATGTTGACATCATGTGTGATGTCTGTGCCACAGTCACATGTTGACATCATGTGTGATGTCTGTTCCACAGTCACATGTTGACATCATGTGTGATGTCTGTGCCACAGTCACATGTTGACATCATGTGTGATGTCTGTTCCACAGTCACATGTTGACATCATGTGTGATGTCTGTTCCACAGTCACATGTTGACATCATGTGTGATGTCTGTGCTACAGTCACATGTTGACATCATGTGTGATGTCTGTGCCACAGTCACATGTTGACATCATGTGTGATGTCTGTGCCACAGTCACATGTTGACATCATGTGTGATGTCTGTGCCACAGTCACATGTTGACATCATGTGTGATGTCTGTGCCACAGTCACATGTTGACATCATGTGTGATGTCTGTGCCACAGTCACATGTTGACATCATGTGTGATGTCTGTGCCACAGTCACATGTTGACATCATGTGTGATGTCTGTGCCACAGTCACATGTTGACATCATGTGTGATGTCTGTGCCACAGTCACATGTTGACATCATGTGTGATGTCTGTTCCACAGTCACATGTTGACATCATGTGTGATGTCTGTGCCACAGTCACATGTTGACATCATGTGTGATGTCTGTTCCACAGTCACATGTTGACATCATGTGTGTCTGTTCCACAGTCACATGTTGACATCATGTGTGATGTCTGTTCTACAGTCACATGCACATCTGAAGTTGTGGAATTGTTCAGAAATCTGTTTATAGTTTCTGTTAGTGTGTTAGTGTGCACTAATTGTGAATAGCTTAATTTGATCGAAGCATTTTTTTTAAACATGTAGAATATAGTCAGACATATTACGTTTTTCAACTTTCACCCACTCTTCTTCTTCTTCTTCTTCTTCTTCTTCTTCTTCTTCTTCTTCTTCTTCTTCTTCTTCTTCTTCTTCTTCTTCTTCTTCTTCTTCTTCTTCTTCTTCTTCTTCTTCTTCTTCTTCTTCTTCTTCTTCTTCTTATTTGTTAGCATTAAAACTTCAATGTTATCTCTAATAAAAGTAGCAGTTATTCATGGAAGAAAAATGTTGTGTAAAAGTCGACTTCATTGCACCAGATTTTTATCCCATATGGCTCATAAGTTATTCATGACATCTCCATCAAAGTTTTGGTGGAATGAAGTTGGTTGCTGCCATATTTATGTGCATGTTTGTAAGTTTGGCAGGATTGTAGAAGGTTGTCATGAAGCTTTTGCTGCACAAACAAGGATTGTGCAAAACCTGTTATCTTGTATAGCAGTGAATATAGGAATGTGAATGAACAAATTAGGAAGAGCTTGGTGGCAACACAGATGTAGTTCCTGAAACAAATGTTGCGAATACCTTGGGCTGCCATTGTAGCTAACAATAACTACCTAAAAGAAGACAGTGAAAGTAGAGCATTATATGCAGCTATAAGACAATGACAAATAGTATTCTTTTGGCATATAATGAAAAGAGACTCATTGGAAAAAATCATGATGACTGGAAAGATTGGTAAAAAAAAGTTGTGCTGAATGATCTAAGAGGGTGGCATTGAAAAATATCATCAACATAATTGATCCATACTGAGATCTTTGCAGAGACATGAATCATCATCATCATCATCATCATCATCATCATCATGATACATGAAGTATGCTCTGACTGTTTCGTGCATTTCCTTCTCTAGGAGCACCATGTCCTTGCCTGGTTTGACCATGGAGGGGAGTCGCAAGAGCAGTCTTATGACCAGCTGTGCAAGTGACATGCAGTATTGTCCAGTAACACAGTAAGTATGCCAGATGACTTCTGCCACAAAACTTCTTCAAAATGTCTGCTTTGTTCAGAATATAATAACCTGCACAACTAGTACTTCAAATGGGAGCAAAACTATGTATGACGACATCAGAAAAATAACTGTTCTGAGCTAAATCAGCACCATCATCATCTTCATGTTTGAAAGGTAATCAGTGGAAAAGGCAACGGCAGACAAAGAGAAATGATGCTGAATGGACTGAGTCGGTGGCATGCAAGAAAATCATAAAATACCGCTTGGTAGGGCACATGATAGTTATAAATGTATATAAATGTATATAATGTATGTTTTTGTTCGTTTGCTTTGAACATGAGTAGTCCATATATTCTTCTACTACTAGTGACAGTGGACTCATTTTGTGTGAGGGTTACCTTTCCCTATTACCATAAAGCGAACCCACTCCAAATTCTGAGGTACTTGTAATTTTTGTCTCCAATAGTAAAACGTGGTGCCTTTCCCCCTTAGCTTCTTTGTAATTTGGTTAAAAAAAAGTCATTGTGCATTATGTCAGTTAATTGTAACTTTAGCAGCACAAGAATTATGGCTTCACCAGTGACATTGCAATAACATTACAACATGTGTGTAGGAACATACAATTGCTTTACCAGTCACCTTCAAGTGTTACATTAAAATGTTTATGTGAAACACAATGTTTATTCGTTACATAGTTTAAAAATCTTTGTTTGTCAGCAACAGCGTCATAATGATACCAGTAGATGTCATAGACCTACAAGCACTTGGAATCAACGACTGGCAAGAGAAGGTCAACCAGAGAGACGAATGGAGACGGCTTGTATCTGCAGCAAAGAACCTCAATGGCTCGGATGCTGAAGAAGAAGAAGAAGATGTGATAGATAAAGCTAGATCTAGGCAGTCCATATTGTTTATACCGACAACTTAATTACTGTGATGAAAGCTCAGTGAAACTAATATAACACAAAACATTGCTACAAGTTTTAACTCGAAAAGAAAACATTTTGAAAATGACCGCTTTTAGCTAAAACCATAAAGCAAAGCCAATGAACAAAATATTTGGAGAACCACAGAGTGTGCTGCTGAGACATATGGGATGGAACAGTTTTCGACCGAAAAAAAAAAATGAAAATATAAATTTCTTGAATGTATCTGATGTTGTACATGCAATCCGATTTTATTTTTTTTTTCAATTCATGCATTGCTACATGCTGTGGTGTTTTTAGTTATTGTGGAATTATTATTCTCTAGGTTCCTAGGCAACCTGTTGAAGCTGTTAGTATTCCAGAATGAAAGATTTGGTGCCCAGATACAGAAACACGTGAAAGAACTGGTTGGCCACGAGCTCAATCCAGCCCTGTATCCAATTCTGTTTGATCAGATCAAAATTTGTGTTGACAAATACTTTGATCCTGCAGGACAGGTAAGTCACAAGACTCACAAGATGACCAATCACACGATGTTCAGGTTAAATTCTAGGCAGTGTATTCCCTTAGTAGATGTCAACACAGACGCCATCAACAGTAGTTTGCATCATTTGCTGCCTGGCATATTTTGTGCGTCTCGCCAGGTCTCATCTGATGAGATGCAATGACATATGCCAGGTCTCATCTGATGAGATGCAGTGACATGCCAGGTCTCATCTACTGAGATACAATGACATATGCCAGGTCTCGTCTGATGAGATGCAGTGACATATGCCAGGTCTCGTCTGATGAGATGCAGTGACATATGCCAGGTCTCGTCTGATGAGATGCAGTGACATATGCCAGGTCTCATATGATGAGATGCAATGACATAGGCCAGGTCTCATCTGATGAGATATAATGACATATGCCAGATCTCGTCTGATGAGATGCAATGACATATGCTAGGTCTCATCTGATGAGATGCAATGACATGCCAGGTCTCATCTGATGAGATGCAATGACATATGCCAGGTCTCATCTGATGAGATGCAATGACATGCCAGGTCTCGTCTGATGAGATGCAGTGACATATGCCCGGTCTCATCTGATGAGATGCAGTGACATTTTCCAGTCAACAAATTGTGCAAACTATTGTTTATAGCATTTTTGTTTGAACTCATTTTAAATATTTAGTTCACTGGGTTTTCATCTTGCATGTTTGCTGTAAGTTTATGCCCCACTGAAACGTGGCTCATAATTTTCAACACAAGAAAGAAACATTTGCTTTCTGATAAATTGTATTCCGATAATGTCATTTAGGTTGACGTGGCCTCTGTCTTCTTGTAGCAGTTCCAGTTTCATACCATCCACAGCACAGGCTGTCTTTGTGGTAGCTAGTTATATATCGGTGCACTTTTGTTTCATTTCCTTGTATGTTCACTTGAATATAACACTGAAGTAAAATATACATTCATGGTGTTGGTGGCAATACAAGAAGACATAACATAAAGCATTCAAGCTAATAAACAAAAGAAGAAAATTAAAGAATATGGGTATAAAAATACATACAAAAACTACATGAGAAAAATCAGAAGTGCAATCAGAGGCAACAAGAAACAGATTATCATGAATAGATTGAAAAGGAAAAATGGAGACTTGTTCAAGGAAATCAGAACATGTACAGGCGAATTCAGACATTATTACATGTAATAAATGATAGGTGTAGAAATACTTAACAGAAAATTAAGATGTACTAGAAAGATGCTGGTCTCCTACACCAGCAGTCAAAGAGCCTGTTCCTCTGTATACCACAGACAATTGTATTTACCAATTCACATGTAGATGCCAGGCCTTCTACATTGGTAGAACAGAGAGACAGCTCAACAAACGAGTGTCAGAACACATACCTCAATGGGTCAACAAGATACGACACACAGGAGATGCTAGCCTAGTGGGGCCGACACACCGGAAGCTCCCGGCGTCTTCAATTGGTAGACATATTATCGAAAGCGGCCATGTGGTTGACAGAGACACTGCCTTTCGCGTGTTGTTTAACACACAAAATACTCACTTATTAAAGTTTGCAGAAGCAATTATGATCAATCAACGCAAGCCAGAATTGTGCAAACAGAAAGACATGTTAGTCAGCTTAAAGTTACCGTGGTAGATAAGTGACATTACTGTGCGAATATGTGTATATTTCAACTTGAAGGATTTATCTAGTTAATTTACTTTACGTTGTGTGATTTCTGCAGTATGTACCTGACGAGATGCAGCGAAATATGCCAGGCAATAAATCGTGCAATCTATTGTTTGTGTCTTCGTTATTCAAATTCACTACGGGAAAACATTGTGTATTAAAATATATTGAACATGTTGAATAATAGCAGTGTTGCGTATCCCTTACGGGACGTTGCAGTCAACAGCAGCATTGTCAGCTGCTGTTGATGTACTAGGCACGTGTTACGTTCAGTAGTTTGCCATTGCTTTCTGAACGACCGGCCCCTATACTTTTTTCGAAAAAACCAGCATCGCCGTGTGTCACCGACCGTTAGGGTATTTCTATTGAAATAGACAGAAATCCCTATCCAAGAGTTTGCCGACAGTCTCTAGAAATTATGGCTCGTTACAAGAATGTCTAAAGGGATGGTCCCGATAGAAGAGACTGGGATTCACTTGGTAGACAAAGGCAGAAGGTGAAGAACACTCGTGTATGTAGGAAGCCCTAACACGAATGCCTAGTTTATCTGTCGGTGATCCTTCGTCAATTGATGGAGCCCCCTGTTTTAAATACTTTCACGCACTCACGCGCACACCTTGCGTTCAAAATGATCACGAGTGGAGTACGTTGGTGAAAGTATAAAACAATAATACTCTTTAATAATAAAAGAGAAAATGAAAATTGTGGTTCAACTGGTGAACTATGATAGTTACATTTATGTTACAGGTACAAAAATAAAATAGTTTTCTGATGCTTAGACAGATAGCATGTCATCATTCACACCATCCAGACAGTGATACACTCAGAACACATGTAGACACAGAGTCACCTGAGATAATCTGATCTCTGTTAGGAATAGTGCTGGCTTTCGGTTGTATTATGTCTTGGAGTCGACCCTGGCATTCGACAGGTGTACGATGCTCCTCCGGATTCCAGGTTCCGTCTCCACTAGTTGGTGGCTGTAAGTTTCGGTAACCGGACCAGTTAGGCTTCAGCAGTATCAGCAGCGAGGCTCCCCCAGTCTTATTGCAGCACTTAAGATAGGTTTTGGTATAATCTACCAAGGATGCAATTGGATATGGCAGCTCACTTCATATAAGGTCTGCTTAGCACAGCAGCTATGGTCGTTGTGTACCGGACGGAAGTTGTTAGTCACAATTTCCGGTGCAGCCGTACTAATAGCATATCGCCGCATTCCTGTTGCTAGGGAGTGACGGACCTATATCCCCAGTCATTAGACTTGATATTAATAAGGGTTGAAGACAGGGGATTTCCCTTGTGACATCATTTGAATAGATGACGTGAAAATACACGCTGTCCCCAATGCACTGTGTAGTTTTAGTGCAGAAAATGTCTGTGTAGTCATTCTGACGTCATTATTAGTAATTTAGCTGCGTACTGAATCCAGAATGTAAATAGTAATTCCACTAGCGCAGTAGTGGTGGGGTTTGCATAGTGATCTAGACTCATCCCGTCACATATGCCGTCCCTAGAGAAAAGTACGGCTCAGCGAACTTTTAGGGTGGATGAGCCTAGATCGACTATGCATTCTCACCAGATTATATCTGAACCAATTGTTCCCCTTTAGAGAAGGATCTATTAGACTTCTTTCGACTCCGGGGCTGGCTTGGTACCTTGGTATGACCTAGCGTTTCTCCAGATAAGTTTAGTGAGGATCCAGTCAGAGGTGGGTATGGAAAGCTAAGAGGTTCTTCCCTCCTCCCTACTTTCTGAACAACATTTAGATCTACCAGATGTACTGGTCGTTCTTTTGCTCTGTCATAATATTTGCGGAGCAATTTAATGTGGTAGATTTTCATCTTACCTTTCATGAAGATTTTATATTTGGTGTTGGACACTTTCTCCATTATGGGGAATGGTCCTTGCCACTCAGTCTCCTTATTAGTCCCACTAGATCTTAAGAGTAACACTTTGTCCCCTACCGCTAGCGAACGTTTTGAGGAAAAAAATTTCCCTCTCTGGAGAGTCTTCCTATCACTAGGAAGTTGGTTACCGCCAGGTGTTAGAGTTGGGACTTGGGTCAGTGCACTCCCTACTATCATGGGAGTGGATGGTTCCCCTAAATAGACATATTTACTTCCCAGTATCATGTCATAGATAGGATCAGTCATCACTGCTGCCGATATAGTTCCCTTTACAAATCTAGAGTTAACTAACACTTGGGCTATTGGTAAAGTTAGGGTAGGCGAACTTCTTGTTGCACCCATAACTTCAACCATGTTTTGCGTCAACTGACCAGGTTTTACTAAGTGTGATGCTATTATGGCATCATACGTTAAACCCGTATCATGCAGACACTCGACCACCTGTCCATTGACATTGATCTTCTCTACCACTCGATGTCCTCTCATTTCGGGAGGCGGTGGTAGTGTAGTGGTTTTCTTCCCTATCGAGAAGCAAGCCGCAATCTGGGGTTTTGCTCTGCGCTTGCAGTCTGCCGTACTGTGGGAATTATTATGACAATTCGTGCAGTATGGTTTTCTAGCTCCAGATGTGGTTTGTTTTTTGTTATGCTGCTGCTGAGGTTGCCTCTGGTCTGCTGGTATATTGCTAAGGGTTTGTCCCTGATTGTTTGGAGGTGGGTTCTGTTGAGGTTGGGGAGGTTGCGTTGGGACCGAGTCCCCATGGGCAGTCAAATATCTTTCAGCCAAGACTATCATTTCCCCCAGTGTTTGTGCCCCTTGTTCAATGATGAAAGTTTCCATTGGCTTCGACATACAGTTCCTCAGCTGCTCACACAAAACCATCTCCCGCAAGCCCGCATAGGAGTGTTCATACTCTCCCAATGTCTCCCATTTACAGAGATAACTCTGCAGACGAGCGGACAATTGTGAGAATGACTCACCCTTCAGACGTCTTGCGGTTCGGAATTTCCGCTGATAAGCAGCTGAGGTTAACTCATATCTCTTCAATAAAGCCGATTTCAAACTTTCATAAGAATGTTCATGGCCTGGAGGTAGTCCCTGAAAGACTACATACGCTTGTCCCCTCAGTGCCTGAGAAAGCTTCAAGTTCCAGTGTTCCCTAGCCAACCCAAATGACTCAGCTAATTTCTCGAATTTCTGAAGGTAACTATCCAATTGTTCCTGAGTTTCCTCGAACGGCATCAAAGGAAAACTCATAGGACCCACATGAGAAGTCGAATGTAGCTGGGTTTCAATGCTGGGTGCTGGAGAGCTGGCGTTAGAACAGGTTGCTGATAGAGCTTGGTTTTCTAGCTCTTTCATCCTCAACTCGTGCTGTCGGATTTTATCATTTTCCTGTAACTGCCTAAGTTCTTTCTCAGCCTCGATTTTCTTAAGTTCTGTTGCTGCTTCCAGTTTCTTAAGCTCGAGTTCATGCCTACGTATTTTATCTTCCCTGTCTTCTTTCCTTAACTCCCTCTCCATATCATGGACATATTTGGCTGCTTCGGGCTCTGATAATCCCATAGCTACCGCTGCTGCGTGCAAATCTGCTGATGAACTCATGACTGAGTTTTGACTGAGAGGGTGAGTGATCAGTGGACTACAATTTCTATATCAATATTATACTACTTCCCAATTCAAGTTATACTAATACAATTGCAATAATTTACAAATCTTATTAGTACATACACAAAAATGGTTAGTACAAACAATGATACAAAACACACTTTCACTCTCTCAATCGAATGGAAACAACTAATTACAGAGTTTCCTAAACTACTCTACCCTTTACTGAGATGAGAAAAAAAAAATTTTTGTACCAAGTAACACAATTTATTAGAAATATTTCTAATTAGGTGGGTAGATCCCGGACGAGCCCCCAGTTGTCACCGACCGTTAGGGTATTTCTATTGAAATAGACAGAAATCCCTATCCAAGAGTTTGCCGACAGTCTCTAGAAATTATGGCTCGTTACAAGAATGTCTAAAGGGATGGTCCCGATAGAAGAGACTGGGATTCACTTGGTAGACAAAGGCAGAAGGTGAAGAACACTCGTGTATGTAGGAAGCCCTAACACGAATGCCTAGTTTATCTGTCGGTGATCCTTCGTCAATTGATGGAGCCCCCTGTTTTAAATACTTTCACGCACTCACGCGCACACCTTGCGTTCAAAATGATCACGAGTGGAGTACGTTGGTGAAAGTATAAAACAATAATACTCTTTAATAATAAAAGAGAAAATGAAAATTGTGGTTCAACTGGTGAACTATGATAGTTACATTTATGTTACAGGTACAAAAATAAAATAGTTTTCTGATGCTTAGACAGATAGCATGTCATCATTCACACCATCCAGACAGTGATACACTCAGAACACATGTAGACACAGAGTCACCTGAGATAATCTGATCTCTGTTAGGAATAGTGCTGGCTTTCGGTTGTATTATGTCTTGGAGTCGACCCTGGCATTCGACAGGTGTACGATGCTCCTCCGGATTCCAGGTTCCGTCTCCACTAGTTGGTGGCTGTAAGTTTCGGTAACCGGACCAGTTAGGCTTCAGCAGTATCAGCAGCGAGGCTCCCCCAGTCTTATTGCAGCACTTAAGATAGGTTTTGGTATAATCTACCAAGGATGCAATTGGATATGGCAGCTCACTTCATATAAGGTCTGCTTAGCACAGCAGCTATGGTCGTTGTGTACCGGACGGAAGTTGTTAGTCACAATTTCCGGTGCAGCCGTACTAATAGCATATCGCCGCATTCCTGTTGCTAGGGAGTGACGGACCTATATCCCCAGTCATTAGACTTGATATTAATAAGGGTTGAAGACAGGGGATTTCCCTTGTGACATCATTTGAATAGATGACGTGAAAATACACGCTGTCCCCAATGCACTGTGTAGTTTTAGTGCAGAAAATGTCTGTGTAGTCATTCTGACGTCATTATTAGTAATTTAGCTGCGTACTGAATCCAGAATGTAAATAGTAATTCCACTAGCGCAGTAGTGGTGGGGTTTGCATCGCCGTGTTTTGAACCCGGGTATATGGGCTCACAAACCGCGTTCGCAAGCCCTTAGCCACAGAGACCGGTCATAGAAAAATTAACTGATTTTGGCTAGCTGAAGATAAAATGAATCATCATCATCATCATCATCATCACCATCATCATCATCATCATCTTCCACTTCAGCTGTCAAGCGTCGTGGGGAGGAATAATTTGCTCTCCAGCACCCTATCGGCGGCACTGGATAGTGTCATTCCGTGTGATTGTACAATGTCTTTGATGTCGTCGTCAATCCATTTTCTTCTTAGACGTCCTCTTGGTCTCGTCTCAGATGATCTTTGATGTAAGGCCAGTGATGGTAGTTGTTGGTGTTGCATTCTAACGACATGGCCAAACCACTTGATCTTCTTCTGCCTTTCAATAAATGTGGCACAAGGTGTTGATCCCACTGTCTGTCTGATAAGCATTTCTTACTCGGTCTCGGATTGTTAAGTTGGCAGCTCTCCTCAGGCATTTCATCTCGCAGGTGTTGATTTTGCAAAAGTGTGATTTGGATAAAGTCTAAGTTTGAGATTGGTAGCATAGGGTTTATGTGAATATGCTGTTTATTATCTGTTGTTTTGTGGACATGGGTATATTTGGATGTTTCAGTAAGAGTGATAGTTGATATGTAAGTGCACTAGTTTTTTGACATCTGATTTTGATTTCTCTGTCCAATCTGCCATCTTCTGTGATCATACTTCCAAGATATTTGAATTCCTTAACTTATTTCAGAGTTGTGCTAATGAATGATGTGTACATATTGAAATTCAAAGTTTGATGATTGAGATGTAAGATCAGAGGGAATGAAAGAAGTTTGAAGAGTAGTAATGATGTACTAATACATTGGAAGCCAAGAGTAACATAATTGTAAAGATAAGAGGACAATTTCACTCATGATAGAAACTATTACAGGACAGTGCCTGTGAATACAAGCAGCTTGAATAAGGACTGCCACTCTTGTTTGATCAAACATGTTTATTTTACAGGTAGTGGACTCACCACAGAGCACATTGTTGATAGAAAATGTCATCTTCATCATGAAAAATATTTTGGAAATGAAACAAGACCAGCCATGTGAATATCTTGGAGTGACAAGTATTGAACAGCTCATGCTGTCTATAGTCAAGTAAGACTTCACTTATCTGTAATCTCTGGTATTATACTACTGAACATTTCTTATGTAATGAAGGTTGTTCTTGATACATTTGTTTCATCTATTTGTAGTGTTTAACAATGTTCAAAATCTGGCTTAAGTATAAAATGTAAAAAAAACTGTTAGAATTCTTCATGTAAATTTTGCATGTGTTTAATACCACTATTCTAATACCAATTTAAAAAAAAAATTTTAGTTCTGAAATCCGTGTACCAAAAAAAAAAGGCAGAGGTATTAGTTTTAATGTTTGTTTGCAGAACATTTTCTGTAACTAAGAAAAGTATTTTTAACACATTGTGTACTAGGGATACTTAAGTCTGTTGCAAATATTGAATAACAGAGGTAACATTAAGATAATTTTGAACATAGCGGTTTTCCTGAAAACTTGAAACAGAATTAGAACTCTCATAATGTTTCCTGCTTATTCGAATAAACATGAATTCTCTTCTGTGTGCAGATATTTCAGTACTGAGGATATAAGGTGTGCATAGTGATCAAGCTGTATATTGCTGTCAGAAATGACCTAATTTACAAACATATTGGCGCCTGGCCTTTGTTTTCAAAGCACACTAGTGTTCTGTTTTCTCACCTATCTCTGCAGTTGACCCCAAGTTCCATGACTCTCATTCTGACACCTCTCGCTGTGTAATCAATCATACCGGTGTTGTCTTTACTTCATCAAATCCATATCCACCATTCTCCTACAGATGATTTTACAGCCAACCATATTAGGGATGTGCAAAACGAGATGGAAAGGAGCAGGGATTAAGGCATATGAAGATTTTAAGATTGTTTATTCTGGGGGAGAAGAACGATAAAGAGGTGTAGCAATTATCTTGGATCGGCAAACATCAACATCTGTTCAAGGATATTGGACTGTGTCAGACAGAGTTCTACTAGTTAAATTAATCGGCAGACCTTTTAAGATAAACGTCATTCAAATATATGCCACAACAGGAAAATCCAGTGAAGATAGTATAGGGGAATTTTATAATGACATAGAGTCTGCTTTGAAGAAATGTAAAAATTCAGAAATAAATATCATAATGGGTGATTTCAATGCAAAAGTAGGAAATCAAGGTGATGGATGCAAAGTAAGAAACCATGGTTTGGGAGAGAGAAATGAAAGAGGATACAGACTTGAAGAATGGGCAAAAGAGCAGGAAATGATTGTAGGAAACACCTGGTTTAAACAACACCCTAGAAGATTATGGATTGAGAGGAGTCCTGACAGCAGGATTAGAAACCAGATTGATTACATTTTAATTAGCAGAAGGTTTCAAAATGCATTAACAATTGCAAAAACAGTTCCCAATGCTGATTGTTACAGTGATCACAGATTACTTACAAGTACGTTGAGGGTAAAGTTAAAGAAAGTCAAGTATGTAACAGGAAACACTAAATATGATCTGCGTATGTTGAGAAATGACAAGGAATTAATAAAAAAACAAATTCAACTTAGAAATACAGAACAGATTTGATATATTGTCTGATCTAGACATCCTATTCCAAGATGTGGATGATCAATGTGAAATGAAGAATTCAGTCAGTTTGGCTGCAGAAACAACTATTCCAAAATTAAAGAAGGTGGGTCGTAAGAAATGGATGACTGAAGACATTTTACAACTAATGGAAACGAGAAGACTCAACAAAAATAATCCTGCCAAATATGAAGAAATTCACAGACAAGTCAGAATATTATGTAAGGAGCCAAAAGAAGCATGGCTTGAGAAAAATTGCATAGAAATTGAAAAACAACACAACAGTAAAAATACCAAACTAATGCACAAAAGAATTCAGGAGTTTACTAATCAAAGAACACGTACATCAGCAGGCTGCCTAAAGACAAAAGATGGAAAAATCATAATAGAAAAAGATCAGATTTTACATGTATGGTCAGATTATGTGAAAAACCTTTATCATAATAACAGAGAAGAACAATATGATATTCAAAATAATAATGAAGGACCATGAATTTTGAAGATGGAGGTTCAGAATGCTCTTAACCATATGAAAACTGGCAAGACCTCCTGTTCAGACAGCATCACAACAAAAATGATTAACGCTTTAGAGGATAAACTAGAGGAATATGGAATAGATAAAGTTGCCAGACTGTTGAATAACAATATATGTTACTGGAGATATACCTCATGAATTATGTAATTCTGTATTTATTGCAATCCCAAATAAATCAGGAGCCTTGGAATGTGGTCAACATCGAACAATTAGTATGAGTTGAATCACGAAGATTTTACTACGAATTATCATGCGAAGAGTGAAGAAGAAAATACAACCTGAAATAGGGGAAGAACAATGTGGGTTTGTAGAAGGAAAGGGTACAGTAAATTCTCTGTATATGCTGCAATCAGTAATTGAATGTTCTATAGAAGTAAACAAAGATATACATCTTTGCTTTATTGGCTACATGCAGGCTTTCGATAGAGTATGACATATCAACATAGTAGAGATGCTTGCAGATCTACAAATTGATGGGAAAGACATTAGACTTATAAAAACATATATTGGAAACAACAAGCTGCCAAAAGGATTGATAATGAAGTGGGTCAATAAAAAGTCGCTTTAAAGTCGACAGGGTCGACTTCATAGCACCGGGTTCTTATCCCTTACGGAAAGAGACTGAGCCATATGGGATAAAACCGGGTTCAATGACGTCAACCCTGCCGACTTTTAAGCGACTTTTTTTTAATGTGTATACTCTAAAACATAATTCCCTCTAGCTTTATGATAAAATATTTTTAAAAATATGAAAATTGAAGAGATACTATCCCATGTCCAAAGTAAATATAGTGCAGTGTCTGTTATCTTAGACAGTAGCAACATAACTGCACTCAGAATATTCCCATTGGTGCTCAGTATCCTAAGCTAACATTGCCTCCTTCTATTCTCCAAGTGTGTCGATGATCACTTGCATTCAGATGCTGACAGCAGATCAATGTCTGGCCTGTAATGTGTCACAAGCTGTTATGGGATCATCATGACTGTTACACTTATGTTTACATTTGCCAGAACATTTGCATACAAATGCAAGGGTTTTGGTACTTTTAACATTTAAATTAAGGCCATAAACTTGGTGTTATTTCACTACCTATTGGATAACTTATGTGTTATTTAACGACCTATTAGATAACTTATATGTTATTTCACGACCTATTAGATAACTTATATGTTATTTCACTATCTGTTGGATTTATCTAATCTTGCAGCAAAATAGAAATGTTTGGTTTCATGTTTGTTGTATGCGCATGCTGGTTTCATTCAGGCAGTTTTATAATATTATAGTTTTGGACTCCATTGTTTATAATTTAATTGCAGACATATATATTCTTTTGTAACAAGATGAATGCAGTAGCTATTATTTGACAGGTATGTACGTTACCTGGACTCGTCCGTTCATGCCATACAGATCAAGACTAAACTGTGTCAGCTGGTGGAGGCGGTAAGTGTTTATTGCAAACATTTCTGATGACGTTCACATTTAAGAGGGCCATATTTGCTTACTGGTTGTCATGGCTAGTTTGAAAGTTACTCACTTATGCCGGTGATCACTTAGACTTCAGGGTTGCGTTTTCTACACAGTTATGCAATCCCATGACAGTGCAGCTGGGAGTTTTCATTTGTGAAGTGTGAGAACAGGGTGGTCTTTCTCATACACTAACATTTTTCTGTCATGGTTACTGCCCTTTCGTTAAAAGGAAAACCAAGTAGATTCATATTTGTATATACAACTTTAGTTATGGCCATTTAGACCTATAACAACACCACAGAAAGAGACGTGATGATCAAAGCCAACTTTGTGTAAACAAATAGACATGATAGTCAGTTGTCAATTACCATTGTAGACAATTTACATTACCGTGGGAGTGTGTGTGTTGTATATTTGAAAGATTTATCGTATTGCTTTAGGCTGTGTTTGATTTCTACAGTAGATACCTGATGAGATACAGCAAAATATGCCAGGCAATAAATTGGGCAATCTATTGTTTGTATCTTTATTATTCACATTCACTAAGGAAAGCATTGTTTTCAAATTTAAATAAGTTACATTGTCACAGAAGCTGTCATTGCATATGCCAAATAAAGTTATTTAGAATAGGTTGTGCTCAAAGTAGGTCAGAATATAAAAATCACCACCCAGTGTGATAACGGGTATAATTGTATCAGTTGAAATATTCACTTTTTTAAAATTGATTTATATACATCCAGGAGATAATATGTCTCATGCTTCTTTTTATTGGCAGGAATTAATTACATAACATTATTATACACATATAACTTTTCAAAATGTCAGCCTGCACTGCTGTGTTGTCATTTGAAAAAAATAGGTTCCACATTTCTATACTTTTATTATTCTTTTGTGTGTAGATGATGCAGAGGCGTGATGAGCTGACATTTCGACAAGAAATGAAGTTTCGCAATAAACTAGTGGAATATTTGACTGACTGGATCATGGGCAATTCTCACCAGGTCAACGTGCAAGGCGACATTTGTAGCATGTCCCGGTAAGAAACTTATTTGATAATACTGTTGTTTGGCAGTTGAAATAATCAAGCTTAAATTTTAAACAGAGTGAAACAGAAACTCAAATATTCAATTTATAAATTAGTTTGTAAAATTGATGCTGTGAAAAAAACAATGTAAACGTGGCTGAGTGTTGATGGAAATCTATATATACAACATTCTTGTGAGTTACACAGAGCAGTGGTGGGGTGGTGGTTGGCGTTCTTGCCTGTCGGGACACTGGTCCGAGTTCAGTCTTCTGCAGTTAGGAAAAAAATGTGTTCCTAAGTAGTTTCTTGCAATGAGTCTGATTTAGCACCATTAAATTTTTCCTCTGAATGCACATAGGAAGCAACAAACCCAGGCCTCAAACCCGCGTTTAACTGTGCCAGTAACATTATTGGTGCAGTTTGCTTTCAGCTTTGCTAACGTGAATGTAGTCTGTATCTGTGCTAGGATTATCTTCTTTGATCAGCTTTGCTAACGTGAATGCAGTCTGTATCTGTGCTAGGATTATCTTCTTTGATCAGCTTTGCTAACGTGAATGCAGTCTGTATCTGTGTTAGGATTATCTTCTCTGATCAGCTTTGCTAACGTGAATGCAGTCTGTATCTGTGCTAGGATTATCTTCTCTGATCAGCTTTGCTAACGTGAATGCAGTCTGTATCTGTGCTAGGATTATCTTCTCTGATCAGCTTTGCTAACGTGAATGCAGTCTGTATCTGTGCTAGGATTATCTTCTCTGATCAGCTTTGCTAACGTGAATGCAGTCTGTATCTGTGCTAGGATTATCTTCTCTGATCAGCTTTGCTAACGTGAATGCAGTCTGTATCTGTGCTAGGATTATCTTCTCTGATCAGCTTTGCTAACGTGAATGCAGTCTGTATCTGTGCTAGGATTATCTTCTCTGATCAGCTTTGCTAACGTGAATGCAGTCTGTATCTGTGCTAGGATTATCTTCTCTGATCAGCTTTGCTAATGTGAATGCAGTCTGTATCTGTGCTAGGATTATCTTCTTTGATCAGCTTTGCTAACGTGAATGCAGTCTGTATCTGTGCTAGGATTATCTTCTCTGATCAGCTTTGCTAATGTGAATGCAGTCTGTATCTGTGCTAGGATTATCTTCTCTGATCAGCTTTGCTAACGTGAATGCAGTCTGTATCTGTGCTAGGATTATCTTCTCTGATCAGCTTTGCTAACGTGAATGCAGTCTGTATCTGTGCTAGGATTATCTTCTCTGATCAGCTTTGCTAACGTGAATGTAGTCTGTATCTGTGCTAGGATTATCTTCTCTGATCAGTCCCACTGTGGGGCCCAGACATTTTTCTGGGATTTATCTGGGATAGACTGGTGGCCAGGAAGAGATTGACCTCCACACATCATCACACCTTGACCTTTACCTGTGAGTTTTACGTGGACATGTTTTCATCGCTCTCTTATCTAAGTGCTGGGACACTTCCAGAACATAACATTATTGTGAACACCACCAACATGTTCAATGAGATCAGTTGCCATCTTTACCATGCAGCTACAGTAGACCTCCAGCATCTCTGTTCTCTCAGTGTAACTGCTTCAGACTGGTCACTTGCAACCTTTGAGATGTCCACGTTCCACAATAATGATCTTTTAGGTGGAATTTCAGTTTGAGGCGGTGGGAGGGAGTGAGGCATCGAAGGTGTCACAGGGTCTCAGATCAGTCAAGAACAGAAGATGTGGTACCACTGGAATGTCCTTTATGGTAAAGAAAATGTAGTCTCGTATGTGGCAGTGTAATCAGAAGTATTATCATAATGCAGCATTTGAGCCTACAGTCTCTGGCTGGACACTGTTCACTCTGTCTTTGTGGTATGAATGGTCTGATGCGTCATATTGAGCTTACTGTTAATCATAGTGACTCAGGCATCAGTTAGATCTGTTAAGAGCCCTCATCTTGGTCACATTTGGTTGCACACCACTGCTTGCAAGTTTGTTTTCCATGTTCTTAATGTGTCATTGTTACACACACTTAAAACCTCGCTGTCAAGTCAGACATGCTAACACTGTCAAGTCGGATGTACGAACACTGTCAAGTCAGACATGCTAACACTGTCAAGTTGGATGTGCGAACACTGTCAAGTCAGACATGTGAACACTGTCAAGTCAGATGTGCTAACACTGTCAAGTCAGACACGCTAACACTGTCAAGTCGGATGTGCGAACACTGTCAAGTCAGACATGCTAACACTGTCAAGTCAGATGTGCTAACACTGTCAAGTCAGATGTGCTAACACTGTCAAGTCAGACATGCTAACACTGTCAAGTCAGATATGCTAACACTGTCAAGTCAGATGTGCTAACACTGACAAGTCAGATGTGCTAACACTGACAAGTCAGATGTGCTAACACTGTCAAGTCAGATGTGCTAACACTGACAAGACAGTCATGCTAACACTGTCAAGTCAGATGTGCTAACTGTCAAGTCAGACATGCTAACACTGTCAATTCAGATGTGCTAACACTGTCAAGTCAGATGTGCTAACACTGTCAAGTCAGATGTGCTAACACTGTCATGTCAGACATGCTAACACTGTCATGTCAGACATGCTAACACTGTCACGTCAGACATGCTAACACTGTCAAGGCAGGTGTGCTAACACTGTCAAGTCAGATGTGCTAACACTGTCAAGTCAGATGTGCTAACATTGTCAAGTTAGGCATGCTAACACTGTCAAGTCAGATGTGCTAACACTGTCAAGTCAGACATGCTAACACTGTCAAGTCAGATATGCTAACACTGTCAAGTCAGATGTGCTAACACTGACAAGTCAGATGTGCTAACACTGACAAGTCAGATGTGCTAACACTGTCAAGTCAGATGTGCTAACACTGACAAGACAGTCATGCTAACACTGTCAAGTCAGATGTGCTAACTGTCAAGTCAGACATGCTAACACTGTCAATTCAGATGTGCTAACACTGTCAAGTCAGATGTGCTAACACTGTCAAGTCAGATGTGCTAACACTGTCAAGTCAGATGTGCTAACACTGTCATGTCAGACATGCTAACACTGTCACGTCAGACATGCTAACACTGTCACGTCAGACATGCTAACACTGTCAAGTCAGATGTGCTAACACTGTCAAGTCAGATGTGCTAACATTGTCACGTCAGATGTGCTAACACTGTCAAGTCAGATGTGCTAACACTGTCAAGTCAGATGTGCTAACACTGTCAAGTCAGACATGCTAACACTGACAAGTCAGACATGCTAACACTGACAAGACAGTCATGCTAACACTGTCAAGTCAGATGTGCTAACACTGTCAAGTCAGACATGCTAACACTGACAAGACAGTCATGCTAACACTGTCAAGTCAGATGTGCTAACACTGTCAAGTCAGACATGCTATCACTGTTGAGTTGAAACTTGTACTGAGCATCTAGTGCAATTGTATACACATACACACACACACATACGCTCACACATACAGACATCTGTGGACAGGAAGGAAAGGAAGTAAGAATATGAATTACAAGAACCACAGGTTGATCTTGGACAAGGTATAAGGACCAGGGACCATATATTTTACATGAGAACCATCTTTGAGGAATGCAGAGAGTACAATGTAAATCATCTATGTTTCGTGGACTACAGTAAGGCATTCAAGTTCATAAATTGTGGAACATCACGATAGAGATCGTCTTTTCAGAATATTTGATCCACTTAAATGAGTCATCCACTAAATGATACAAAATGTGTGTACTTGATTACGCTACACAAACATTTATAAACATTTAGAATTATACGGACAAATTGAGTTTTAAAATACAACAACTGTGTTTATTATTTCTAGTCTTGATGATCATATGATGATGATGCTGATTATGGTATACGTAACTTAAGAGGTCACATAGGTCATGCTTCCCCCAGTGAGACGCAGTTCACTGTCAGATTGAAGGAGTCCAAATTGGTCCCTCACAAGGCTAAGTCACTTCCTGATATGGGTTGTTGACTGTCCATTGCTCCTAAGAGATCTGGAATGAAACGAACGGAGATGGGTAGTATCTACGTCTACACATCTCAAACACATATGTCTATACATTCATATAAACATACATTCAAGTCATAATATATGATGGTATGATGATATCTGATGGCATGTTACATAAACATATATCAGTTCTAAATAAATAAATATATATGTATATATTCATAAACCCATTTAGAACATCTATAGCTCAAGACATACATCATCACATACATTTATGTAATGGGGTGTTTCCCATATAAGTTCACCTCACTTACTCTTTCCCTTTCTGATTCATTCATACTGTCTTGTCGGAAGGGCTGGGCTGTCGAACATTAAATGCCTTCCCTGAATCTGTCTGGGATATTGAATGTCCTAAGTCATGTCTGTCCTCATGCAGACATCATGCAGACAAGGTGAACTGGTGCCATTCCTCAAACCAAGTGGTTTCACCACAATCTTGGTAGGCACTCAAAGTGTTGGTCCAAATAATCAATGTTAATTGGACGCTATCAAGAGACTGGTAGCTCTCAGGAATTTCTCCTAAGTAGTCAGTCTCCCCAATGTTTAACATCATACAGGATGAATCTACATGTATCTCCTGTACATGCATAAGCCACACGCTCATGTAGCTTGGATAATGGATTTCTCCAAATTATCACATACAACAAATCAGACAACCAAGTGGTGAATGAAAGAAGAAGATAAAGTTCACAGTGTAATAGTAAATCTAGAAACTGGAACATTAAGTACAAAGAAAATCCACGAGTGTAAAGTTTGGGAGAATATGTGGAAACAGGAAACTACACAAGCCTTCAGACTAGCAAACAAACTAATCAGAGTAATGGTATTACCTGGGTTATAGCTAGGAAATCCTGTCATACGACTTCGTACAGAAGTCCAACAGAACGAAATGTTAATATTTCTCCAGTAGGTATCCTAAGAATGCTATTGTGAATTTGCGTCTGAAGTCTTGCTGGCCATGCATGTAGTTTTATTCTCTTCATCCCTGGCTAGTTTTCACGTTGGCTAATTAATATAGCCCCTATTAATTAACTCCACCTATTTTTCCATGTACGATGACGGGATGGATTAAGTCCCAAACTCTTCTCACCCCTCCTCCTTTCCTGTGAAGGGTAGTTTCATCTGTCAATCAAATGGACCGAGGCCCCGCCACGCCTGAAACAATGAAACATGCTTTGGCGGCAATGCAGTTGCGTCATTACATTCCAATAGGCTATTAACACCCGCCTTCCTGGGTTGCTGGCAATAGTGTGTCAGCCATGTGTCCCTACTTTGCCGCTGTATTGCAGTGAGGTGTTAAGTATCTGGTCCTAATTGCTCCTTTGTGTTGGCAATTACAGACGTCCCGGCTCCACAAAGTCTGGACTTTTAGATAGGTGTTAGGCCTGCATTAAATTGCCGTCTTTGGATCACACTGGGTTTTCCCCTGAGTAGCACTGCCATGTATTATTTCAGACGGGTCTGGCTGACCCTCTTATCTCCCATTCTGCTGTGGCTGGTTTACACATTAGGTCATGTTAACTGTATGGTGTTAGGTGTCGTCCCTATTTTAACCGCAGGATTGTAAACTAACATGTCAATCTCAACTGACTGGCTCCGCGATGTATCAACTGAAAACAGTGAGTTTTCAACCTTTGATAGCACCCACCGACTGGTGCCGTGGTGTCTGGGTTTTTACGTTTGATCTGGACATCAAAGCTTTCTCAGACCTAGCATTACAGAAATGATGGGGTGTGCGTGGTCAAAATGTAATTTTCTCTTGTTTTCAATCTGTTAGCTTTTCCTTATTCCTTGGTTGGGGACTAGATTATTTTCTGGTGAACAATTATTCTTTTACTTAGAGAATGATAGAATAATTCTTCTGGGCTCTTTACTTCCTTTCAAACTTGTGTAATTCGGATGCTGCCGGGGCTGTCCCGTCACACTTAGGGATTAGACAAGTTAATTCTGTCTGTCAGAAGACAAGGTAACAATCAAAATCTTGTTCTGAATTTAAGAAAAGTAAAAAAGAATGTCCACAGACAAAGCAACATGTCACTCAAAAATCACAATCAATAATGAAGAAATTGAAAATGTCACAAACTTTGAATATTTTGGCTCCATAATCAACAACATTGGGATCTGTATGAGAACATAAGGGGACCGGCAAGGCCAAGCAAAGGTTCATATTACGAGCCTATAGCCCACAAATAAATGACAGTCACATGTCTGAGAACACACACCTCTCATGTGGCATCATGGATGTGAGTTCAGTGGATCTTATTTTAAATCACTAAGGAAGAAAATCCGGGTTGTTGAACTTACGTGTCCCGGGAAGGTTAACCTGGTCAACAAATGCCCGCAGAAGTCGGATGTGTCGCCTAACGGCGCAAGAATGCAGCTCTGCTGTAAACAGGCACACCGCAATCACATCCGGAAAAAAAAAACTCCGGATGAACGCAGAAGAAGAAGAAGAACTTACGTGTTACAGAACATTCTTAGAATATTTTCAACCAAAAAGAAAAAGAAATGTGATTCAACAAGATCTGAACACAGAATAAAACTAGCGCATAAACAGTATCATGTCTCTAAACCTGAAACACTGTGGCCATATAAAGCCTGACAGTGGTTTGGATAGAGCAGTGATGGAAGGCAGAAAGAAGAGGGAGAAATCCACCAGCATGAAGGTAGAAATAGGACACTGAAGACACCTTGGGCATGAACATGCCTGCTGGAGGGGAAGTGGCCAGAGATGGAGCATCTGTGTGCTTGGCCATGAGCAGAGTGACATTCGGTGAAGGGCCTGCTATATGATGCTGGTGACCAGGTCAGAAACAGTTGCATCATGAAGCCCAGTCTGTACTGTTGATGTTTTCATGAACAAACATTGCTATTTCTGCCAGCGATCTGGATCAAGCCAGCATGGAAGCTGTGGCAGCTCTATTAGCAGGTTTACCACTACAGCCAGAAGAAAGCGACCGTGGCGATCTTATGGAAGCAAAGTCACAGCTTTTTCTGAAGTAAGAAAGACTAAGTTGTATCATTCTTTACCCATCCTTATGTTTAAAATGTTATTATGATTGTAGTATATAAATATATAAATCTCCCTGGCCTAGGGGTTAACGTCTTTCTCCGTAATCCTGTATATTCTCGTGAGTAACGCAGCTGCGCGAGAATCGGCAGTGGTTCGCGCCGCACTGGTAACTTACGGGGGTATGTGAACTGGTCGCTCTGAAAGCAGTGGCAAACTACTGAGCATAATCTTGCCCAGTACATCAACAGCAGATGAAAAATGCTGATGTTGACTGCAAAGTCCTGTAAGGGATATGCAACATAAAAAAAAGTATATAAATGTGGAAATGCACCAAGCAATGATGATGTCATTATACAGAAACCACTCTACAGACTAACAAGAATCATTCATTACTATAGTCTGTTTACTTTTGTCTGCCCCAATATAAAATTCCATATCTCAGTAACCAACTGAGGGAAAATGATGAGATTTAGCATATAACCTTATTATGTCCACCCAACAAACAAATTTTTGTTCTGGAGATTGTACAGCAGATTTCAAAGTTTGTTTATATGCGGTATATAATTTACTGGACAGAGATGAAGTCCATGTTATTAAATGTATTACCTCTTCACACGTAAACATTAGCGCTGAATAGTTAATTTTCTCGTGGGACATAGGATTGGCCTTATGACAAGTGGCTTGCATAGAGCCCTGTGTCGTCATCCGAACTGGCGGAAAATTACTGTAAAACAAGTTTGTTATCGAGAAATCACTAGTTTTTCACCAAAACATCAAAGAAATGTCGCCGCTTTCCATGATTTAAGTTGCTTTTGGACCTATCAAAGACATATTCCTTGGGTGGGGATAAATATAAGACAGCAGGAAAACTTTCATAACGATGCAACAGGCAGTTTTCAAAATAATTGATCGTGAATGAAGGCATTCATTTCTGGACAGACTATAGTGGTGCTTTATCTCCTACTTTGTTATCTCAGTGATGAAGTCATATTTCTGTTCTTCATTCTCTCAACCCCTCTCACCTCTCTTACTCTTTCTTTCTTAACTTTTCTTCCTGCCTCCCTCTCTCCTTGCCACACACATAAAAATATTGTTCTTCATATTTTACATGATCATTGTTTCCTGTGTTCCACTTTACATGTAGATGTGATGAAGAGATTACAGACACAGTTTGTAATCCTGCATACCTCGTTTGAAACAGATGCGGGTGATTTGGAAGCAGATCGCCTTGCCTAGAGGTTTTTAATAAAATGGTATGGGTGCCGATCGTTCAGAAATCAATGGCAATAGCAAGCATCACCTGGATCTTTTCTCCTGGGCATGCCGGTGTGCTGGGGAATGAACAGGCGGACAGATTGGCTGGCTCCTCAAAACTTGGTGGAGTATTGATGCATGATAAGGCAGACGTGGTTGCGGCCTTGTGGGAGCACGTGTACACCTCGGAGGAGCAAATGGATCACCATAGTCTGGTAAGAATGAGACAGCGAGGTGTGACGAGGGGATCTGGCCGACGCTCAACGCTCAGAGGAAAGGCGAGACGGACATATAATCAGATTGCTACTAGAACTATTAGTGTTGGAACTCTTCGCTGGCTGCTGAGGATGGGGACGGAGCGCTTATGGGAATGTCCCGAATGCTGTGATGTCGGTTCCTAAATCAATCAATCAATCAATCAAATCAATGGCAAACTACTGAACATAAACTTGCCAAGAGATCACAAACAGCCAAAAAGTGCTGGGGTTGACTGTGATGTCCTGTAAAGGATATGTAACTCACTTGTCTTTCAGTGTTTTACATCTATCTTCTTATGACAGCTTATTTTGTGATTTCTTCTACATTTTCGCTTTTCGCTAATGATTAAATTTAATGGAGGGCACAGAAAGTACCTGAACAAATTAATGTATCGAAACCTAGGATAAATGTATACAAGACAAGCTTAGTGTATTCAGCAGCGTACATTTGAACAACCTTCCATAGCAAACAAAGAGTACACTATCACCAGCCATCAAGCGTGACCTTGGGTAAGATTATATTCTTATTTCTGTATACATTGCCATTTCCCTGGCGAAGGGGTTACGGACGAAGTTCCTAATCCTGCATACCTGCATTCGAAACACAGCTGTGGGTGATTTGGCAGTAGACTGCCTTACGTTGGTTTTTTATGAAATGGTATGGGTGCCGGTCGTTCAGAAAGCAATGGCAAACTACTGAACATAAACTAGCCCAGGAATCATGAACAGCTAAAAAATGCTGGGATTGACTGCTACGTCCTGTAAAGGACATGCAACTAACTTTCTTTATACATTAATTACAGAACACAATGTCTATTGATCTTTTTTTACAGTTAATTTTTCCTTTTTCATATTATTATATTTATTAATTTTATTTAATTAGCTAGTAATTAATGAGTTGAGCTGAGCTAAGAAATGACATCACTGCACTCAGGACATTGCCACACATGCTTCGTCCCCCCGTTAAACAGCCAGTGAAGTCATACTGCTAATGTTTCCAACTGCCATCTGATTGAAAGTTCTCCTGGTCTTCCCTCTCAGTTTTGAGATTCATCCAAAACCCCTGTCGATCCCCCGCCACATCACTCTCTCCACATATGGGTTCTCAGTCTGTTCCACCGCCTTCTTCACTTGGTCTCACAGGCTCCCGACCACCTCTCCCTTGTCCATGGGTAATCTACTACTAAGAAGTGCATTCCCTGCCAGCCTATCAGCCTGTTCATTCTCCCGCATGACCAGGGCAGACAATCCATACAATTCTCACAATCTGTGTGACCTCCTCCAACCATCGGAAGGCTGCTGTTACTGCTTCCACCTCCATTCTCATGCTGGAAGTTGTGGTCTCATATGCCAGACTCTCCTGTTTCAAGCATCGTCCATTAACCTTCACAATGAAACCCCAGCCACTACCTCTGTTTCTCATCACTGTCCCATCGGTGTAGATCACAATGTCATCTTGATGTGTTGTTGCACCTCAAACTTAGCAATTGACTCATGTAAGTTTTCAGTGTCAGTGTTTTAATGCTTATATTTTATTGTAACCATTTGTCAGTAGCGCTAAAGATATGTGAGAACGTAAGAAAGATGAGAGACAAGAAGGGCAGCATTTTAGTCAATCTACATGTCAAGTTCTCACCATTCTAAAACTACAGTTTAGGTATTCATTGTTTCTTTGTCTCACATTTTTCTTTGATTCTAATATTTAAATCACTGTTTGAAAGGATACAATTTGTTATAAACAGCAGAGAATGACGCTGTTTCCACAGGTACCTAACCTTGTTCATGAACCTTCTGAATGACTGCTCTGATGAAGAGCAAGATAAAGCAATGGATCCCAATCGTAAGCGCAGCATGAGTAATTTGAGCGCTCTCAGAAACTGCACTGTTCAAGCCATGTCTAACCTGCTGAATGCAAACATTGACAGTGGTTTGATGCATTCTATTGGTGAGTTCTCATTGTAGTGTCAGCAGAATCATGTGTGGGCTTGGTCAAACAGACAGATGTGACTTTGAAATTTAGTTTGCCGTTAATTGTAGCGTTTCCATATTCTTGTATACATGGAAACCTGTACACTCTGGTTGTGAACTTGTTATGAGTTGATCTATATTTGGAACCTGTCAGATAAGGATATGACAATGTAGTCAGTCACTATAGGTTCATGTCCGTGGCGTATGTATTGTTGTTTTCTCTTGTTTGCTGATTGTGAAGAATTTGCTACTGGGAATGATTGAAATTCCAGTTGGAGGTAATGAAAGACCATTATCCCTGTGCTTGGCAACCTCTTGTGGTTTTGCCACCATTATCACTGGATATGCACCAACACTTACTTCCTCTGATGATGTGAAGAATTCATTCTATGAGGAACTACACTCTGTGATCAAGGCAGTTCCAAAATCCAACTACATTTATATGCTTGGTGATTTCAATGCTCGTGTGGGCAAGGACTCGAGTTCATGGCCAGTGTGCCTTGGAAAATACAACATCGGCCGCATGAATGAAAATGGGCAAAGGCTGTTGGAGCATTGCACCAGAAATGACCTATGTATTACAAACTCCTTCTTTAAAACAAAAGAACTGCATATGGTCACATGGAAACATCCAAGATCCAGCCATTGGCATCAGCTGGACTTCATCATCACACGGAGACAACATCTGAACCAAACATTACCTCGAAGTTACCACAGTGCTGACTGTGATACGGATAATTCTTTGGTTGTTGCAAGAGTTAGACTGAGACCAAAGAGAATCTACACAGCTAAACACATATCTAGCCCCAGGATTAATGTTATTAACACCCACATTCCTGATAAGTGCTTTGTGTTCCAACAGCAACTTGAAGACGCTTTCACGGATACATCAGAAATGTGTACAGCAAGTGAAAAGTGGGTAAACTTAAGGAAACTGTTTACAAAACAGCGGTAGGGGTTCACGGCACTGTGGATCATAAGAGCCAGGACTGGTTTGCGGCAAACAGCCAGACACTGCAGCCCTTGATTGATAAAAAGAAGATGGCTCTCTTAAGAAACAACGAAAGAACAAAGCGTAACACTCTCAGTGAGCTGAAGCAAGCTAGGAAGGATGTGCAAAAGGCTGCCAGGCAGTGTGCAAATGACTATTGGATCAAGTTATGTGAGTCCATTTAAAATGCAAGTGATAAGGGAAACATCAGAAGCATGTATGAAGGGATAATGAAAGCCTGTGGTCCAATGATCAAAAGACTGGAGAAATCATCACTGATAAGAAACAGCAGATGGATAGATGGGTAGAGCACTATATGGAGCTTTACTCAAGTGAGACCAAATTAGCGGATGATGCCCTCAATGCCATAGAGGCCCTGCCAACTCTTGACCACCTGGACATGCTTCCGACCATAACAGAAGTTAACTATAAATGAACTTGCATCTGGCAAGTCTCCAGGTAAGGATGGGATTCCAATAGAGGTTATCAGGTGTGAGCAAGACACACTCACTCTGCAGATCCACCAGCTAATAGAGCTATGCTGGCGAGAAGGACAAGTCCCACAGGATTTCAAAGATTCAAGCATCATAACACTGTACAAGAACAAAGGCGATCGGAGCGACTGCAACAACTATAGGGGTATCTCACTTCTGTGTATTGTTGGAAAAGTATTTGCCAGAATTGTTCTGCGCAGACTTCAAGTCCTGGGAGATCAAGTCTACCCCGAATCACGGTGTGGCTTCCGATAGAACCGGTCTACCATTGATATGATATTCTTATTGCGACAAATGCAAGAAAAATGCAGTGACTGTTTATTGCCTTCATCCACCTCACAAAGGCATTTGATTTGGTCAGTCGTGAGGGTCTGTTCAAGGTACTAAAGAAGATTGGCTGCCCACCAACTCTTCTGTCCATTGTAGAATCGTTCCACACAGGCATGAAGGGTATAATCAAGTTTGATGGTGCAACTTCAGAAGAGTTTGAAATCAAGAGTGAAATTAAGCAAGGTTGTGTACTAGCTCCCACCCTCTTTGGAATATACTTTTCACTTCTACTGAAATATGCCTTTCATGATCAGGATGACGGTATATACATTCACTCACGCTCAGATGGCGGCCTCTATAATGCCCAGAGATTGAAGGCCAAGACCAAAATTAGGAGGGTACTAATCAGAGAGTTGCTTTTTGCAGATGATGCTGCAGTTACGACCCACTCTGAGGAATATTGCAATGTCTACTATCTGCATTCTCTAATGCTTGTTCTGAATTTGGTTTAACAATTAGCAAATAAAGACACAGATTATGTCACAAGGTACACATGGGATACCGTCAATCTTTATTGGCGACGCTGAACTAATGATAGTAGACCATTTTTCATATCTAGGATCAGAGGTAAATAGCAAATTATCCCTAGATCAGGAAATCAACATTAGGATTGGTAAGGTAGCAACAACAATGAACAGGTTAAGAAAAAGGGTCTGGGAGAACAGGAAGCTTACTGCCATAACAAAAGTCCTTATCTATCAAGCCTGTGTTCTTAGTACTCTTCTTTATGGCAGTGAAGCCTGGACAACTTACATCAAGTGAAACGTTTAAACAGCTTTCATATGAGGTGTCTGCGAAGAATACTTGGTATTAAGTGGCAAGGCAAAATCACAAATACTGAAGTATTGGAAAGATCAGGTTGTGTGACGGTATATTCCATGCTCAGTCTTTGTAGACTTAGATTGATAGGACACGTTAGGAGGATGGATGATTGTAGAATATATCAAAGGACATCTTTTTTAGTGAATTACAGGTGGGTAGATCTCAGGGTCGGCCTCTACTACGATACAAAGATGTGTGTAAGCGGGACATGATTGATACAGGCATTGATAATGCACATTGGGAGCAAGTCACCACTGAATGTGTTGCATGGAGGGCAAATATCAGAAAGGGAATAAAGAAAAGACAAAATTATTGCAGAAAAGTCACACACCGAGCATGTGTGACTAAGATGGTGCATGATGGTGAAAATGACCATGTGTTCACATGCATCCATTGTGGACGAACATTTACAGCATGAATTGGCCTTATCAGTCACATTCGCCACTGCCATTGGTTGTAGTTATTAAGCCTTTTTGTTGAGACGGCAAGGTGCCAATGCAATCCAATGTATTTTCTGATGAAGACTTGTCACCAAAACATTCTCTGTTTTCTGTAACTGTATTTTGTAAAGCTGACCTACATGTCATGTTTTGTTGGGTCACTGTTTCTGATGCTTGTATGGAAGATGATTGTCATCTATGAATGTTTGAGAAAAGGTGGCAACTGATAAGTCGGTGAATTTACCTGGTAGCGTCTTGTTTCTATCACTTAGTGGAATTTTCCATCCTCTGTAAAATACTGCCTGGATATTAGAACTCTGGAGTTTGGGTGACTTTGATGTTGTTTATTTGTAGATTTAATTGGTCAGGTGACTTGCTCATGTTAATTCTTTCACAATAAACGTGTGTGCATGCTTATGTGTGTTTTAAAAAACTTTCATGTTGTATTTTCCCTATTTTTGTTGGAAATAAATTGATATGGTATTGCAACTATCCTCATCTTCATAGACTAAACTCTGGTCATCTGCAAAAAGTCGCTTGTTTAGTGCACAATTTAATTATTCATTGTATTCTGGATTGATGTTTGAGATCTTCCTCGCATATTTTGTTTCTTTAATTACTCTGTCCATGTATATATTCAAAAGTAGAGATGAGAGCATATGCTTGTTGCTTCAAATGTGTCTGTGAGTCCATCATTTGTTCTTACCACACTGTAACAGTTCCAGTAAAATGCTCTAGCATTGCCAAACAGTTACCTTTTTATTCTGTTTTCTGTCTTCTTTGTCAAACATCTTTTTCTGGTCAACAGATTATATATTTAATTCTTTATCTTAGTTAATTACTCTTTCATTCATTTACTTCAGAGTGAATTAAAAATCTGTTTAACCGATTCATCTTCTGAAACCATTGATTGATGGTGTGTCTTATTGGTTAGTTGAATATTTAGCATATATTACCTGTTTTAAAATATCATGTTGATGTCTGCATAATGTCTTGTGTCATCTTTGTGCTGGTTGACCCGTGCCTCTTGTTCCAGACGCCACACGGTTCTTTCCAAGGCACTGTGATGTTAAATGTGACCAAACCACCTATAACAGTTTCACAGAGAACTACCCAGGAAGTCCACTACAAATGCTGTTGTTACCTGTATAACTGTAAAGGATTCTTGACTTGTATTCTCAACTTCACAGCTGCTGAATATGATTGTAAACATATGATTGCAGCACTTGGCTATCACAAGGATCCCCAGACCAGAGCTGCATTCATGGAAGTGCTGACCAAAATCCTGCAGCAAGGGACAGAGTTTGAGACACTTGCAGAGACCGCACTGGCAGATCGATTTGAACGACTTGTGGAACTAGTGACCATGATTGGCGACAAAGGAGAGTTGCCAATTGCCATGGCTCTGGCAACTGTTGTGTCTGTTTCACAAATGGATGAGCTGGCCAGAGTTTTTGTCAACTTGTTTGATGCCAAAAGACTGCTCTACCAGCTTTTGTGGAATATGTTCTCCAAGGTATAGTTAACATTGTACATCTTTTCAATGATAGCTTAGATATCTGACTGATATCTGTCACTTTTGGTTTCAACACTCTCCAAAGTACAGTTAACTTTGTACATGATTTCATTGATAACTTAGATATCTGACTGATATCTGTCACTTTTGGTTTCTAAGTACAGTTAACTTTGTACATCATTTCATTGATAACTTAGATATCTGACTGATATCTGTAACTTTTGGTTTCTAAGTACAGTTAACTTTGTACATCATTTCATTGATAACTTAGATATCTGACTGATATCTGTAACTTTTGGTTTCAACACTCTCCAAGGTATAGTTAACCTTGTACTTCATTTCATTGATAATTTAGATATCTGACTGATATCTGTAACTTTTGGTTTCTAAGTACAGTTAACTTTGTACATCATTTCATTGATAACTTAGATATCTGACTGATATCTGTAACTTTTGGTTTCAACACTCTCTAAGGTATAGTTAACCTTGTACTTCATTTCATTGATAGTTTAGATATCTGACTGATATCTGTAACTTTTGGTTTCAGCACAAGCAACTCATGATCACACTGTTTGAAGAAAGCTTATAGTTGTGCTTTAATTATTTCATTTGAAATGAGCATGCAGTTTTATAAAAAAAAATAACATATATTTTCAGACGTACTGAATAAGTTCAATAAGGTACTGAACAGGTTCAATAAACTATGACTGAAATTTGTCTTAATATGATCCCCTACTGATAACATGTGTCACATTTAACCAAGCTTATTACCCACATGGGACAAGACAGCAGTCCATGGTTTAGTTACATCATGTGAACAGATGGTCTCGAGAATGTGACAACTAGAAATTGGAGGCCTACAAAAGGATACAATGTTGTGGGTAGGAAAATGAGATAATGTAGTCAAAGAAATGGAACAGATGAAAATTAAATATCCTAAGTATGAGCAAGATGAGCTGAAATCAGTTATCAGTTATCAGTTGGAGTATCTTCATTGCACTCCGGACAGATCCATAGGTGCTCAGATCCTCCCCCCAGCATAAGCATCAGTGTTCGATGGCTAATAGTGCCAGTTCTGTGTTGGTTAATGAGGCACCTCATTTTCCCGATGTACCTCTCGTGTCTGGCCGTGCCAATTCTTACTCCCAAGTCTTTCATCCTGGACAGCGATGTGGATTCACTGACATCAAAGTCTTCTGTTCTCGGCATGTCTTTAAGGACGTTAATAACATTGGCACGATCCATGGGCTGGCCATCTGCAGGGGGTGCAGAGCCAGCCAGCTTATCAGCTCGTTCATTTCCCTCGACTACCGCATGTCCCGGGACAAAGATGAAGGTGACTTTACGGACAGCAGACTTCCTCAGCGAATCAGTCCACTGTCTACGTAAAGATCCAGCTTCGACCTTCTGAATCATGCTCATTGAATCACTTAGTACACACACGTTGGTATAATGCTGTGCTTCTAGCCATAGGAAAGACTGTGTTACTGCCATCACCTCCATCGTCATGCTGCTCGTGGGCATAGTGTGGGCACCGCTGGATTCTTGGACGGTTCGGCCCGCTGAACGGGCTGTAAATGCCCATGCACTACTCTGCTTCTTTACAACAGATCCATCTGTATAGATGAGCACTTGGGGGTTGTCTGTGTATTCATTGATGAGCGCGTTGACCTCTGCATTGACAGCAGAGCTGAAAGGGATCTGGTAAATTAATAATGGGCAAACATACAATAATATATTCAGGAAGTGATAAACATGAATAAGAAGCAGGATTACTGATTGATGAGGAAACATTTGAGTCAATTAGTAGTTATTGGAGTACTTCATATGTGGTTGTCATGGTTAAAGTTAAAGGCAGAGTGAGACACATAAATATTATGCATGTGTATGCACCAACAGGAGCCGAGGTAGCACAGTGCTTGTCTGCCAGTCCAGTGGTTATATGTTCAGATCTCCATCAAAGCAGATTTTTAAAATTGGCATGAGCTCCCAGGCAAACCCAACCCAAAACTGTGTACCAGAAAATGTCCTGGGTAGCAAAGGCAACAGACATGAAATTGACCAGATCGTCCATTGAGTACTGATTGGTCTATACAGATATGGAGCTTCTATCATATACCAAGACACTTCTAGGCATGTACAGCTTCTTTACTTAACCCTTTACCGGGCAAATCGTCCCATGCGTCCTTACCCCGGAACAAGCAAACCGTCTAAATGCGTGCGAGCTACTACTATCATTGTAAAAAAGTGATCTTGTGGCTTTCAGAGATTTCCGATTGTCTACTTTCGGTTTCACCGATAGCTTGACTACGTGGCCGCCATTTGCAAGCGTGTACTATGAATTTGTAAGGATTGTTTTTATAGTTTTCGGGGTTTTTACGCTTAGTTTTTCAAAATGGATTTCGACGAATCTTCAAGTGATAGTGGCGATTTCACTGGGTTCAATTTAAGTGCACGAATTTTGACTGAATCAGAGCTAGATAGCAGTGATCAGGATTACTTTTTGTTAGCAGTCATGAGTCGGACTTTAAAGAAAGTGATTTTGATTCTGCAAATGTGTTTGTAAATTGCAGTATAAATGACCGACAATCACAAATAATATGTTGTATTTTGTAAATATTTGTGTGTGGATTACCGGGAACATTCACGTGAGTAAAACACTGCATGCTTTTTACTTCATTTTGTGTTTTTTAAAGTAAAATCAGTTGATTAACAACTTTTATATGATGATTTTACTAACGTAACCCAAAATTTTACAGAACCTCAAAATTCTTCTTGCCCATTCAGGGCTACAAAACAGATAAAAAGTCTGCCCTGTAAAGGGTTAATGCACCAACAACAAGCAGTACGAAGATTTTATGATGAAGTAGAAATGGTGTTCTTTCAAATGAAATCGCAAGGCTTATAGAATGGGCAAAAATAAATTATATGTTGAATGGAAACACTTGGTTTAAACAACACAAGAGACATTTGTACAAATGGAAAAGCCTGATAAGACAACATTCAAATCAATTACATACTGATTAATAAACGTTTTAGAAATGCATGAATAAATGTGTGAACAATGCCTGTATCAGTGAATACATCCATAAGGCCAAATAAATGTAACGGGAAGGGAAAAAAAGTTAAGAACATTAGACTTAACAATGATATTCTAAGATCAGATAAAGGGGGGAAAACTATTTACTGGAAAGAATAAGTGCAATTAATGTGTGTGAGAGAGGGGGGTGAGAGAAGGGGGGGGGGGGGGGGGTTGTTGTGTTCCATTCCATATTAGTTGTTGCATCTCACCTCAGTTGGATGTCTGCTCTGAAACCTTCTGGGACTGAATGAGTTAATTTAATGCTATGACCTCATAAATGTGATTGAGCCATGTCCAAATACATAGGGAATACTGATTTTCCTTATTCCACAACAGGAGGTTGAGATAGCAGATTGTATGCAGACGCTCTTCAGGGGTAATTCATTGGCCAGCAAGATCATGGCTTACTGCTTCCGCTTCTATGGCCAGTGGTACCTGAGAGAACTTCTCAACCCGTTGCTGCTAGGCATGTTTGAAGTCGAGCGAAGTGATCACCCTCTCTCTTATGAAGTTGATCCTGCCAGGTATGAAGTTTGCCAGAAACTACATTGAACACACAGATATTGACAGTACTTTAACAAATAACATCTTGTGTTACTTTAACAAATAACATCTTGTGTTGCAAAACTGAGCTGACTTTAGGAATTCAACTAATGAGAACATGACAGAATATGCTGAATTCTGTTTAAAATATCCAGACATTTGTGTTCAGGCATTGTTATTATTAGTGAAAACTACCACATGAAGAGATGTTTCCAGAACTGTTGTGTGATAGTTGTGTGTCATTTCCTTCTGCATGTATTATTTTAATCTCATATTTGTGGTCAAACTTTGGTCACTGGGAGAAAGTGAGAATCTGATTACCTGCAAGTTTGCCAGATAGGTTGGGTATGGATACCTTTATGTTGTGGTTATACTTCAAATATTTTAGCAAAGAAGTTTTGCTAGCAAAACTGGAAATGTTTCATTTTCTCCTTCCAGTATTATGATTTATTCTATTATTCATCAAGTACCAGGTTCTTTGCAGGACTCTCATCATGGCCCAGTGGAAAGCCTCTTGATCTTTGCCAGTTCCCCAGCCTCATTGTCATGCCTAGGCTGTCTGTAATGTCCTGTGTTCACCAGCGTGTTTGTTGATCCTTGGCTCTTCTTCAAGAAACTATGCCAACCATTACTGTTCTTTCTGAGGTTTTGTGACGTTCAGTGTTGCCAAATGCACTACTTTACTCTCAACTCTTTGTCTACACAGATAGACTGCTCTGGTAACTCTTGTCTTGACTAGCAGGGCCATGAGCTCCTGGATTTCTTCCGTGCCCACCTGTATCCTGAACCCATTCTTTAAGAATCTCATGCAAGTACTGCCCATATTCAAACTGGCCTTCCCAACTAAATGTTACTCCATTCTGAATGGAACCAAAGTGATCATGAACTTTCATCCTTACACAGCTGCTTTCTTCCCAAATCCTCCATCATCAACTCAACATCCTCCACTTTGGTTCAGAGTATAATAACTTACAGATGTTGGATGAACAGAAAGTCTCAAATTTAATTTCAGTAACTTACGGATGTTGGGTGAACAAAAAGTCTGGAAGTTAAAGTAACATAAGATGTTGGATGAACAGAACGTCTCAACGTTCATTTCAGTAACTTACGTATGTTAGATGAACAGAAAGGCTGGAAGTTTATTTCAATAACTTACAGATGTAGAGTATGCCAAATATGAATGATGAACAGACTTGACCATATCTTCATCAACTGAAGCATGAATTGTTGTCATTGTTGTGACCCCACCAAGCCATCAATCATGAGTGTCAGTATCTGAAACGTTTTAGTTCCATGGCATGCTGGAGCTGTCACTTTTAATTGTAATGACCCTGTATGTAGGTGTGCGTGTGCATACACACATGTCTGTCTTGTCTTGTCTTTTTGTTACCATAATTCAGTGTGTGAATATCTGCCTTTCTCTCTCTTTATTTTTCTCTTTCTATTTATCTAACATGTGGCGTGAGTGTTGCCTTTCTCTACTGTTCTATCACTTTGTCTCAGAAATGACTGAAGAAATGACAAGATAATAAAAAGTTAATTGCACGTTCTCTACAGGACAATCAACCCCAGCATTTATTGGCTGTTTGTGTGGCAATGTTAAGTTCAGTAGTTTGCCATTGCTTTCTGAAAGGCTAGCGGCCATGCCATTGTGACAATCAACACAAGGTGACCTGCTCCCGAATTGCCCTCAGCTGGCATTGAATCGGGTGTGTCGGGATTGTGACATTGTGTTCAATAACCCTAGGTTGGCAGTAAGCATATAGGTGTGTAGGATGAGAACACCATTTGTTTAGTGATATTTTCTGCATTTCAGACTGGAACCTAATGAAGACATAGAGGAGAACAAGCAGAATCTCCTGAACATTACACAGAAAGTGTTCAATGCAATAGTTGGCTCATCACCACAGTAAGTTGCTATATAATTCATATTTATTAATTTATTCAGTAGTTTATCACTGTTAGTTATAAAGATAGAAAATAGGTTTTATCATGACATTGTTCAACTTTAATGCCACCATAAGCAACCTGACATTGAATATAAATACTCATTTAAACCCTGTCTAGTTGTTGGATGTTGAACAGTTTGTTCAACTTCAAGAATATGTGTATATAAAATTGCAGGGGTCAAGATCTGTTAATGGTGACATTTACACATATTTGCCTCTCATTTGTCGTTTTAAAAAAAAAACATATTATAGACATCCACAGTCGGTAACTGATCATGGGTTGTTAATATAAAATTCTGTATTGTACAATCTGGTATCTATACAAATGATACACATTTGTGTCAACAGAGCACTGATTGGTCTATACAATGTGGGTCTAGCACCACAAGCTTGGGGTGCCTTCATGCACGTGCCTGGGGTCCTTTCATTTGTACTGTTTACAGATGCTTGTGGGAAAATGAACTGATTCAATTGGCAGTTCATATTTGTATGGTCTGTCTGTCTGTCTGTCTGTCTGTCTGTCTGTCTGTCTGTCTGTCTGTCTGTCTGTCTGTCTGTCTGTCTGCTTTAACGCTCTCTTTTACAGTAAATCATATATATATATATATATATATATATATATATGATTTACTGTGAAATAGAGCGTTATATATATATTCACAAAGTATTTGAACACTATCTATGACAGACCACAGTCCCCCACAAGAAATAAATAAAAACACCCTAATATATTAAGCATCCTTGTCCAATGATTTTCCCCCCTAACCTTACTACAATTAGCATAATGAAATTAGTATTAATTAGTTATGTATAAAATGATCTCTGATTTGTGCACATTGACATGTGTTTACGTCTGTTATTGTTGTTGCTTAAGATTAATCTAATCTATGAATATAATAACATATGCAAGAAGAAACTCAAGAAGGGTAAAATGTCAGACAGGCTTGTGTGCCGCCACATTCTGAACCTTTTGAAAATGAAGTTCATTTGTAGAGCCTATCTGTCTGTCTGTCTGTCTGTCTGTCTGTCTGTCTGTCTGTCTGTCTCTCTCTCTCTCTCTCTCTCTCTCTCTCTCTCTCTCTCTCTCTCTCTCTCTCTCTCTCTCTCTCTCTCTCTCTCTCTCTCACACACACACACACACACACACACACACACACACAGAGAGAGAGAGAGAGAGAGAGAGAGAGAGAGAGAGAGAGACTGACTACTTATTTCTGTTTCACATTATATTTAACAATCTTGCAGTTGTTTAACGATAGAAGTGCATTAACTTTCAGTAGTGTCTGATGTGATTGAATGTTTATTGTTTCTTCAGTCACCAAGCAACATATATATCACAGATGTTTATAACTAAACACACAGGCTAGGATGGGGTCTGGAAGACGTATGAAAGATCTAATTATGTCACTGTTAAAGTGTAACCATTGTACATGCCATGAAGGAATCGTGGCGATGGGGCTCATACTTTCAGCGACCATCGTAGTCATTGTTTGTGCTGAGTGCATTAACTTGTCCAGGTAGATCGCTGGTACCCATTGGATAATCCTGGAGCGAGCTCAGGATTGGGTCGAGAATAGCACCTTTTATTGGGGTTGAACTCGGGAATACTTTGTAGGCTTCTGCACCAACCACTTGGTCACCAGTCCTTGATAACATTGAGGTGATTCAGTGCAGATCTACCTGCATGTGTAGTTCTTAGTGAATTTACATCCTGTGTTAAGTTCGTTAATCTGTTAACATTTGACAATAGAAACAATGTTCCTCTACCAAACCGGTTATGTTATCACTTGTGTTGTTTCTTTATATGAAAGCACTTTGTTTTGCTACTTTTCAGTTCCACTCAGAAATGTGCATAAATTTAATTTTCATATGCAAAGTAAACAGAAGGTATCATAGAATTCACAAACAGTGCTATCTCATTGTGAATTTAAATAATGAAAACAAACAATATAATGCACAATTTATTGCCTGGCATATTTCGCTGTATCTTATAAGGTGCATACTACGGAATATAATGAAGTTGCGTTATGAGTCTTGACACCCGAACTAAACAAAACAGGTTGTCTTATGTTTCAGTGTCACTACGAGTAAATCAGCAAAGTTTGGCTGTTTGTGGTTTTCTAGGCAACGTTTACATGCAATGGTTTGCCATAGCTTTCTTAAAGACTGATGCTCATACCATCATAAACATCATAACCAGGTGGTCTGCTTCCAGATCGCCGAGATCTGATTGTGAACCTGGCAGATCTGATTGTGAACCTGGTAGATTCTGATTGTGAACCTGGCAGATCTGATTGTGAACCTGGCAGATCTGATTGTGAACCTGGCAGATCTGATTGTGAACCTGGCCTGCAGGATTGTGGAACTGCATTCACTACACTGATTGTGAACCTGGCCTGCAGGATTGTGGAACTGCATTCACTACACCTAAGCCACAAGCGCCTGTCTGTTGCCATGGTGGATAGAACTTGTGTTGATTCCTGTGCCTCCTGGTAGTTGATGTGTTAGGTCTCAGATATTCACGTGAAGGCTGCACTGACTGCTCCCACTGCCAATTCCATTCTAGAAGCTGTCACATATCCACATGATCCACAAATACAGAAGAATGCCCCTGTAGATGAACATCTCTCCTCCTGATGTCTTTTCACATCTGTTAATGTAAACTATAGCTTCATTTCCTACAGTTATTTTTGTGCCTTGATAACCATTCCGCCCACCCCTCCCTTTTTTTTTCTTTCTTGCTTTTTTGTGTTGAGAAATTGTGGAGGGCTTCTTGACAGATGTGCTATTGTGACATCATTCCTTGGACAGTCAAAATAAGTAATCTAAATGTTTTGAAATAGGCTCAAATAAAAAGACATCTTATCACAAACAAATGAAAGAGGCAGTCTTCATGTTTTGGCCACATCATGTGAAGAGCAAAAGTTGCTACAGGAGGAGGGGAAAGTTTCTCCAGCAGTTACACACTCATTGTATGGCTCTCTGCAACAGCTGCAGGCAACCTGCACATTCATTAGAATGGCGTGGGCCATTCTCACAAAACAGAGAGGGGGGAGTGATAGAGAGAGAGAGAGAGGAAGGAGTGACAGGAAGGCTGAAAAAGAGGTGAGAAAGGGGGTAAGGAGGAGAGGGAGTGAGAGAAAGAGAGGGTGAGTGAGGGGAAGGCTGAAAAAGAGAGGAAGGAAGAGGGGTGAAGGAGAGGGAGTGAGAAAGGGGGTAAGGAGGAGAGAGGAAGGGGGGGGGAGACATTGAGAAAGAGAGGGTCATGGGGGGGGGGGGAGAGAGAGATAGGGAAATCATGCTTGTCACTGCAATTCTATGTTTATCCGAACTCACAACCCTCATGATTTGAATTTACTGAGCTTTTGATGCCTGTTGTGTCACTTGCAGTTTCTCAGACTGTTCAGCAATTGATCAAATATGATATATCATTCTAATTGATATATGCATGTGCTGTCTAATCAACTCAAATCATTGAAATATTGATCCATTTTGTTGATGTTATCATTATTACGTTCAGTGCACCTGACAAGAAAAAAAACTGTTTTCAACTAACATCAAAATTATGATGTTCCTCCGCAGTTCATTCCTGTTCTTGGTAATTGTGGTGTAATATATCCAGTTATGTTACTGTATGATCATATTTCAAGAACGTGTACAGTAAGTCAAGGACCCCTGTTCTCGCCATGAGACACATGCAGTATAATGTAACAGAATAGTACATGGCCCTTTCACAAGCCTGAAGCCATATGGCCTCAGACACATTCAGCACTCGATGTGTGATGTGGTCTGTGTCATGCTGGCCGCCTTCACTCCCCCAGGTTTTAGCTGGTACCAGATGTTGACTGGATTGACCTGATAGCCCCAGTCACTGACATCAAATCTTTGCCTCAGAGGGGATTTGAACTCTTCACCACCAGGCAAACATGCCAGCCACTGCACTGCCGCGGCTTCCCAAGCACATGTTCATAGGCTAATATTTACACCTTGAATGTGACCTATCATGGTGACTAGAGTGACGGATTCTCCTTCGGGAGACCAGGGTTAAAATCCTCAGTAAGACATGGATTTTTTTGTCGGGGGCAAAAAGAAAACTCTAACCTGCACAGTTCCCGTGTGTATATATATATATATGTATATATATATATATATATATATATATATATATATATATATATATATATATATATATATATATATATATATATATTAGGTGTGTTACAGCAGAATGTTATACATTAACGTTAAACGTTTTAGATATAAGGGGCGTTAATTTGAAATCTGTTCGTGCCGCACCGCGCGTAATTACGTACGTTGAACATGATCATGTCATAGTCATGTGATAAGTACTAATTAAGTAAGTCAATAAGTAAATAAGTACGCCCCTAATATTTACACAATTCTATGGTGGGCTTGTCACACATAATCAGCGTATGATTTCATGGACATATTTATTATGTTTTTTTTTTTTCCAAAGTCATAGATGGAATTAGAAATATATGGACTTCAAATATTGAGTGCAGTTTGTAAGCAAGTTATTAGTGTTTTAAATTGTAGTTTCAGTGTTCATTAGTTGCGTATTGGGTGACCTAAATACAATGATATGGTAATTTAGATGTCAAAAGGAAATGCTGTTCTAGTGTACTTGCAAAGAGTATTAACACTGTAACCTACACTGCATGTTGTCACAGGCGACTAAGGATGGCTGTCATGACAATGACTACCTCAACCCATAGAACTGAGGTTAGAACAAGAATGATTGTGTGTTACATAGAGCCAGCCTTAATAACATAGGGTGTGAATCATATACAGTTGGTCAATAAGTAACAACAACAAACAAACAAACCTGGAGGTCTCAGAGATGCTGTTTTACATAAACAAATGTTGCCTGTCCTGTTAATCCTAGAAAGTTGGTCAACAAGCAACAACAACAAACAAACAAATCAACCTCTGGAGGGCTCAGAGATGCTGTTTTACATAAACAAATGTTGCTTGTCCTGTGAATCCAGGACAGTTGGTCCACAAGCAACAACAACAAACATAAACAAATGTTGCCTATCCTGTGAACCCTGGACAGTTGGTCAACAAGCAACAACAACAAACAAACAAACCTCTGGAGGCCTCAGAGATGCTGCTTTACATAAACAAATATTGCCTGTCCTATGAACCCTGGACAGTTGGTCAGCAAGCAACAACAACAAACAAACAAACCTCTGGAGGCCTCAGAGATGCTGCTTTACAAAAACAAATATTGCCTGTCCTATGAACCCTGGACAGTTGGTCAGCAAGCAACAACAACAAACAAACAAACAAACCTCTAGAGGCCTCAGAGATGCTGCTTTACAAAAACAAATATTGCCTGTCCTATGAACCCTGGACAGTTGGTCAGCAAGCAACAACAACAAACAAACAAACCTCTGGAGGCCTCAGAGATGCTGCTTTACAAAAACAAATATTGCCTGTCCTATGAACCCTGGACAGTTGGTCAGCAAGCAACAACAACAAACAAACAAACCTCTGGAGGCCTCAGAGATGCTGCTTTACAAAAACAAATATTGCCTGTCCTATGAACCCTGGACAGTTGGTCAGCAAGCAACAACAACAAACAAACAAACCTCTGGAGGCCTCAGAGATGCTGCTTTACAGAAACAAATATTGCCTGTCCTATGAACCCTGGACAGTTGGTCAGCAAGCAACAACAACAAACAAACAAACCTCTGGAGGCCTCAGAGATGCTGTTTTACATTTTAAAAATGTTACTGTTCTGCGAACCCTGGACAGTTGGTCAACAAGCAACAACAACAAACAAACAAACAAACAAACCTCTGAAGGCCTCAGAGATGCTGTTTTACATTTTAAAAATGTTGCTGTTCTGTGACCCCTGGACAGTTGGTCAACAAGCAACAACAAACAACAAACAAACAAACCTCTGAAGGCCTCAGAGATGCTGTTTTACATTTAAAAAATGTTGCTGTTCTGTGAACCCTGGACAGTTGGTCAACAAGCAACAACAACAAACAAACAAACAAACCTCTGAAGGCCTCAGAGATGCTGTTTTACATTTTAAAAATGTTGCTGTTCTGTGAACCCTGGACAGTTGGTCCACAAGCAACAACAAACAAACAAACCTCTGGAGGCCTCAGAGATGCTGTTTTACATTTTAAAAATGTTGCTGTTCTGTGAACCCTGGACAGTTGGTCAGCAAGCAACAACAACAAACAAACAAACCTCTGAAGGCCTCAGAGATGCTGTTTTACATTTAAAAAATGTTGCCTGTCCTGTGAACCCTGGACAGTTGGTCCACAAGCAACAACAAACAAACCTCTGGAGACCTCAGAGATGTTGTTGTACATAAACAAATGTTGCCTGTCCTCAGAGATGCTGTTTTACATAAACAAATGTTGCCTGTCCAGTGCAGGATGTTGTGATCAACCCCAGGTTGACTCTCCTTGCAGTTTTACGTTCATTAGTTTGCATGTTGTCTGAACAGGAGGTTAACGGTCAACTGACAAGGATAGGGTTTGAACCCCTGACCCTGCCATCAGTACACCAGAATTTTAAGCACAAGCACCTCAAGCCCCACGGCCATGTAACATGCTGGAAATACATTGACCAGCCACAATAATATGTCCATGTTTTCAAATGTCATGACACCTGTCAGACACTTTAGACCGCAGCAGTCTTCATTGTTTGGCCACACAGGAGAAGAGAACAACTGCCACATGTTGTGACAACTGGAAAATTGTATGTGAGGAAGACAATCAGAGAAGTTTCTGGAGTCTTTTGTGAAAGCTCAAAAAGGTTTTACTGTGTTTGAAATTAAATATATGTGAGTGTGACTAACGTAAATGAGTAAATAATAACAATGTAACATGACAAGCTTTGATTTGAAAAAGTTAATAAGTTACAAATATTCTTCTAAGAACAATAACTGCCATGTCTGGGGCAGACATTTGCAATGAAGACTTTCTATTCCTCTCTACCATTTGACAGTTTATTGAAGTCGGTGTTGCTTATATTATTTGTTGCCTAGCTGTTTATGCACCTTTTTCTGTCTTCATATGCCTCTCTTGTCTAGTATGTTCCATTATGTGTCTAATTTCTCTATTTCATCGCTTCTGTTTGTGTGCCCCATACATTTCATTTATCTGCTTACCAGTTGTCCAGGATTCACAGCCATATGTCAAAACTGGTTCTGTATAACAAGCAGTCATTCTTGTTTCATCCTCCAGGACAGGGATTTATTGTATAAGATGTTCTTCATTTGATACAATGCTGTTTTTGCTTATCCTATTCTGTTCTGATGCTATCCATGTTTCTAGGTACTTGAGTTTCTGCTTTTTTTGGGTCTCAAATTAATACCTTTGACTTTAATTGTACATTTAGGCATGATCCATTTCTTTGATATTACCATTACATCTGTCTTCCTGTTATTAAAGCTGAGGCCCATTATCTCACTTTTTGTCCACTGCATCTATCATTTTCCTTGTGACTTGTTGGTGTCAAGGCAGTGTTATTTGCACAACGTGAGTTATTTATATTATAACCACCAACCACAATCCCAGGCATATTTTATTTAGATCTCATTATAGGTTCACTGCAGAATGAAAACAACTCTGGAGACAGTACACACCCATGTCTCACCCCCTACTTGATGCACTGAAATGTTCACAATTGGTTGTTGTTGATTCTCATAGCTGCTGTGTGCTGCTGATAAATGTTCTTCATTATTTGCGGATCATTGTTTAATTGTTCTAATAGTTTGATTATTTCCTTATATTTCACATTGTCAAACTAGTGACCTATTCAAATATCCATTTCTATAGCTCTACCAAAGAAACCAGGTGCTTTAGAATGAGAAGATCATCACATAATAAGTCTCATGAGTCATATGACAAAGTTGTTATTAAGAATTATGAGAAGAGTAAGAAACAATATTAAACTATAAATTAGCGATGAACAGTGGATTTGGGGAGGGTAAGAGTACAAACAATGCCATATACTTTCTCAGTACACTATTAGAAAGAGAGAAGTATAAACAGATCTGTACTTGTGCTTCATGGTTAGTTAGTTGCATATCCTTTACAGGACATCCTAGTCAACCCCAGCATTTTTGTTGTTGTTTGTCATTTCTTGGCAAGTTTATGTTCAGTAGTTTGCCATTGTTTCCTGAACGGCCAGCACTCATATCATTTTATAAAAAACCAATGCAAGGCGGTTTGCTGCCTTTTGCCACAGAACCGGCTATGCTTCATAGACTACACAAAAAAATGTTTGACAATGGGAAATATAAGGAAATAATAAAACTATTAGAACAATTAAACAATGATGGCAGTGATCCGCAAATAATGAAGAACATTTATCAGAAGCAAACAGCAGGTATGAGAATCAACAACAGCCAATTATGAACATTTCAGTGCATCAAGTAGGAGGTTAGATATGGATGTGTACTGTCTCCAGAGTTGTTTTCATTATGCAGTTCAAAACACAGCTGCGAGCTATTTGACAGCAGACCATCTTGCATTGTTTTTTTAAAATAAAATGGTATGGGTGGAGGTCATTCAGAAAGCAATGGAAAAGTACTGCACATAAATTGCCAAGAGATCACAAACAGCCAAAACAATCCTGAGGTTAACTGCAACATCCTGTAAAGCAGAGGTTCCCAAACCACGGCCCGCGGGCCACTTGTGGCCAGCCAGCTGTCACCAAGTGGCACACGAGGCCTCGTTATTTAATATATTTTAATAATTTCAAAAATGCGCTCGGAGCGACCAGTCAGCGTACGATAATTTACTCTGCTCATTGTTGTGATGCTCATATATTATCGAATTCGCCTGTTCATTTCGCAACAAAACTTTCTGAAGTTCCCATATCCCAGCCTTGTCGACCAATCAGAGTGTACCCTGATTGGTCGACAAGGCTGGGATATGGGAACACCATGTTGTCGTCTGTTATGACTGTTTAACAAAGTCGATAGTATTGTGTTGAAATTATTTTTTTTTCAAATAAAGATTTACCGTTAAAGTCTATAAACATGAGTGGAAATTCTAAAATCAAGCAAAGGTAAAATGCGAAAATGTGAAGATGTTGCTTGTCGTAAATTCAATGAAGATTGGACGGAGAAATTATGTTTATGCCTAGCCATAGTGGTAAACCAGTTTGCTTAATCTGCGGAATGTGTGTTGCTGTTACAAAAATATTTAATCTGGAACGACACTTCACGACCACACATTCAGACATAAATGCTCAGTATCCGATCAATTCGGAGTTAGGAAAAGATTTCATAGCTAAAAAAGAAAGTATGTATAATAATATATTTTATATAGTATTTATATATACTATATATAATATATACAGTATTTTATAATGTTATAACATTGTGGCCCGCTTAACTACCGAAAATATTATATATGGCCCTCTGCTTGAAAAGCTTGGGAACTACTGCTATAAAGGATATGCAAGTAACTTTTTAACCAGGAATATGCTCACTAGTATAGATGTCACTTTGAAACATTGTCTTTATTTTGATACTAAAATCTCCTAGGACCCCAATTTCTTTCAATTTAATCCTATCTGGACTGAGTGCTTTTTGTTTTTTCTTCCTGCAATTTTGGATCATTTAGTGACACAACAGGAAAACATGGCCATTGCTAGCTTGTCATGATTATGTCAGCACAAACACTGAGATATTTATACAATTGTATATCCCAGGCAAAACCATTCCATTATGAGTATTGTGTCATTTAGTATGTGAGTACGTGTGCGAGCGCGCACAACTGTGGGTGTGTATGTGCACACATACATGTGCATGTAATTACCAGCAAACAATAGTCTTCATAAAATCAGTACCACATGTCCTACCATCTTTATGTCTGTCCACATTTCTCAGTGCTTGGTGTTCTGGATCAGTTCTGGTGCTGATTTGTCTCCGTGCCACCATCTGACATCATCCAGCACATTTTTCTTGGTCTGCCCCTTCCACCGCTGATCTGTCCAGCCATCGCAGTGTTCTCCAATGCCCCTCTTCTCACCACATAACCAAACAAAGGACACCGTTTGTCTCATTCCTATAGTTGATCATGTTCTACTTTTCTTGAGCCTTCTCCTGACATTTGTTGTTAGTTGCTCAGGCAGTGCCAGGTGTTTGCAACATTCATCTCTTGTGACACATGCATATGAATAATAAACTGTAAGAATATAGAAGATTCTTTAAAACCACTGAAGAATATCCAGAGTGAGTATTGAAGATACCTCAGACAACACCAAGGCACAAAGAAGCAACAGTTATGATGGAGGATTCACTGTATTTGTATCACGATGGCCATTATGTGTAGTGAACTCCAGTGTTCAATCAAAATGTGACAGTTATATCTGTATTGTTGATCTCATTTTATATCACAAAACAAGTGTGGTGATTTACTTGAACATCATTTGCTCAGATAAGTCTACTGAAACACACAAATGTGTTATAAGCTACAAAAAATATTGATAATAACTCTGGTATTCTTTATGAGAAAATCGAATTTGTCAACAAATAATGGTTTTATTTGCCTGCGGTTAATACCTTAAGCATTGAAAATCAGATGAAATGTCCAATAAGGTTTGAAAATATGTCTTAAATCTTATAAAAAATCATCACAATTTCTCTTTGTCTTTCAAAACACATATTTTGTGATATTTGTGTATGTTTTGTGTATCTACTTTTGTATGTGTGCATGTTTTATGTACTCAGTAGAACCTCTGTATTCAGATGCACTTATATTCATAAAATTCAGTATTCTTAGCAAACTTTTGAGAAACAAATATGATTTTTTCAAATGTCACTATATTCAGAATGACGCTGGTTAGTCTGCAGCTAAGAGTTGATCATTTTGTATAATTTACGATTCAGTTATTTTCTGGTATAATTTGTGTTATTCTTATTTTATTACTGAAAATAAGTGATCAGGGTCACAAATAAGAACAGTGAAGGAAAAAAAAGAACATAAAAGGAACCACAATTGAATTTTAAAAGGACATATTTCAAAACATGAAAATGGAGACAGGCTTCTTGACCTGGCCAAGTAATATAGCATGTTGAAATTGACTATTTTCTGTTTTAAAAATTAATGTGCAAATAAAAGTGCTAATGTGGCAAAAGGAGTTAAACTTCTTGCAAAAGAAATGACTGCCGGTTGAAGTCACTGACACACTTTTGTTAGTGTGGAGTAATAAAAAGAAAACAGGCTGGTAATAGTGTTTCAGAATTAATAATATGTGAAAAAGCATGACAGTTATACAGTGAGAAAGTTATTTGTATCAAACCTGGAACCAGTGATGAATTAAACACAAGAAGAACCTGGTTTGTAAAATGTAGAAAAAGAAGTGGGCATCATAGTGTAGTAAGGTGTGGAGAGGCTGTCAGTTCTGACCATGAAGCAGCTAAGAAGAGATGTGTTGTTGGAGGCAGAGACTTTGAGAGTTTAGAGCTAGAGGGTGGGTGGATGAAATGGTACTGAGTTGAGACTGGAGATGGTGAACAATGAAGATGTAGACGAGTTTTTGGAAGATCACTGATGGGAACTCACCACAGATGATCTGCAAGCTTTGCACATGGAGCAGCAAGCAGAATCTGTGGCTGAGATACACTGTCTTCTTCTTCTGATGATGCCAAGGAATGGCTTTCTCACTGGGCTTCAACACAGAAAATGGTGAAGAAATGAGACCGGGACCTTACTGAAGTGAACAGAAGCAACAATATCTATGATGGCAGTGTGATTTAACTTTAAATAAACTTTTAAAAGTAAGGAGAGACAGTCGATACATTATTTACCCCAAGAAAGTGCCAGGAAACAGTCACAACACCTGAAGGACAGTTACTACCTTTGTTTTAATGTAAGGTGACTGCCCTTCCAAACGGTAATCTCCCTCCTCCATATCACTTCTTCATGCCTCATCACTGCTCAGTAAAGGTAAGGTTAGTCGTAAATGGTCAGTTTTATTTGTACAATACTGTCCTTCATTATTAATGTTGTACATGTTTTTTTTTTTTAAAGTTTAAATATAACCTATATTCTGTCTCAGTATGGTGTGTAGGTGTGAAAACATTAATTAATCCTTTTTAATTATTTCCCAAGGAAAACATGAATCCATTAGTTAGAACTTCAGTATTAAGAACATTCTCAGGAACTAATGAATTATGAAAACAGAGGTTCTATTGTGTTTGTGTAAAATATTTACTTTATTTGTATAATAATGTTAAGATTTCAGAATGATGCAACACTGTTTTCTTTCTTGATATCATGTTATGCTTTGGAAAACACCAAACAAAACATTTGTGTGTTACGAAGTATAAGTTGTAGTGCTGCTCCAATAATTTAGCTGTGAATGAGACCAAGCTATTCATTCTTCATAGATGTCAAATTGATGTCTTAGCTTTTGTCTTAGAATGTAGGAGAGAGATGATTGAGTGACACTTTAGGTATGAGAATTAACATGACAACTAGGTGCATCAGCACTGCATGTGTTTGTGTGTGTTACAGGTTTCCCCAGAAGCTGAGAGTCATGTGCCATTGTCTTGACCAGGTGCTGAACCTCCGTCTGCCTCCAGACAGCAGAAATGACACTGGCACATTTATTTTTCTTCGGTTTTACAACCCATGTCTTAGTAAGGGATGCTTGCCTTTCTGTTACCTTACATAGTGTAGGACTGTCAGATTTGATATGAAGAGGTTTGGTTAGATGAACAATTTCACGGCTCTTATTTATAAACTAAAAGGGTAAGGATTCTCCAGCAAATGAGCAGTCAGGAAGGTTACATACTTTTGCTAATACGTTGTTTGTCATTTGATATATTGCCTTGCTGACATGTTTGTTATTTTCATGTTTGCTTGTTGCTATTAACCAGTTTTGAAGTTTTAAGTACACACAAAATGCTTTTGAACATATGTTGCTTGATCTTGCTGGATTGCTTGATATTTTTGCTGCATGCTGTCGGAATGTGATCCATATACTGCTGAGCAGTCAACTATATCAACGTTAAACACATTCCCTCCCCCACCACAATTACTGAACAGGTACATAAGAATTGTCATGTTATAACAGGAGACATCATTTAACAACTGTTGATGGTGCACATTATTTGCCAGCCACGTATCCAGGAATACTGCCACTAACAGTTCATCCACCAGTTGCCAAATGTAAAAGACTTCAAGGGTGTATTAATTTAGAAAACAGAGTCAGTTGATGAGGTCTGAGCACTTTTGGGAATATCCCGAGAGCTGTGATGTCGGTTCTTGACTCAACTCAAAGCAAAGTCAGGAAGTAATTAAATGATGGCATTACTTAAACAACAAAACATGCATACATTTATTACTTTATTTGGCTATTTTTAAAAAAAATGTTTAATAAGGATATCAATTTGCACAAACTGAAGATTTATTAAAGTCATACTACTAATGAGAATGTTCTTTTCATTTAGCATAGCATGTTGTCGGGATGGGATATGAACAAAGAAATTGTTGGTAATGTAAGCAGGTCAAAAGAGTTTTTAAAATAAACCCAGAAAACACATTCAATTAAGCCATGACAAATCCCTGTATATGGTATGTGGCATAATGACAGCACTTGTAATGTCCTGCAAACATCATGAATTAAAATGGTAATGACATTTAACAGTTAGAAATCCTGAAACATGTGTAGCAAACTGGTCCAATTCTTGGTTATTTTATTAGCCTCTTGTGTATAGCTAGATAAGTCCAGACATAGTAAATGAATGCACCCTACAAGAACACACATGTCCACTTTGCCATCAGATCTGTACAAGGGTCCTTTGCTAACAGTGTAAATAACTCCATCAGTAATACAGACACCACAACATGCAATATAAATAACTTGTATCGCTAGGCTGACATTTTTTTGCTCTACATTTGATGTTTTCATCTCTATTTTGGTCTTCCAGTCAACTATTTTCTTGTTCAGATATCTGAAAAAGAAAATGTTGCTTAAGTAAAGTTGATGAACACTTACAGGTTTGACGTTCAAGCTGTTGTGTCTGATGTGCATAATTTTGAACATTCCATACTAGTTATCTGTGAACATGTTTTACTTGACAAAGAAATGTGCCATCACAGACTCATTCATGGAAATATCAGACAGTGCCAGCTAGTGTTTATATCTGAGATACAATATTGTGGATATATGCATCATCATCACCACCACCATTGTCATCACCGCCACCGCCACCACCACCAGCAGACGGGTCAGTCTGAACTGGGTTCAGTGATGTTAGTTAGTTATCAGTTGGGGTATCTTCGTTGCACTCCGGACATGTCCATAGGTGCTCAGATCCTCCCCCCAGCATATGCATCAGCGTCCGGTGGCTAATAGTGCCAGTTCTGTGTTGGTTGACGAGGCGCTTTGTTTTCCCGATGTACCTCTCGCGTCTGGCTGTGCCGATTCTTACTCCCAGGTCTTTCATCCTGGAAAGCGATGTGGAATCACTGGCGTCAAAATCCTCTGTTCTCGCCATATCTTTAAGGGCGTTAATAACATCGGCACGATCCATGGGCTGGCCATCTACAGGGGGTGCAGAGCCAGCCAATTTATCAGCTCGTTCATTTCCCTCGACTCCCGCATGTCCCGGGACGAAGATGAAGGTGACTTTGCGGACAACAGACTTCCGCAGCGACTCAGTCCACTGTCTACGTACAGATCCAGCTTCGACCTTCTGAATCATGCTCATTGAATCACTTAGTACACACACGTTGGTATAATGCTGTGATTCCAGCCATATGAAAGCCTGTGTAACTGCCATCACCTCCATCGTCATGCTGCTCGTGGTCATGGAGTGGGCACCACTGGATTCTTGAACGGTTCGGCCCGCTGAGCGGGCTGTAAATGCCCACGCACTTCGCTGCTGCTTTACAACAGATCCATCTGTATAGATGAGCACTTCGGGGCTATCTGAGTGATCATAGATGAGCGCGTTAACCTCTGCATTGACAGCGGCAGGGTTCTGCTCTCTGCACCGTCTGTCGAGTGTGATAATGCAGGAGAAGGTACACTTAAAAGCTGGAGGCACCGGCACCCATTCCTTGCCGGGGTTGATACTGGTAAGACTGCAGACCTGTCCGACGACATCTTCCGCCCGACCCATCCACGATTTGCCCCTCTTTAGCCTGTCACCCTTTTCTCTGAATACAGCGTCATGCAGAGGGTGCTGCTCATCTGCACTTATTTTTAAGTATGCACGAGCTCTCCAGATCTTGATTCTGTGTTCCATTGTCGGGAAGTCAAGGAGGTATCTCATTGCTACACAGCTGGTGTCTCTCGTGCAGCCCAAAATGATGCGCATGGCTTCGTTTTGTACCTTTTCAAGTCTTCCAATCTGTGTAGGGCTGACAGTGAGGATGGCCAGGGCATACTCGATGCGTGAAAGCACAAGTCCTTGAAACAGAAGTAATAGCAGTCTTTGCTCGATATTGGCACTCGCCATGACTCTCATTGCTGCCAAACCTTTTCGAGCCTTCGTTATGACATAATCGACATGATCTCTGAAGGACAGGCTACGATCAAGCCTCACCCCAAGATATGTCATTGACTGGGTTCTACTCAGAATGCTCCCATCCATTCTTACTGCCGGCAGGTCTGTTTTCACAATATGGTTGTTTAGTGAGAACCATGTAACCGTTGCCTTTGCAGGGTTGACAAGGGCATCGGCATCAGCACACCATGAGGAAATTCGATCTAGTTCGCCCTGCATATAGTTGGCAACCGCCTGTCTATCTCGACCCTGTCGATACACGAGGATGTCGTCAACGAATGATAGAGTCCTACCCCTCCCATCCAACTGTTGTTCAGTGATCGGCACCGTATACACGTTGAATAGTACTGGTGACAGTGGTGAACCCTGCGGCAATCCTGGACATATCGTTATCGGCTCAGAAGACCAACTCCCGCATCTTAGCACCACCTTCCTTTGGAGTAGAACTGCAGCTATCCATCGTACAAGGTGATGTCAGTGATGTTAAGCTGTCTGATTATACCACTGCACTGTAAATGCATCCTTTACTTTTGTTTTTATAATTCAAATCAGCCTTGAGTACTATTTTAATTTAAGCCAGAGTGATATCCTGACAACACAGATTAGTCTTAATTCATAGTTACAACCGTAATGAATTATCTGTCAATAGAAATGAAATGATCATTAAAGGACAAGTTGTTATACTGTTTAAAACATTTAGGAGGACACTTTCACGCAAAGTAATTACTATAAGTTTATTACTGTTTTATTTTGTATTGTAATTGAATTCTGATATATGGGAGTTAGCTTCAATATATTGTAACCAGGAGCCAATAGCAAGACTTGTTTGATCCATGTGAATAATGCTCCATTATTTATAACAAACCAAGCTCCGCCGTAGTTTTCTCATCTAAAGAATAGATTAAAATTGTCTAGTGCTTATTCTTAGAATTCCAATTAGAATTATACTAGTCTGTATAATTGTGAACATGATGCGGCCTTTAGGTACACGTCTGTGATCATATATTGTATGTCAAGGAGCTGCAGTGACATGGTTAGCATGCCTGCTTGCAAAGACATAGTCTGGGTTCAGTTGCTAGCAGTGGCAGGATTCTATGTTCTGACCAGCACAGCTTTGAGATCAACCAATCTCTTACAACGAGTACCAGATAATGCTCAGATTTATTAAAGAATTGTCTGGACAGAAAAAATGATGAAGAAAGACACTGGTCACTCTACCTCAGTATGCCATTGACCTAGACAATGTGAAGGCCTAACTGCAAACTCCTACAACAGTGCCTGCATTATGACTATCTGTTGCCTGTTGCACTACCTCACACAGTTTGACCGATGTTGTCAGTGAGCTCCACCTTGATGTTGCAAACAACCATGAAATTGCATGTAACAAACTTCTCTGACAAGAAAGTTATTATTCTGCAGGAATTCAATGTTGCAGAAGCTGAGATAAATTAAACTGAAGAAGAATTGATAAAGCAAAACATGTATTTTTCACATTAAATAAGTGAGGAAGAGCTCTCATGCTAGTATATCTGTTAAAATTACATGCAAAATTCAAGATAGGGACATATGATTGCAGACTGCAGGGCAGATAGCCAGTACAGACTGTCATCATGTAGCGACTCCTATGCAGAAAGCTGCTCTCTTGGCAACCCGTGGACAAGATTTTCCAGCCTCATGCATGTTGTTCATTCTCAGATCGTCTTGGCAACCCATGGACAAGATTTCCCAGCCTCATGCATGTTGTTCATTCTCAGGTCGTCTTGGCAACCCGTGGACAAGATTTTCCAGCCTCATGCATGTTGTTCATTCTCAGGCCGTCTTGGCAACCCGCGGGCAAGATTTTCCAGCCTCTTGCATGTTGTTCATTCTCATGTCATCATCAACCTGTGGACAAGATTTCCCAGCCTCATGCATGTTGTTCATTCTCAGGTCGTCTTAGCAACCCATGGACAAGATTTTCCAGCCTCATGCATGTTTATTCTCAGGTCGTCTTGGATGCCCTGTGTCCACCGTTGTGTCCTTCTACTCCTGCCTCTCCTCCCAGGAATCCTGGCTTCCATCACTGTTCTTTCAAAACCACCGCCACATTTAATATGCCAAAGTATTTGGGTTCCCCAGACTAGCCGCCAGTGTCCTTGCATGTCCACATCTGGTGGGATGCTGGTATATGGGTTCCCCAAACTAGCCAGTGTCCTTGCATGTCCACATCTGGTGGGATGCTGGTATATGGGTTCCCCAGACTATCCAGTGTCCTTGCATGTCCACATCTGGTGGGATGCTGGTATATGGGTTCCCCAGACTAGCCAGTGTCCTTCCATGTCCACACCTGGTGGGATGCTGGTATATGGGTTCCCCAGACTAGCCAGTGTCCTTGCATGTCCACATCTGGTGGGATGCTGGTATATGGGTTCCCCAGACTAGCCAGTGTCCTTGCATGTCCACATCTGGTGGGATGCTGGTATATGGGTTCCCCAGACTAGCCAGTGTCCTTCCATGTCCACATCTGGTGGGATGCTGGTATTTGTGCTCATCTTGATGCATGTTGTTCTCAGAATTTATTTTGGTAACATTGACTTTGAAAATCCTCAGTCTTCTTGTCTAGTGATTGTCATATGGTCTGTGATTCACATACATATGTTGCCTCAGGAACTATATCAATGGGACTACAATAAAACTGAATGATGAGTGTTACATTATACCCAACACTAGAGATAACAACGCCATTTAGATCACATGTGCAATAAATGTTTGTAAACATGTGTCATGATGTATTAACTAGGATAGAAGCAAGAACAGCCAACTTTTAAATCATGAGGGTCAATATGGAAGCGGGGTCATATCTGCATAAGTGAGAGAGGGCGCATGGAAAGAGAGAGAGAAAAGAGAGAAGGGAGGGTGGGAGAGAGAGTGTGACAGAGAGAGAGAGGGGGGGGGGGGGAGAAAGAGAGAGAGAGAGAGAGAGGAGGAAGGGTGAGAAAGAGAGAGTGAGTTTTTTCTTGTCTGTTGCAATCAACAAATCTGATGAGCATGAGGTGATACGCAATCTCTTTTATATATTTTCCCAACTTCTTTGTTCCTGTCACATTGGAAATAATGACACATTTCAGTGACTTTTAATGTTCTTGTTATAGCTGACTTTGCTGTAGTAGTGCCTAGTTGCAGCAACATCCTGTCAGCTCAAATTCAGACAATGAATTTCAACACAGAAGCCTCTAATAATATGTTGCATGATTTATTGGCTGACACATTTTCCCACATCTCATCAGGTGCATACTGCAGAGTTATATGTGACAAAAAAGGGGATAAGTGATTAATACTTTCATTGAAACACTTAAAACACATAGTCACCGGTATTGTTTGAATGTGGAGCATTTTTGATCCCCATGGTATTTTTAAATTTAACACAAATTCTTCCTGTTTGCATAAACTGGCTGGAACTACGACTACTGTACACATCAAATATTAAATTCAATTTTTTTTAAACAACCTACCTCAAAATTAATTGAGTGGCCATGGGAAGTCCACTAGGTCCCATTCTACAGGACATCTTTACGGCACACTTAGGAGAACAAAGTATATTAATATATTGGCACCTTGCCATCTTGACAAGACGATAGTTTGTGCTTCAAAAAAGCATAATAACTTTTACCCATGGCAGTAGTGAATGTGACTGATAAGGCCAATTTGCGCTGTAAATGTGCCATAGCACAAAGCCTGGGCTAAAATATAGAGATCATGTGTTGTCCATGCAGCATGATCCCTCTCTCAGCCTGCCTAGTTAAGTCCAGAGGAAAGGTAAACTCTACATCCGGAACAAGACAAGCTGCAGAAGCTGCCGGATCAGCAAAGCTGTCGGAGCTTCGATCCTAAACCAGCCGCCAACCAAGGCTTAGGGCCTGGTCTGCCCTGCCATGACATTTTGTCTTTAGGTTGCATTTCCTTGCACCAGGATAAGGCTTGTACCCTCCCAATTATGCTCTTCCACCCGAAGCCGTTGGCACAATGTGGGTGTCGGGTTTGGTAAGCGCCGCCCAACGTTCAGCGCTAACAGAAAGCAGGTAGTACCGCCTACTGTTATACGGTAGCTCAGTCATATCTGACTAAGACCTGACATACTACTAGGAGAGCAAAGACCCTTGAATATTAAGGACCTGTGGTCTATATATTGCTGTTATGAGGATGATGTATTCTTCATCAAGTGTCAGGTCTTAGTCAGATATGACTGAGCCACCGTATGACAGTAGACAGTACTACCTGCTTTCTGTTAGCGCAAATGTTGGGTGACGCTTACCAAACCCGACACCCCACATTGTGCCAACGGCTTCAGGCAGAGGAGTGCAAATGGGAGGGTACAAACCTTATCCTGGTGCGAGGAAATGCAACCTAAAGACAAAATGTCATGGCAGAGCAGACCAGGCCCTAAGCCTTGGTTGGCAGCTGGTCTGTCTAGGATAGAAGCTCCGACAGGCAGACAATTAGAGTATTGCTTTGCTGACCCGGCAGCTTCTGTGGCTTGTCTTGTTCCAGATGTATTGGTGTTACCTTTCCTCTGGAGTGAACTAGGCAGGCCGAGAGCGAGATCATGCTGCATGGGCAACACATGGTCTCTATATGTCAGCCCAGGCTTTGTACTATGGAAAGGTACGAGGGTGAGTCAATAAGTAAGTCACACAGTTCTGTGGGATGGCAGGTAAATGTAGTTAGTATTTTCTACAGATGTCATTAGGTGACAGCAACATCGAACTTTATATTCCCGTTCGTCAGGTGGCGCTACGTGTCTCATGCGCATGCGCAGTGCGTAAACAAAATGGCGACTGTACTTACGGAATGTAGAACCAAAAAGCAACGTGCTGTTGTGCGTTTTTTGTGGGCAAAAGGACTGCCTGCAAAGGACATTCATAAGGAAATGCTTCCTGTTTATGCTGACTACCAGCCCGAATCAAAGCGTGCTTCAATGCAATGGAAACATCCTTCTTCGCCTTGTGTCCAAAAATTCAAGGTTATGCCATCAGCAGGGAAGGTTATGTTGACAGTGTTCTGGGATTATCAAGGAGTGCTTTTAACCAGTTTCAAGAAGAAAGGTGACAATGTGAATTCTGAATCATACTGTGAAGTTCTTTTGATGCTTCATGATGCAATTCGAAGAAAACATCCAGGACTGCTGACTAGAGGATTGTTGCTTCTTCATGACAATGCCAGACCACATACGTCTCGATTAACTCAGGAGAAAATAAACCAACTAAGGTGGGAAGTTCTGGAACATCCATCTTACAACCCTGACTGAACCCCTAGCGATTTCAACCTTTTTGGTCCACTTTGTAGAAGGCAAGGGCACAGTAAATGCTATGTATGTACTGAGAACAGTAAGTGAACGTTCTATAGAAGTAAACAAAGATCTATATCTTTGCGTTATTGACTACACAAAGGCTTTTGATAAAGTGAGACATATCGACATGATAAGGATGCTTGAAGATCTACAAATTGATGGAAAAGACCTTAGACTTGTAAAAAACATATATTGGAAACAACAAGCTGTCATCAGAATTGATAACGATGTAGGTCAATAGCAGCCTATTAAAAGAGGTGTGAGACAGGGATGTGTAATGTCTCCGGATATTTTTTCTCTGTACAGTGAAAATATTTTCAGAAATATAGAAGATATGGAAGGAATCAACATTGGGGGACAATACATCAGTAACATTAGATATGCAGATGATACAGTTTTGATTCCAGACAATGAACAGGACCTGCAAAATTTAGTAGATGCGGTTGTTGCACACAGTGAACAACTAGGTTTAGAACTGAATATTAAGAAGACACAGATTATGGTTGTCACTGGGAAGAAGGAAATACCACAATGTGATATACGAGTAAATGGGCATATTCTTAAGCAAGTGAATCGATACAGTTATCTTGGCACAGTCATTACATCTGATGGGAGATGCCTTGAAAAGATTAGAACAAGAATTGCCATTGCGAAGGTAGCCTTTTGCAAGATGAAAAACATACTGACCTATAAAAAGATGAGAAAAACAGTGTTGAAGTGCTACACAGAACCTATACTTTTGTATGGATGTGAAGCATGGACAATAAGCAGTCTAGCTGAAAAACAGCTGATGGCTGTGGAAATGTGGTTTCTGAGGAAAATGCAAAGAATACCATGGGCAGACAGAAAAACCAATGAACAAGTCCTTCAAGAAACAAATGAAGATCGTAAACTGATTAGAGTCATTAGACGTAGGCAGTCACAATTTTTTGGGCATGTTATGAGAAGAAGTGACTTGGAGAACTTGGTGATAACTGGCAAGATCGAAGGGAAGAGACCAAGGGGAAGACCGAGAAGTAAATACCTGGATGGCTTGGCCACGTGGCATGGTCGAGACAGGAACACGGAGCTGATCCACGACTCTGGTGATTGAGTGAGATGGCAGAAAATTACCGCTCACACTTATCGGCATGGTACATGATGAATGGATGGATGGAAAACCCACCATGGCTGGAGACATTTCACGAATGACACCAAAGTTGAATGTGAAGTGAAAATGTTTTTGTTTTTGTTTAGAAAACAGCACACATTTCTATGCAGCCGGTTTGGGAGGACTGATAAAATGATGGCATAAGTGCATCAATGTTGGTGGAAATTATGTTGAGAAATAAAGGGACAATGTATGTATAAAAAAACTGGTTTCAAGGTATCATAATAGTTATTTTCCTACAGCGATTTGTGACTTACTTATTGTCTTCCTCTTGTATATCTCCATCCTTGGTCTTAACTGGTTACAGCGCGAATTGGCCTGATCAGTCACATTTGCTACCGCCATGGGTTGTAGTTATTATTCCTTTTTGAAGCACAATGTAACAAACTATCGTCTGTCAAGACGGAAAGGTGCCAATGGAATATTATTAATCACAGAGACCAGATAACAAGCAGAATTGTTCCACTCCACCATGAACCAAACCCACAAGAACATCTCTTTGTCTATTGACCACGAACATAATGACACCTAATCGTTCTTAGACATCCTAATCCAACATCGAAAGGATGGCACATCCAAAGAGCAGTCTATCCAAAAGTAACATGGAGCGGTCAGTTCTTGAACTTCAATAGCTTTGCACCTATCCAATATAAGTGTGGCCTGGTAAGGACCCTGTTTTATCGAACAAGAAAGATTTGCTGTGATGACACACATAAATAGGAACTGGACGCCCTTAAGCAGACTCTACAATCTTATGGATATCCAGCTGACTTCATCAAGCATCACTGCCAGCCACCCAAACCCACCCCCACAGAATCGTTGGTTCCCAAACTTCATCTTCAGCTGACCTTTTGAGAGGACGACGTAATGAAACAAATACACGATCGAATTAAAACAACAATAAGCCAAGCGTTCTTTGCTGCTGAACTAATGATCAGATATAAAACCACCTTGACACCTACTCCATCTCTGAACACCAAATCTGTACACCATACCAGTGTGGATGGAAAAGAGAGTTAATTAGTCTTCAGGAATCCCTGTGTAGCCAGAAGACTAAAACGCCATCCTCACCGATTTCTCAACCTCTCATAAACTATGGCCATAGCGTGAACAAAGAAAACGTGTTTCATATTCGACAAACAATAAACAATTGCTCTAATATAGTGAGGTGTTAGTAATTGGACAGTTCCAGTCGGTTTTATGCACACAGAAAAGAGTTCGTACTATATTTTAAATTACCATGGGAATAACAAATGTTCCCATTTTGAACAATACTTGTATCTATATGTTTTACGTGTTTCAGCTGAAGTATCATTCATTTATTCACTTCATATAATATATAACTGCAATATGCACCAAACGAGATGCAGCAAAATATGCCAGGCAATAAATCATGCAACATATTGTTAGTGTCTTCTGTGTTTACATTCAGTTGAAATTGTCTGGGAGGAAAATTAGGTCAGGAAGAAACTGTTGAACCTCTTCCCACTCCTCAGTGGTTTAGTAAAACATGAAGACCAGCCTGACACATCTCAGTCGTCCATGGTGATTTAGTAAAACGTGAAGGCCTAACACTTCCCACTGCTACAACTGTATCCACCATGTGATGGCTTTCACTTGTATTTGTCTGTTGGGCTTGAAAACACGTCTATAAAGTCAACTGAATAATTAGCGGGAGAAGTCGAGTATTGAAGCCGAGTATCTTTGAGAGAACTAGCTGTCACAATAGTTGTGGTCATTGCTACATAAAAGTCAAGGAGTTTTTCTCATTGGGTGGTGTCATCAGTGCCGTGTCAGCTGCGTTTACTTCCCTTAACATTTCCTGGTATCCATTTTAGGCTGAGTCGACTGGCGGTCAATTTAAAAACATCCTCTCCTCGATGGGGATTTGAACACAAGATGACAGGGCCCGCCAGCATGTACGCTAGCCACTGCGCTACTAGTTAACGGTAAAGAAACCGTTTTACATGCCTTAGGGCATATGATGTTAAACCCATATTTGTAAAGACCAATCAGCACTCAGGGCTGATGTGGTCAATATCCTGGCAAACATTTTAGGTTGGGGTCAACCTGGACTACAGTACTGTGACCCCCTTATTTCAATATGCTGTGTTGTTATTCTCATTAGATGTGTGTCTGCACTATTTTGTCGTCAGACTTACACACACATGACTTCATTAAGTAACTAGAGGTAACAGCAAGGTCTCTTCCACATTCCGATGAAGAGAAAGTTCATGATCAAAGTTTCTGTTTCATAGAAATATCAAGTTGACCTAAGCGTAGAGAGTAAAGGCAGTCTGCAGCTTAGATTTGTGAAGAACATAATCACTTTTATTGTGTGTAGTGGTCATGCTAGAATGAAGCTTCACCTGCAGAAAAATAACTGTTAGGGATAGCACTGTTTGATTGCAGCATTATTATTGTTGTCAAAACAGTATGCCTTATCTGTGATTTTTCCGCTGTGTTGTTGCTCACTTAGGTTTCCTGCAAAGCTACGCAGCATGTGTCACTGCCTCTATCAGGTTGTAACACAGCGCTTTCAACAAAGTAGTTCAGAAGCAGTCTGGACTGTCATTGGTACTGTGATATTCTTACGATTCATCAATCCCGCCATAGGTAACATTAGTCAGTTATGATTAACTGTTGTTGGCAGTAATCTAATTGTTTTAGTTCAATTTTTGGTTTAAATGATCTTACATATCATTAGTTTGTAATTTAATTTATTTTTCTTTGTTCAAATTTTTATTTAAGTCTTAGTGTTTGAAATGTTATACTTTGTGTGTAATTTTTATTTCAGTAAAATATTTCTCATTTTAACCACAGTTGAGCCTCATTTTAACCACATTTGAGCACAAACAGATATTATAATTTGTAGACTAAACTAAAGAAGCACACAGGGGATTTTGAACTTAAATGTTACAGAAAAGCTCTCAGAATATCACGGACCAAGAAGAATAAAGATATAGACATTCTACAGGATCTGAGCATCAAGGGAGACTGGCTCATAGACAGTATCATGTCTCAGAAACTGAAACATTGGTGTGGCCTAGAAACAACAGGGATGGAAGACCTGGTTCTCAGAAGCTGAAATATGTTGGCCATATGAAACATTGGTGTGACCTGGAAACAATGGTGGTGGAAGACCTGGTTCTCAGAAGCTGAAATATGTTGGCCATATGAAACATTGGTGTGACCTGGAAACAATGGTGGTGGAAGACCTGGTTCTCAGAAGCTGAAATATGTTGGCCATATGAAACGTTGGTGTGGCCTGGAAACAATGGTGATGGAAGACCTGGTTCTCAGACGCAAGAGGCTGGTGTTAACCAGCACGAAGATGGACACAGGACAATGAAGACACCAAGAGCATGATGGTACACAAGGTAGGAGACATTGCAAGAGATGGAGAAATTTGTTGGTGAGCCGTGATGAGAACTGCATTCTACAGAAGGCCTACATGATGATGATGGTACTAAATTGCTGATACACTATAGACTTTGTCGGAATTTTCTTTGTACAAGCTCAACAAGATTCTCTATGAAAGTTTTGAGATGTTCTTGTAAACTGTAGCACATATATGTGCTTCATGTCTTCTTCCTCATTCATCCTAAGATTGTGTTGGATCTGTTTACTGTGAAGCTGCAATATGTGTGCCTTTTGGGAGACACATTTGACTTGAGCATTTCAAATCTGCCTTCCTTCTTCAGTCTGTTCATCTGTTCTCTCTCGAGCAGACGATGACTGATGCATCCTGTTTACAGGACCACCACTCGGAAGTGAAGCAGGGTCTGTCAGCTCTCATTCACTGACCTTGCTGCAAACAGGCAAGCCATGAGTTGCTGATCTCATGCAACTGTTTTGCTGCGGCATCAGTGCTATGGTCCCATTATTAAAATGTTTCATGAAGAAAAGCAAACTCACTGTTAATTTTGTGCAGTAAAAAGTGAAATCATTGCCCAGGATTTCAATTTGTAGTCACAAAATACATGTTATAATATACTGATGATGCTGTCGTCAGAAGTAAACAAGAGCTACATAGTTTATACAGTACAACAGACAGTCAAGAGAACATTGTGCCTTATCATGGACACAAAGATTGAAATACAATTAGCATAGTAGATCTTGTTTGAAGCTTGAACAGATTTATATATCTGACTACTTTAAGAAATGATGGAATGTGCATCACAGATAATAAGGATGCTATAAACAATAAGGTGGTTTTCCCTTACCTTCCTCATCTTCGTAAGGGATGTTCATGCTATAAATAAATAGTCTGTTGTGATAGCTTTTCTAATTCCTACAATTTTTCCAGGGCTGCAGGAATTAGGGCCTACCCTCTATAAGTTTTTACTGCCATTATTGTTATAATCCAGTAACTTGTCCTGTGCAGAATTTTACCACCTTAACAGTCACCCTCTTTTCCACATCTTTGGTACACCTCCCTCCACAACTATCTCTGCCAGTCACTCATGTCTGTTTACATACCCAGAATATTTCATGTTAGTCAGTTTTATTTGTTTTCTTCAGAACTGAGTTCTTGTTGGTTAGATCTGTTTGTTCTCTTTTCTGTCCAATGGGTTATTAGCACTCAACTGCCAATGAATATGTAATATGTGAAGCCTGCACACAGTCTCTCCTATTGCTGTGCTCTTTTCTGAGAAGGAATAACTTCTGATCCATTGTCTCAAGTTCAGGGGGCAGCATGACATTCTGGGTTTCTTGTTATTACTATTCTTCATAATTTAATTGACATACACCACTTTTCCAGAGACACACAGATGCAGACATTTTTAAGCCACTCCACCAGCATTTGGAAAAATAACTATAGAATTCTGAAACACCTCCAGCCTGGTTGAGTAACAGTTATTTTACACAGCCTTTTCACAGACAGGAAAATACTGAACATCTTCTTATGGTCCATGCCATGTGGTGCTCAAATCTGTCCACAGCCATCTGTCTCGTGTACTGCCAATCATCTGTGATATTGATGTGCCTCCATGCCATGTGGTGCTCAAATCTGTCCACAGCCATCTGTCTCGTGTACTGCCAATCATTTGTGATATTGACGTGCCTCCATGCCATGTGGTGCTCAAATCTGTCCACAGCCATCTGTCTCGTGTACTGCCAATCATTTGTGATATTGATGTGCCTCCATGCCATGTGGTGCTCAAATCTGTCCACAGCCATCTGTCTCGTGTACTGCCAATCATCTGTGATATTGATGTGCCCCCATGCCATGATGTTAAACTGTCCAGCATCTTCTCTCTTGGTCCTCTAGCCTACGCTTTTTCATTGCCACGAAGTAACTCCAGCTTTCCCCTCTCATGTCATGCCTAAAGAAGGTAGACTGTCTCTTCTGATGTGATTAACCAGTTCTCTTTATGAATGAATTGCTTTCAATGTATCTTCATTACACTGTCTATCCATCCACGATGTTTTCATTCTTCTATAAATCCACATCTCCGCAGCTTCCACATAATTCCTCACTTGTCTGCTAATTGTCCATGAGTTACTTCCATTAAATGAATTGTGTGCAGACATGATTTGCTAGGCATCTAAACAGAAGATAGTTTACCTTTGTTGTCCTTCTTGGCACTGACCATACTGGTCAGTGGCCAAAACCATTGTCTCTATAAAAGATCCTCTGCCTACAGTTGTGAAACTAGAGACCATGACCAACAACTGTTCGTTGGCTGCTCTCTGGCCCCATCCATGGCCAGCTGACATGACCTGGACACCACATACATGTCTTGCAGCCTGTTAAGCATATCAGGGACAGTGGATGTCAGCAATGACCGACTTGACGCATGGCACAAAGGGAACTTATAGACATCAGAAGCAAACATCAACATACTTCTGCTGTGCTGTGTGAACAGAAATGATTTTTCATTGTGTCAGCTTGTAACATTCATAGGAAAAAAAACTGAAAAAGGAAAAACTGCAACAGAGTTGGATATTCTCATATGAAAAGATACCAGTGGCATAATTAATAAACAACATTAACAAAGCAAAGGCTATGAGATGCATTATTCTAATACCTTTACTATCTGCCAAAGCACTTAACAGTGCTTGTTCATAAATACTTTGATGGTGGAAACATTCACATAGCAGTTTGCAAGAGCATGCTTGATTATACTGTCATGTTTTATACTGTATGTATATTATTCATTCAAATAACAGCATTAAAAAATAACAGTATTTTGGATGATTAATTCTATATCTGCATTTTCTGCTAATTCAAAATAGGCAGCTTTCTTCACCATTAACACATAACAGCACTTGTCTTTTGTTCAAGTCTAACATGATTGTTCTCTTCAGCATTTATGTAGCATTTTTGTCAGACTGTCCTGCACCATCTATCAGATGTCTGTAGTCGTTTTACTAGCTGTGGTATGCCATTGTGTGTTTGTATTGCACCTTTAAATTACTTGTATGAGCTACAAATCGTGTATACTTCTGAAAAGAAAACATTAATGCTAAAACCTTAGTTTCATCATATATTCTTTCATAATTTCTTTTCTAAATACAAAATGCAGAAGATACAAAAATGATACTAATTTTTGATGAAATGTGTATGAAAGAAGTGTCAAAGTTTGGTAATTCTTTCAAGTATATCTTTATGAGCTTGAGAAGTACTGTACCTGGGGTAGGTTCAAGAGCTAGCTTCAGCCTTACATATATATGATTGATACCTCATAGTCAGGGCAGGGCTGTTTGCAGTTTCACACTTTCTACACATATTTCACACAAATGACCATTGCTTTATGTCTTATGTTTACTGTATCTTGTATGTCACAATGTTTAGATTTCATGAACATTTTCATGTTTTTGTAAGATCAACTAATTGAATGAAAATCTGCAATTTAAAACACAACACTTTTTAACATTATATTTCTTAACAGTTATTTTCGAAAATCATCAATTTGCAAAGGGGGAATATTATATATATATATTTGATAATTTCTGTGATTCAGTAATATGTGAAGGTGTCTCTATATAAAGTATAAAGTGTTGTTGGGTAATTGACAGAAACATGTAATCAGTCACAATGTCTATAAATAATAACTTAATCAAAATTTCATAGCTTTTCTTGCACTACAAAAGAAATAAAAATGGTGAAGCTGATTAAGCATATTTGTAATACATCATGGACAAATAAAGTTGTTTTCACATCAGATTAAAACTGTACCATGAAGTTGTTGTCCTATTTAATGTCTGTTTCCTAAGAGAATAATTAATATGCACTGAAAGCAAGTGTTTAATATTGTATAGAAACTTCATGTTCTATAGTAAATATTCTGGCTTAAGCTCTAGAAACTTTAAGTTTCTTATTATGAATGGCTATTATATATTAGCAAGATGAAAAACATACTGACCAATAAAAAGATGTCAATTGAAACGAGAAAAAGAGTGTTGAGATGCTACATAGAACCTGTACTTTTATATGGATGTGAAGCTTGGACAATGAGCAGCCAGGCTGAAAAACATCTGATGGCTGTAGAAATGTGGTTTCTGAGGAAAATGCAAAGAATACCATGGACAGCCAGAAAGACCAATGAACAAGTCCTTCAAGAGACAAATGAAGATCGTAAACTGATCAGAGACATTAGACGTAGACAGTCACAATTTTTTGGGCATGTTATGAGAAGAAATGATTTGGAGAACTTGGTGACAACTGGTAAGATCGAGGGGAACAGACCAAGGGGAAGACCTAGAAACAAGTATCTGGATGGCTTGGCCTTGTGGCATGGTCGAGACAGAAACACGGAACTGATCCACGACTCTGTTGATCGAGTGAGATGGCAGAACATGACCGCCCACGCTTACCGGCATGGCACATGATGGATGGATGGATTATATATATATATATATAATCTTTGTCTTAGCATTTGTAATGTTGTAATTTACTCAGTTATGATTTGGTTTTCATCAGATGGATTTTTATTCTCCACTAGTAAACATTGTCTTCTCTGAGGTTTACTGGCCAACAAACTTATTCAGCAGGTGTTTTCTAAAAACTGTCATTTGAATATTTATATAGAAAAATATATATTCTGTTAGCATTTTCTTCTGAAAGACATAAGCAGCTGTGTCTGTGCAGTCACTATTCTCTTGTGTTGATGGTACATTTTACCATTATTCTTTCATTCTGTGACAACTGCTAGCAGAGTTAGGTTCTGGTCCAGTCATTATCCCAATAAATGTGTTGTCACACACAGTGAGTTTGCACTGCCTCCATTGTCTTTCAGTATGTCAGTGTCAAAATCAATCTTATATTCTATTCTTTGAAATCAGAAACATTGAAATTTCTAAGGCACAGTGTCAGATGGACTGAACTTCAAATCATGATTTCCATGTTTGATGAATAATAAAGATGAAATAATCATCAGTGATGAACAAACTATAGACATGTTTTCATCTCAGAAAATTATTCAAATTATTGCACATTTAGTTGTTGAGGGTCTCCCTAGCCAAGTAGTCAGCTGTCTCTTGTGCTATGAAGGTCATGGGTTAGTTTTCAGACTCCAGCATTTGGTTCATCAGAGACCCCTGGGGTCGTTACTTGAGCTAAAAGGGTTCATGCTCTGTGCAATTCTTTTGGCAGGCTCTGCAGAAAGAAGACTGAGCCACATTAGATAAAACCTGGTGCAATGAAGTCGAGCCTCTTGCCTTGAACCCCTGGAACATTCATGTCTGGATGATCTGACACACATGCACACTAGAAAGCCAAGGGTTAAGTCCCTTCTCTCTATGCGCTGATTCATGTCTGGATGATCTGACACACATGTACTCTGGAAAGCCAAGGATCAAGTCCCTTCTCTCTATGCGTTGATTCATGTCTGGATGATCTGACACACATGCACACTAGAAAGCCAAGGGTTAAGTCCCTTCTCTCTATGCGCTGATTCATGTCTGGATGATCTGACACACATGTACTCTGGAAAGCCAAGGATCAAGTCCCTTCTCTCTATGCGCTGATTCATGTCTGGATGATCTGACACACATGTACTCTGGAAAGCCAAGGATCAAGTCCCTTCTCTCTATGCGTTGATTCATGTCTGGATGATCTGACACACATGCACACTAGAAAGCCAAGGGTTAAGTCCCTTCTCTCTATGCGCTGATTCATGTCTGGATGATCTGACACACATGTACTCTGGAAAGCCAAGGATCAAGTCCCTTCTCTCTATGCGCTGATTCATGTCTGGATGATCTGATACACATGTACTCTGGAAAGCCAAGGGTCAAGTCCCTTCTCTCTATGCGCTGATTCATGTCTGGATGATCTGACACACATGTACTCTGTAAAGCCAAGGATCAAGTCCCTTCTCTCTATGCGTTGATTCATGTCTGGATGATCTGACACACATGTACTCTGGAAAGCCAAGGGTCAAGTCCCTTCTCTCTATGCGCTGATTCATGTCTGGATGATCTGACACACATGTACTCTGGAAAGCCAAGGATCAAGTCCCTTCTCTCTATGTGCTGATTCATGTCTGGATGATCTGACACACATGCACACTTCTAGAAAGCCAAGGGTCAAGTCCCTTCTCTCTATGTGTTGATTTGTCTGGATGATCTGACACACATGCACACTTCTAGAATGCCAAGGGTCATGTCCCTTCTCTCTGTGTTGATTCATGTCTGGATGATCTGATACACAAGCACACTTCTAGAAAGCCAAAGGTCAAGTCCCCCCTCTCTATGTGTTGATTTGTCTGGATGATCTGACACACATGCACACTAGAAAGCCAAGGGTCAAGTCCCTTCTCTCTATGTGTTGATTTGTCTGGATGATCTGACACACATGCACACTTCTAGAATGACAAGGGTCATGTCCCTTCTCTATATGTGCTGATTCATGTCTGGATGATCTGACACACATGCACACTAGAAAGCCAAGGGTCAAGTCCCTTCTCTCTATGTGTTGATTTGTCTGGATGATCTGACACACATGCACACTTCTAGAATGACAAGGGTCATGTCCCTTGTCTATATGTGCTGATTCATGTCTGGATGATCTGACACACATGCACACTAGAAAGCCAAGGGTCAAGTCCCTTCTCTCTATGTGTTGATTTGTCTGGATGATCTGACACACATGCACACTTCTAGAATGACAAGGGTCATGTCCCTTCTCTCTATGTGCTGATTCATGTCTGGATGATCTGACACACATGCACACTTCTAGAAAGCCAAGGGTCAAGTCCCCCCTCTGTATGTGTTGATTTGTCTGGATGATCTGACACACATGCACACTTCTAGAAAGCCAAGGGTCAAGTCCCCCCTCTATATGTGTTGATTCATGTCTGGATGATCTGACACACATGCACACTTCTAGAAAGCCAAGGGTCAAGTCCCCCCTCTCTATGTGTTGATTCATGTCTATGGCATATAGCAGTGTCAAATCTCATGTAGCAAACCCCATTAGGTAAACATGTCTTAACCTGACTCTGTAGAACCCAGTGTAAGGAATGTTGGCAGTGAACAAATCTTCATGCTCTGTGTTTAGGCCAAATACCTGACCTCTTGTGTCAGTATATGGGTTCTCATTATCCTGCCTGTTAGTCAACATTCATACATATGAGCTAACTCATAAACTATGCCATAGACTGGCAACTATATTTACTGACAGCAGTTTACTTATTGTTATGGTCTTAAACTTATTTTCCATAATCAGAGCAAGAATTTGTCTGTTGAAGAAAATAACAGTAGCAAGAATTTGTCTGTTAAGTCAATATGTCAACCCTTTGAACCCTAACTACCCAGTCTGTTGTACCCAAAATGAACATAGAAGGGAAACTAGCCACTCTAACAAAACCAAGTGTCAATTTTACATCTTCAATCTCAAATTGTCTGGCCCAATTATCCCCAATATTCTTACTTATTGTGCCAGTTCTCCCAGCTTGTGGATCTTTCCTTTAGACCATTGGTAAAATTTGTGTCCTCAATGCTGACAATGATATGTCCCTATAAGCCGTGTTTGTTGAGTCACTGCACGTGCTTGTCAAATACAACTGCATGCTGTGACACTTGAGGGCGATGCAAGCTCACTGTTCTCATCCCATGACATCTTTCAAAGTGGTTGTGAATCCTCATTGCTATCATTGCTAGTATTCCGTGTGATAAACATCATTTATGAACATTGAAATTGTTCTGTGCTGCCGTCCAGCTACATTGTAGAAGTTGTGGTGATTCATAAATGTGCCGACATTATTGCATTTTCATATGGACAAATTCACTATGGACTGTCAATGCCAGAGATAATGCCACTGTGCTTGGTGAAGACAAAACCTTTTAGAACAGCCATTCCCCAGATTTTCAGCATGCTTGAACAAAAATATTCAGCTGCCAAATTTCTGAACTTTGTTATGTGAATTCCCATTTTCACAAGATGTGCATTTCTTACCTTCATTCTTGTCCATTTTCGGTCCACCATTCTAAGGTAGGTGTTAGAGACCAAAATATTGCCTGTTTGTGGCAGGAATTAATTATGCATGATTTTTTAAATTGTACTTTCATAGTACATCTTCTGCAGTAAATCATTGTCATTGGGGGATAGAAAAAGAATTCTTGATATAGAACCTGTTTTAACATAAGGCTGTGAATCCTGGACAATTAGTAAACAAGTGAAAATACCCCTAGAAACTTCAGAGATGTTGTTTTACAGAGGAATTCTGAAAAATCCTTGGTCGGCCAAAGTTATTATCTAAACATTTAAAAGAGGCTAAGACGCAAAGACAATTGATCAAAAACACCTGACAGAGGCAGTTATAATTTGTGCCACGTTGTGAAACTACAAAAACCTGAACGTATGTAACAACTGGAAAGGTTTGTGGAAAGAGAGATGGAGGAAGACAGCCAGAGAAAATTCTTGACGAGTCTTGTGTCATGGCATGGAAGAGTGTTAGTGCATGGATTGGTACAGGCTGTTGGAGATGGCAAGATATGGAGACACATGATCACCCATGCCATTTGGCAAGGCACTTGATGATGAGTGATGAATAAAGATATGCAAATAGAAATAATGTGATAAGAGCTGAGATTCATTCAGTACTACATCCTGTTAGCTATCCTTTATTAGTACTTCACACACTTACAGACACATACATATGTGTTGATTTTTCTCAACAGTTTCTCCATATGAATCTGGTATTGTAGAAGAGGGGCCCACACCTCGTATCAAGCGCGGTCTGACTCTCATGTGTAAGATCATGCAGAACATTGCTAACCATCTGTTATTCACCAAGGAACAGCACATGGTTCCTTTCAATGAATTTCTCAAGAACAATTTTGAGCTGGGAAGAAGGTTTGTGTGTACAATTCTTGATCATTGTTTTTGTAAGTTATCTCAGTTTTCACATTTTCTGCCCATTGCTGTATAATATGAAACAAATGGTATGTTAGGATCCAGCAGAGCAATAAACAAACTCATGTACATACATTACAGGAACCCCATGCTAGGTGAACAGAAATCGCAGACCATGTAAATAATTTATCCCACTTATGAATGAATAAGAAATATATTTTGAGAAGAACACAATCAGTTATTTAATAGCAACTAAGAAAAGTAATAATAAATATGTAAAATCATGCCATACGTGTTCAACATTATGGTTATAACAATCTTTATCAAGAACAACACAAACAATACAAATAAAAAAAAAATTACATAAACAGATAACAAGGGAAGTGGTTGAGAATAGATGTATGAAATTCACTTATAGTTATTATACGCTGTGGTACAACTGTTAAGGTGTAATGTTGCCAAATCGGGAAAAATAGAATTAAATATGGGCGCTGCGTCAGATTAGGAAAAATATGAACACTTCCATCAAGATAATGTGACAAGAAAAGGGAGCATGGCCAAAGTTAAGTAACAGAAAATAAGATGAACATTAAACATGGCACCCACAGTATTGATTCCTTTCGGATGGGTACATAGTGGTAAATAAAGTTACTTTCCATTCTCGGTCTGATATAAGTGTTTGAATCACATAATTTTTATGGTAGTGACATATGCATCATCAATTCCATTATGATGAAAGGAGTTAAAATTATTGGACAAGGTGTGTTGCAGTGTTGTGTCATGTCCCTCACACGTTTCCTGAATCGGTCTGCTATGTCACCTCTTGCAAATAATTATGTATATGAGATTGTGAGATCTTCACGAAAAGAAGTCTGTTAAGTGAAAGGTACACTTGGGTAAAATGATTGGCCGTGTCAGAATAACATACTTACACTTGAGACTCACTGTCTGATAACATTTTAATATATATACCCGCAACCGAGACAAGCAGATCTCTGAAATTGTTGTTACGATGATAGATTACTATTGGGCCATCTGGGAAAACCTCTCAGGGAACTTTATCTGATTTTAGAATTGACAAGTAACAGAAAGAAATATAATTAACGACCAGAAAATGTGGATGGAATGTTAGGATAAGTTTGGGTTGATTATGAGAAGGTTGAGTGCTTCTATTGAAAGACATTTGTCACGCGACCTGTGTGGCCCGATGAAATGCTGCAGGCAAAGTTCTCATAGTGTGCATATCTGCAAAATAAATCGTAACATTTCAAGGACCTCCCCTGGGAAATCATTCTTGCCCTGGTAAACACAACATAGATGAAGTAGCTGTGAGTATGGAATAGTTTTTGCAACTTTTAGGGTATGAGTGGACTAGAAGAGAAAGCCATGGCATCCATTGGCTTATAATAGACAAAAATAAAGAGGTCTGTATTACTGATGGTGATATTGAGATCCAGGAAATTGATGGAAGTAGCAGAAACATCTTAAGTAAATTTAATAGGGGAATGAAAGTTGTGAACAAAATTGATACATAGGTCAAGCTCCTTCTCTTTGTTCTGTCAGATAATCCAGGTGTCCCATAAACAAACAAGCATATAGTATTTTCATGCCCATTACTGTCATTAGGTGACACCATTGATTTGTTTAAAGTAAAGCAGTGGCTGCCTGAGTAACTAACAATGATTGCCTAGAGGAGGCTAATGAAAGTAGAAGATTATATAACTATAAGAAAGAGACAAACACAATTCTTTGGTCATGTGATGAAAACAGAGGCACTGGAGGATATCGGATGAATGAACAGATAACAAGAAAAAGAGGCAGTGTCAGTCAGACCAAGAGAAATGATGCTGGATGGAATGATATGTTGACATGGAGGAATACCATCAGCAGAGTTAATCAAGAACCCCAAGGACCAAGATCTGTGCAGGGCACAAGATGATGATGAATGTCTATTGAACTCATTTGAATTCAGACGAGTTCACTTGAGAAATAATTCAATGAGTCTCCTGGGAGGACAAGTGGGAATTTATGAATCTGTGCTTTCATTACAGAAGAACTAGAGCCATAAGACCATCAGTGTGGGGAATGGAGGTATGATGAGAACACACATCTAATATGAAAAGTCTATAAGTAATACCAGAAGTGACTTGAAGACAAATGAAAGAAATTAAAAGCCTGTATAACTAAAAAGAAATTAAAGTGTATATTGTGTATTAAAATAATATAGGAGATTTGTGACCAGAAGTTTAAAAATGCTGACAAAACACTCCCAAATTCCTTTAAGTAGGTGAAAACAATTGAACGTCCAGGATTGTCAGCTTGATATATTAAGCAGCATGTAAAAAGTAGGTTTTCCTATATCACAAGCCATGGATGTGCAGTGAAGCAGCATTAGATGGCAGAACCTTGCCAAGAATAAACTCAGTAATGGTCTCTCAATCATTGGATTGTAAGCTAGTGTAGGGTCTCTGGCCCAGGGAGAACAAGGGTTAGACTTGTTGACCTGAGACATGTCCTCTCTGATTGACACATCTTGGTGGCAGCTAACTTAGTGCCTCCTTTATCCGCAGGTTTTATCACTATACCTTGTCGTTGCTGTAGATCAGATAAAGCACTCCATTCAAAAGGAGAAAGATGGGAGCATTTAAGGGAAGGGGGGGGGGGGGGGATAGAAAGTGGTTTGAGATTGTGAAGCATGTTCAAGAGTGCATTCAAGCCGCCCTACAAAAACACAACTGTCATACAAATAACAGCTATGGATAACATAACTTCAGTTAAGTTGCATTTTATAGAAATGTTCTCTTTTATGGCCGGTCTCCGTGACGAAGGAGTTACGGACACGGTTCGTGATCCTCCATACTCGCGTTCTAAACACAGCTGTGCGCAATTTGGCAATAGACGGCATTGCGCTGGTTTTTTACTAAATGGTATGGGTGCCGGTCGTTCAGAAAGCGGTTGCAAACTACTGAACGTAGACATCAACAACAGCAAAGAATGTTGGTGTTGACTGCAAATGTCCTGTAAAGGATATGCAACTAACTTTAACTTCTCTTCTATGAACGTTCATGTAGTATTGCATGTCTAATTGATTAGATATAACTCCTGACTAATATTTCTATGGCCCCTATGTTTAAATATAGAATATGAAATCAAAACCACTACACTAGTGGGGTTGTTTTATCTCAAGTTGGGATCCTGCCATTATGAGGCGTCTGTCCCAACATCTCATCCACGAATGCTTGAGCCAACTACTTTATTCAGCTCTTCACAACAGCATCTCATGGTTCATGCATTTTATACCACCCATGCCGTGCCCAGTTTATCATGGATCTTACTGGCACCCTATCAGTCACATAGATTTCCTAGTCCTAATTTTGTCATGACTTTGCTCCATGGCGAAGAGGTTACGGACACAGTTCATAATCCTGCATACCCGCGGTCGAAACACAGCTGTGGGTGATTTGGCAGCAGACCACCTTGCATTGTTTTTTTTTTTTTGTTTTTTTTTGCAAAATGGTATGTGTGCCTCTCGTTCAGAAAGTAAAAGCAAACTACTGAATGTAAACTTGCCAAGAGATCTTAACAGTAAAAAATGCCTGTGTTGACTGCAATGTCCTGTAAAGGATATGCAACTAACTTTTTTCTTTAATTGGGTCATGACACAACTCTGGTCTGGTAGATGAAATAGCTATTTCAGTGATGTAAACAGAGTTAACAAAACATAACTTCCATCTACTGAACAAACTAATGAACATAAAACTTGCCTAGTACAACAGCAGCTGAAAAATGCTGGTGCTGACTGCATCGTCCTGTAAGGGATATGCAATTTAAAAAAAATAAAACATCTTCCATCTACAGGCCACACATGTGCAGTTAAAGTAAGCCAAAATGTTTTAATCGGGTTTTAAAAAAAATAATACCTTGATTATTTTCATGTAACATTTGATCACCAAGAATAATTTTAATGTGTTTATTTCAGACAAGAGTTAATGGATAGTTGTGAGGTATGTTTTATATTTTGTTGAATGTTGTTTATTCAGCAACAGTAAACAAATGATGCTCATCTACAGGTTTTTCACGGAAATCGCATCTGACTGTGAGATATTTGACCCAGGAAACCACAGTCTGTCTTTCATCAATGATGCCAATGTAATTGCACTCCACCGTCTGCTGTGGAACAATCAAGAAAAGATAGGCGACTACTTGTCCAGCAGCAGGTATCATTTTCCTCACAATCATTCTCAGACTCATTTTGTTTAGCAGAAATTAAACTACTACTTTCTCAAGGGCCTTTCATTTCTACAAATAAACAAATGTAGCAGTTAAGCTGTGGTATGTTTCATGTTTACACATGATCTTGATGGTTCTGATATTAATCTAGGAGTGGTAATTGTTCTTTCTGAGATTAGTTTCTATTTTCAGAATTGTGCTCATTTCTGGAAAAAAAAATCTGTATAAAGAGTTTTAACTAGACACAATTACTCTTAGCAAGAGTAACAGAGATTTAATGGAGTTTTATGTCAGCTAACAGTGTTTGTTGTTTTAATTGACATACTTAATGTTTTTGCGATGATTTCATTTATAAACAGCATTTTCTTAATTTAGCAACAGTCTTTTTATGCACAGCTTTTGAATGAAATATTTTTGATTGGACAGTCATAGAAATTGTGTTCTGCTGCTATTGTATTTGTTGTATTGTCTCATGTTGGAACATAATTATTGTTTATGCTAGTAGATGCCTGCAGGTGGTTGGTCTCATGCCCAAAGATGAGATTGTCTTGTCATGATTTGTAATAGTTACTCAAGCAAATAGATTTACTCTGTACATCGTGTGTTGTTGTAATAGTTACTCAAGCAAATAGATTCACTCTGTACATCATGTGTTGTTGTAGTAGTTACTCAAGCAAATAGATTAACTCTGTACATCATGTGTTGTTGTAGTAGTTAGTCAAGCAAATAGATTCACTCTGTACATAATGTGTTGTTGTAGTAGTTACTCAAGCAAATAGATTCACTCTGTACATCATGTGTTGTTGTAGTAGTTACTCAAGCAAATAGATTAACTCTGTACATCATGTGTTGTTGTAGTAGTTAGTCAAGCAAATAGATTCACTCTGTACATAATGTGTTGTTGTAGTAGTTACTCAAGCAAATAGATTAACTCTGTACATCATGTGTTGTTGTAGTAGTTACTCAAGCAAATAGATTCACTCTGTACATCATGTGTTGTTGTAGTAGTTACTCAAGCAAATAGATTCACTCTGTACATCATGTGGTGTTGTAGTAGTTACTCAAGCAAATAGATTCACTCTGTACATCATGTGTTGTTGTAGTAGTTACTCAACAAATACATTCACTCTGTACATCATGTGTTGTTGTAGTAGTTGCTCAAGCAAATAGATTCGCTCTGTACATCATGTGTTGTTGTAATAGTTACTCAAGCAAATAGATTCACTCTGTACATCATGTGTTGTAGTAGTTACTCAAGCAAATAGATTCACTCTGTACATCATGTGTTGTTGTAGTAGTTACTCAAGCAAATAGATTCACTCTGTACATCATGTGTTGTTGTAGTAGTTACTCAAGCAAATAGATTCACTCTGTACATCATGTGTTGTTGTAGTAGTTACTCAAGCAAATAGATTCACTCTGTACATCATGTTTTGTTGTAGTAGTTACTCAAGCAAATAGATTCACTCTGTACATCATGTGTTGTTGTAGTAGTTACTCAAGCAAATAGATTCACTCTGTACATCATGTTTTGTTGTAGTAGTTAGTCAAGCAAATAGATTCACTCTGTACATAATGTGTTGTTGTAGTAGTTACTCAAGCAAATAGATTCACTCTGTACATCATGTGTTGTTGTAGTAGTTACTCAAGCAAATAGATTCACTCTGTACATAATGTGTTGTTGTAGTAGTTACTCAAGCAAATAGATTCACTCTGTACATCATGTGGTGTTGTAGTAGTTACTCAAGCAAATAGATTCACTCTGTACATCATGTGTTGTTGTAGTAGTTACTCAAGCAAATAGATTCACTCTGTACATCATGTGGTGTTGTAGTAGTTACTCAAGCAAATAGATTCACTCTGTACATCATGTGTTGTTGTAGTAGTTACTCAACAAATACATTCACTCTGTACATCATGTGTTGTTGTAGTAGTTGCTCAAGCAAATAGATTCGCTCTGTACATCATGTGTTGTTGTAATAGTTACTCAAGCAAATAGATTCACTCTGTACATCATGTGTTGTAGTAGTTACTCAAGCAAATAGATTCACTCTGTACATCATGTGTTGTTGTAGTAGTTACTCAAGCAAATAGATTCACTCTGTACATCATGTGTTGTTGTAGTAGTTACTCAAGCAAATAGATTCACTCTGTACATCATGTTTTGTTGTAGTAGTTACTCAAGCAAATAGATTCACTCTGTACATCATGTGTTGTTGTAGTAGTTACTCAAGCAAATAGATTCACTCTGTACATCATGTGTTGTAGTAGTTACTCAAGCAAATAGATTCACTCTGTACATCATGTGTTGTTGTAGTAGTTACTCAAGCAAATAGATTCACTCTGTACATCATGTTTTGTTGTAGTAGTTACTCAAGCAAATAGATTCACTCTGTACATCATGTGTTGTTGTAGTAGTTACTCAAGCAAATAGATTCACTCTGTACATCATGTTTTGTTGTAGTAGTTACTCAAGCAAATAGATTCACTCTGTACATCATGTGTTGTAGTAGTTACTCAAGCAAATAGATTCACTCTGTACATCATGTGTTGTAGTAGTTACTCAAGCAAATAGATTCACTCTGTACATCATGTGTTGTTGTAGTAGTTACTCAAGCAAATAGATTCACTCTGTACATCATGTGTTGTAGTAGTTACTCAAGCAAATAGATTCACTCTGTACATCATGTGTTGTTGTAGTAGTTACTCAAGCAAATAGATTCACTCTGTACATCATGTTTTGTTGTAGTAGTTACTCAAGCAAATAGATTCACTCTGTACATCATGTGTTGTTGTAGTAGTTACTCAAGCAAATAGATTCACTCTGTACATCATGTGTTGTTGTAGTAGTTACTCAAGCAAATAGATTCACTCTGTACATCATGTTTTGTTGTAGTAGTTACTCAAGCAAATAGATTCACTCTGTACATCATGTGTTGTAGTAGTTACTCAAGCAAATAGATTAACTCTGTACATCATGTGTTGTTGTAGTAGTTACTCAAGCAAATAGATTCACTCTGTACATCATGTTTTGTTGTAGTAGTTACTCAAGCAAATAGATTCACTCTGTACATCATGTGTTGTTGTAGTAGTTACTCAAGCAAATAGATTCACTCTGTACATCATGTTTTGTTGTAGTAGTTACTCAAGCAAATAGATTCACTCTGTACATCATGTGTTGTAGTAGTTACTCAAGCAAATAGATTCACTCTGTACATCATGTGTTGTTGTAGTAGTTACTCAAGCAAATAGATTCACTCTGTACATCATGTTTTGTTGTAGTAGTTACTCAAGCAAATAGATTCACTCTGTACATCATGTGTTGTAGTAGTTACTCAAGCAAATAGATTCACCCTGTACATCATGTGTTGTTGTAGTAGTTACTCAAGCAAATAGATTCACTCTGTACATCATGTGTTGTAGTAGTTACTCAAGCAAATAGATTCACTCTGTACATCATGTTTTGTTGTAGTAGTTACTCAAGCAAATAGATTCACTCTGTACATCATGTTTTGTTGTAGTAGTTACTCAAGCAAATAGATTCACTCTGTACATCATGTGTTGTAGTAGTTACTCAAGCAAATAGATTCACTCTGTACATCATGTGTTGTTGTAGTAGTTACTCAAGCAAATAGATTCACTCTGTACATCATGTTTTGTTGTAGTAGTTACTCAAGCAAATAGATTTACTCTGTACATCATGTGTTGTTGTAGTAGTTACTCAAGCAAATAGATTCACTCTGTACATCATGTTTTGTTGTAGTAGTTACTCAAGCAAATAGATTCACTCTGTACATCATGTGTTGTAGTAGTTACTCAAGCAAATAGATTCACTCTGTACATCATGTGTTGTTGTAGTAGTTACTCAAGCAAATAGATTCACTCTGTACATCATGTGTTGTAGTAGTTACTCAAGCAAATAGATTCACTCTGTACATCATGTTTTGTTGTAGTAGTTACTCAAGCAAATAGATTCACTCTGTACATCATGTTTTGTTGTAGTAGTTACTCAAGCAAATAGATTCACTCTGTACATCATGTTTTGTTGTAGTTAGATTCACTCTGTACATCATGTTTTGTTGTAGTAGTTACTCAAGCAAATAGATTCACTCTGTACATCATGTTTTGTTGTAGTAGTTACTCAAGCAAATAGATTCACTCTGTACATCATGTGTTGTAGTAGTTACTCAACAAATAGATTCACTCTGTACATCATGTGTTGTAGTAGTTACTCAACAAATAGATTCACTCTGTACATCGTGTGTTGTAGTAGTTACTCAAGCAAATAGATTCACTCTGTACATCATGTGTTGTAGTAGTTACTCAAGCAAATAGATTCACTCTGTACATCATGTTTTGTTGTAGTAGTTACTCAAGCAAATAGATTCACTCTGTACATCATGTGTTGTTGTAGTAGTTACTCAAGCAAATAGATTCACTCTGTACATCATGTGTTGTAGTAGTTACTCAAGCAAATAGATTCACTCTGTACATCATGTTTTGTTGTAGTAGTTACTCAAGCAAATAGATTCACTCTGTACATCATGTTTTGTTGTAGTAGTTACTCAAGCAAATAGATTCACTCTGTACATCATGTTTTGTTGTAGTAGTTACTCAAGCAAATAGATTCACTCTGTACATCATGTGTTGTTGTAGTAGTTACTCAAGCAAATAGATTCACTCTGTACATCATGTGTTGTAGTAGTTACTCAAACAAATAGATTCACTCTGTACATCATGTTTTGTTGTAGTAGTTACTCAAGCAAATAGATTCACTCTGTACATCATGTTTTGTTGTAGTAGTTACTCAAGCAAATAGATTCACTCTGTACATCTTGTTTTGTTGTAGTAGTTACTCAAGCAAATAGATTCACTCTGTACATCATGTGTTGTTGTAGTAGTTACTCAAGCAAATAGATTCACTCTGTACATCATGTGTTGTAGTAGTTACTCAAGCAAATAGATTCACTCTGTACATCATGTTTTGTTGTAGTAGTTACTCAAGCAAATAGATTCACTCTGTACATCATGTGTTGTTGTAGTAGTTACTCAAGCAAATAGATTCACTCTGTACATCATGTGTTGTTGTAGTAGTTACTCAAACAAATAGATTCACTCTGTACATCATGTGTTGTTGTAGTAGTTACTCAAACAAATAGATTCACTCTGTACATCATGTGTTGTTGTAGTAGTTACTCAAGCAAATAGATTCACTCTGTACATCATGTGTTGTTGTAGTAGTTACTCAAGCAAATAGATTCACTCTGTACATCATGTTTTGTTGTAGTAGTTACTCAAGCAAATAGATTCACTCTGTACATCATGTGTTGTTGTAGTAGTTACTCAACAAATAGATTCACTCTGTACATCATGTGTTGTTTGTAGTTACTCAACAAATAGATTCACTCTGTACATCATGTGTTGTAATAGTTACTCAACAAATAGATTCACTCTGTACATCGTGTGTTGTAATAGTTACTCAACAAATAGATTCACTCTGTACATCATGTGTTGTTTGTAGTTACTCAACAAATAGATTCACTCTGTACATCATGTGTTGTTTGTAGTTACTCAACAAATAGATTCACTCTGTACATCATGTGTTGTTTGTAGTTACTCAACAAATAGATTCACTCTGTACATCATGTGTTGTTGTAGTAGTTACTCAACAAATAGATTCACTCTGTACATCATGTGTTGTTTGTAGTTACTCAACAAATAGATTCACTCTGTACATCATGTGTTGTTGTAGTAGTTACTCAACAAATAGATTCACTCTGTACATCGTATGTTGTAATAGTTACTCAACAAATAGATTCACTCTGTACATCGTGTGTTGTAATAGTTACTCAACAAATAGATTCACTCTGTACATCATGTGTTGTTTGTAGTTACTCAACAAATAGATTCACTCTGTACATCATGTGTTGTTTGTAGTTACTCAACAAATAGATTCACTCTGTACATCATGTGTTGTTTGTAGTTACTCAAAAAATAGATTCACTCTGTACATCATGTGTTGTTTGTAGTTACTCAACAAATAGATTCACTCTGTACATCATGTGTTGTAATAGTTACTCAACAAATAGATTCACTCTGTACATCATGTGTTGTTTGTAGTTACTCAACAAATAGATTCACTCTGTACATCATGTGTTGTAATAGTTACTCAACAAATAGATTCACTCTGTACATCGTGTGTTGTAATAGTTACTCAACAAATAGATTCACTCTGTACATCATGTGTTGTTTGTAGTTACTCAACAAATAGATTCACTCTGTACATCATGTGTTGTTTGTAGTTACTCAACAAATAGATTCACTCTGTACATCATGTGTTGTTTGTAGTTACTCAACAAATAGATTCACTCTGTACATCATGTGTTGTTGTAGTAGTTACTCAACAAATAGATTCACTCTGTACATCATGTGTTGTTTGTAGTTACTCAACAAATAGATTCACTCTGTACATCATGTGTTGTTGTAGTAGTTACTCAACAAATAGATTCACTCTGTACATCATGTGTTGTTTGTAGTTACTCAACAAATAGATTCACTCTGTACATCATGTGTTGTTGTAGTAGTTACTCAAGCAAATAGATTCACTCTGTACATAATGTGTTGTTGTAGTAGTTACTCAAGCAAATAGATTCACTCTGTACATCATGTGGTGTTGTAGTAGTTACTCAAGCAAATAGATTCACTCTGTACATCATGTGTTGTTGTAGTAGTTACTCAAGCAAATAGATTCACTCTGTACATCATGTGGTGTTGTAGTAGTTACTCAAGCAAATAGATTCACTCTGTACATCATGTGTTGTTGTAGTAGTTACTCAACAAATACATTCACTCTGTACATCATGTGTTGTTGTAGTAGTTGCTCAAGCAAATAGATTCGCTCTGTACATCATGTGTTGTTGTAATAGTTACTCAAGCAAATAGATTCACTCTGTACATCATGTGTTGTAGTAGTTACTCAAGCAAATAGATTCACTCTGTACATCATGTGTTGTTGTAGTAGTTACTCAAGCAAATAGATTCACTCTGTACATCATGTGTTGTTGTAGTAGTTACTCAACAAATACATTCACTCTGTACATCATGTGTTGTTGTAGTAGTTGCTCAAGCAAATAGATTCGCTCTGTACATCATGTGTTGTTGTAATAGTTACTCAAGCAAATAGATTCACTCTGTACATCATGTGTTGTAGTAGTTACTCAAGCAAATAGATTCACTCTGTACATCATGTGTTGTTGTAGTAGTTACTCAAGCAAATAGATTCACTCTGTACATCATGTGTTGTTGTAGTAGTTACTCAAGCAAATAGATTCACTCTGTACATCATGTTTTGTTGTAGTAGTTACTCAAGCAAATAGATTCACTCTGTACATCATGTTTTGTTGTAGTAGTTACTCAAGCAAATAGATTCACTCTGTACATCATGTGTTGTAGTAGTTACTCAAGCAAATAGATTCACTCTGTACATCATGTGTTGTTGTAGTAGTTACTCAAGCAAATAGATTCACTCTGTACATCATGTTTTGTTGTAGTAGTTACTCAAGCAAATAGATTCACTCTGTACATCATGTGTTGTTGTAGTAGTTACTCAAGCAAATAGATTCACTCTGTACATCATGTTTTGTTGTAGTAGTTAGTCAAGCAAATAGATTCACTCTGTACATAATGTGTTGTTGTAGTAGTTACTCAAGCAAATAGATTAACTCTGTACATCATGTGTTGTTGTAGTAGTTACTCAAGCAAATAGATTCACTCTGTACATAATGTGTTGTTGTAGTAGTTACTCAAGCAAATAGATTCACTCTGTACATCATGTGGTGTTGTAGTAGTTACTCAAGCAAATAGATTCACTCTGTACATCATGTGTTGTTGTAGTAGTTACTCAAGCAAATAGATTCACTCTGTACATCATGTGGTGTTGTAGTAGTTACTCAAGCAAATAGATTCACACTGTACATCATGTGTTGTTGTAGTAGTTACTCAACAAATACATTCACTCTGTACATCATGTGTTGTTGTAGTAGTTGCTCAAGCAAATAGATTCGCTCTGTACATCATGTGTTGTTGTAATAGTTACTCAAGCAAATAGATTCACTCTGTACATCATGTGTTGTAGTAGTTACTCAAGCAAATAGATTCACTCTGTACATCATGTGTTGTTGTAGTAGTTACTCAAGCAAATAGATTCACTCTGTACATCATGTGTTGTTGTAGTAGTTACTCAAGCAAATAGATTCACTCTGTACATCATGTTTTGTTGTAGTAGTTACTCAAGCAAATAGATTCACTCTGTACATCATGTGTTGTTGTAGTAGTTACTCAAGCAAATAGATTCACTCTGTACATCATGTGTTGTAGTAGTTACTCAAGCAAATAGATTCACTCTGTACATCATGTGTTGTTGTAGTAGTTACTCAAGCAAATAGATTCACTCTGTACATCATGTTTTGTTGTAGTAGTTACTCAAGCAAATAGATTCACTCTGTACATCATGTGTTGTTGTAGTAGTTACTCAAGCAAATAGATTCACTCTGTACATCATGTTTTGTTGTAGTAGTTACTCAAGCAAATAGATTCACTCTGTACATCATGTGTTGTAGTAGTTACTCAAGCAAATAGATTCACTCTGTACATCATGTGTTGTAGTAGTTACTCAAGCAAATAGATTCACTCTGTACATCATGTGTTGTTGTAGTAGTTACTCAAGCAAATAGATTCACTCTGTACATCATGTGTTGTAGTAGTTACTCAAGCAAATAGATTCACTCTGTACATCATGTGTTGTTGTAGTAGTTACTCAAGCAAATAGATTCACTCTGTACATCATGTTTTGTTGTAGTAGTTACTGAAGCAAATAGATTCACTCTGTACATCATGTGTTGTTGTAGTAGTTACTCAAGCAAATAGATTCACTCTGTACATCATGTGTTGTTGTAGTAGTTACTCAAGCAAATAGATTCACTCTGTACATCATGTGTTGTTGTAGTAGTTACTCAAGCAAATAGATTCACTCTGTACATCATGTTTTGTTGTAGTAGTTACTCAAGCAAATAGATTCACTCTGTACATCATGTGTTGTAGTAGTTACTCAAGCAAATAGATTCACTCTGTACATCATGTGTTGTTGTAGTAGTTACTCAAGCAAATAGATTCACTCTGTACATCATGTTTTGTTGTAGTAGTTACTCAAGCAAATAGATTCACTCTGTACATCATGTGTTGTAGTAGTTACTCAAGCAAATAGATTCACTCTGTACATCATGTGTTGTTGTAGTAGTTACTCAAGCAAATAGATTCACTCTGTACATCATGTGTTGTAGTAGTTACTCAAGCAAATAGATTCACTCTGTACATCATGTTTTGTTGTAGTAGTTACTCAAGCAAATAGATTCACTCTGTACATCATGTTTTGTTGTAGTAGTTACTCAAGCAAATAGATTCACTCTGTACATCATGTGTTGTAGTAGTTACTCAAGCAAATAGATTCACTCTGTACATCATGTGTTGTTGTAGTAGTTACTCAAGCAAATAGATTCACTCTGTACATCATGTTTTGTTGTAGTAGTTACTCAAGCAAATAGATTTACTCTGTACATCATGTGTTGTTGTAGTAGTTACTCAAGCAAATAGATTCACTCTGTACATCATGTTTTGTTGTAGTAGTTACTCAAGCAAATAGATTCACTCTGTACATCATGTGTTGTAGTAGTTACTCAAGCAAATAGATTCACTCTGTACATCATGTGTTGTTGTAGTAGTTACTCAAGCAAATAGATTCACTCTGTACATCATGTGTTGTAGTAGTTACTCAAGCAAATAGATTCACTCTGTACATCATGTTTTGTTGTAGTAGTTACTCAAGCAAATAGATTCACTCTGTACATCATGTTTTGTTGTAGTAGTTACTCAAGCAAATAGATTCACTCTGTACATCATGTGTTGTTGTAGTAGTTACTCAAGCAAATAGATTCACTCTGTACATCATGTTTTGTTGTAGTAGTTAGTCAAGCAAATAGATTCACTCTGTACATAATGTGTTGTTGTAGTAGTTACTCAAGCAAATAGATTAACTCTGTACATCATGTGTTGTTGTAGTAGTTACTCAAGCAAATAGATTCACTCTGTACATAATGTGTTGTTGTAGTAGTTACTCAAGCAAATAGATTCACTCTGTACATCATGTGGTGTTGTAGTAGTTACTCAAGCAAATAGATTCACTCTGTACATCATGTGTTGTTGTAGTAGTTACTCAAGCAAATAGATTCACTCTGTACATCATGTGGTGTTGTAGTAGTTACTCAAGCAAATAGATTCACACTGTACATCATGTGTTGTTGTAGTAGTTACTCAACAAATACATTCACTCTGTACATCATGTGTTGTTGTAGTAGTTGCTCAAGCAAATAGATTCGCTCTGTACATCATGTGTTGTTGTAATAGTTACTCAAGCAAATAGATTCACTCTGTACATCATGTGTTGTAGTAGTTACTCAAGCAAATAGATTCACTCTGTACATCATGTGTTGTTGTAGTAGTTACTCAAGCAAATAGATTCACTCTGTACATCATGTGTTGTTGTAGTAGTTACTCAAGCAAATAGATTCACTCTGTACATCATGTTTTGTTGTAGTAGTTACTCAAGCAAATAGATTCACTCTGTACATCATGTGTTGTTGTAGTAGTTACTCAAGCAAATAGATTCACTCTGTACATCATGTGTTGTAGTAGTTACTCAAGCAAATAGATTCACTCTGTACATCATGTGTTGTTGTAGTAGTTACTCAAGCAAATAGATTCACTCTGTACATCATGTTTTGTTGTAGTAGTTACTCAAGCAAATAGATTCACTCTGTACATCATGTGTTGTTGTAGTAGTTACTCAAGCAAATAGATTCACTCTGTACATCATGTTTTGTTGTAGTAGTTACTCAAGCAAATAGATTCACTCTGTACATCATGTGTTGTAGTAGTTACTCAAGCAAATAGATTCACTCTGTACATCATGTGTTGTAGTAGTTACTCAAGCAAATAGATTCACTCTGTACATCATGTGTTGTTGTAGTAGTTACTCAAGCAAATAGATTCACTCTGTACATCATGTGTTGTAGTAGTTACTCAAGCAAATAGATTCACTCTGTACATCATGTGTTGTTGTAGTAGTTACTCAAGCAAATAGATTCACTCTGTACATCATGTTTTGTTGTAGTAGTTACTGAAGCAAATAGATTCACTCTGTACATCATGTGTTGTTGTAGTAGTTACTCAAGCAAATAGATTCACTCTGTACATCATGTGTTGTTGTAGTAGTTACTCAAGCAAATAGATTCACTCTGTACATCATGTGTTGTTGTAGTAGTTACTCAAGCAAATAGATTCACTCTGTACATCATGTTTTGTTGTAGTAGTTACTCAAGCAAATAGATTCACTCTGTACATCATGTGTTGTAGTAGTTACTCAAGCAAATAGATTCACTCTGTACATCATGTGTTGTTGTAGTAGTTACTCAAGCAAATAGATTCACTCTGTACATCATGTTTTGTTGTAGTAGTTACTCAAGCAAATAGATTCACTCTGTACATCATGTGTTGTAGTAGTTACTCAAGCAAATAGATTCACTCTGTACATCATGTGTTGTTGTAGTAGTTACTCAAGCAAATAGATTCACTCTGTACATCATGTGTTGTAGTAGTTACTCAAGCAAATAGATTCACTCTGTACATCATGTTTTGTTGTAGTAGTTACTCAAGCAAATAGATTCACTCTGTACATCATGTTTTGTTGTAGTAGTTACTCAAGCAAATAGATTCACTCTGTACATCATGTGTTGTAGTAGTTACTCAAGCAAATAGATTCACTCTGTACATCATGTGTTGTTGTAGTAGTTACTCAAGCAAATAGATTCACTCTGTACATCATGTTTTGTTGTAGTAGTTACTCAAGCAAATAGATTTACTCTGTACATCATGTGTTGTTGTAGTAGTTACTCAAGCAAATAGATTCACTCTGTACATCATGTTTTGTTGTAGTAGTTACTCAAGCAAATAGATTCACTCTGTACATCATGTGTTGTAGTAGTTACTCAAGCAAATAGATTCACTCTGTACATCATGTGTTGTTGTAGTAGTTACTCAAGCAAATAGATTCACTCTGTACATCATGTGTTGTAGTAGTTACTCAAGCAAATAGATTCACTCTGTACATCATGTTTTGTTGTAGTAGTTACTCAAGCAAATAGATTCACTCTGTACATCATGTTTTGTTGTAGTAGTTACTCAAGCAAATAGATTCACTCTGTACATCATGTTTTGTTGTAGTTAGATTCACTCTGTACATCATGTTTTGTTGTAGTAGTTACTCAAGCAAATAGATTCACTCTGTACATCATGTTTTGTTGTAGTAGTTACTCAAGCAAATAGATTCACTCTGTACATCATGTGTTGTAGTAGTTACTCAACAAATAGATTCACTCTGTACATCATGTGTTGTAGTAGTTACTCAACAAATAGATTCACTCTGTACATCGTGTGTTGTAGTAGTTACTCAAGCAAATAGATTCATTCTGTACATCATGTGTTGTAGTAGTTACTCAAGCAAATAGATTCACTCTGTACATCATGTTTTGTTGTAGTAGTTACTCAAGCAAATAGATTCACTCTGTACATCATGTGTTGTTGTAGTAGTTACTCAAGCAAATAGATTCACTCTGTACATCATGTGTTGTAGTAGTTACTCAAGCAAATAGATTCACTCTGTACATCATGTTTTGTTGTAGTAGTTACTCAAGCAAATAGATTCACTCTGTACATCATGTTTTGTTGTAGTAGTTACTCAAGCAAATAGATTCACTCTGTACATCATGTTTTGTTGTAGTAGTTACTCAAGCAAATAGATTCACTCTGTACATCATGTGTTGTTGTAGTAGTTACTCAAGCAAATAGATTCACTCTGTACATCATGTGTTGTAGTAGTTACTCAAACAAATAGATTCACTCTGTACATCATGTTTTGTTGTAGTAGTTACTCAAGCAAATAGATTCACTCTGTACATCATGTTTTGTTGTAGTAGTTACTCAAGCAAATAGATTCACTCTGTACATCATGTTTTGTTGTAGTAGTTACTCAAGCAAATAGATTCACTCTGTACATAATGTGTTGTTGTAGTAGTTACTCAAGCAAATAGATTCACTCTGTACATCATGTGGTGTTGTAGTAGTTACTCAAGCAAATAGATTCACTCTGTACATCATGTGTTGTTGTAGTAGTTACTCAAGCAAATAGATTCACTCTGTACATCATGTGGTGTTGTAGTAGTTACTCAAGCAAATAGATTCACTCTGTACATCATGTGTTGTTGTAGTAGTTACTCAACAAATACATTCACTCTGTACATCATGTGTTGTTGTAGTAGTTGCTCAAGCAAATAGATTCGCTCTGTACATCATGTGTTGTTGTAATAGTTACTCAAGCAAATAGATTCACTCTGTACATCATGTGTTGTAGTAGTTACTCAAGCAAATAGATTCACTCTGTACATCATGTGTTGTTGTAGTAGTTACTCAAGCAAATAGATTCACTCTGTACATCATGTGTTGTTGTAGTAGTTACTCAACAAATACATTCACTCTGTACATCATGTGTTGTTGTAGTAGTTGCTCAAGCAAATAGATTCGCTCTGTACATCATGTGTTGTTGTAATAGTTACTCAAGCAAATAGATTCACTCTGTACATCATGTGTTGTAGTAGTTACTCAAGCAAATAGATTCACTCTGTACATCATGTGTTGTTGTAGTAGTTACTCAAGCAAATAGATTCACTCTGTACATCATGTGTTGTTGTAGTAGTTACTCAAGCAAATAGATTCACTCTGTACATCATGTTTTGTTGTAGTAGTTACTCAAGCAAATAGATTCACTCTGTACATCATGTGTTGTTGTAGTAGTTACTCAAGCAAATAGATTCACTCTGTACATCATGTGTTGTAGTAGTTACTCAAGCAAATAGATTCACTCTGTACATCATGTGTTGTTGTAGTAGTTACTCAAGCAAATAGATTCACTCTGTACATCATGTTTTGTTGTAGTAGTTACTCAAGCAAATAGATTCACTCTGTACATCATGTGTTGTTGTAGTAGTTACTCAAGCAAATAGATTCACTCTGTACATCATGTTTTGTTGTAGTAGTTAGTCAAGCAAATAGATTCACTCTGTACATAATGTGTTGTTGTAGTAGTTACTCAAGCAAATAGATTAACTCTGTACATCATGTGTTGTTGTAGTAGTTACTCAAGCAAATAGATTCACTCTGTACATAATGTGTTGTTGTAGTAGTTACTCAAGCAAATAGATTCACTCTGTACATCATGTGGTGTTGTAGTAGTTACTCAAGCAAATAGATTCACTCTGTACATCATGTGTTGTTGTAGTAGTTACTCAAGCAAATAGATTCACTCTGTACATCATGTGTTGTAGTAGTTACTCAAGCAAATAGATTCACACTGTACATCATGTGTTGTTGTAGTAGTTACTCAACAAATACATTCACTCTGTACATCATGTGTTGTTGTAGTAGTTGCTCAAGCAAATAGATTCGCTCTGTACATCATGTGTTGTTGTAATAGTTACTCAAGCAAATAGATTCACTCTGTACATCATGTGTTGTAGTAGTTACTCAAGCAAATAGATTCACTCTGTACATCATGTGTTGTTGTAGTAGTTACTCAAGCAAATAGATTCACTCTGTACATCATGTGTTGTTGTAGTAGTTACTCAAGCAAATAGATTCACTCTGTACATCATGTTTTGTTGTAGTAGTTACTCAAGCAAATAGATTCACTCTGTACATCATGTGTTGTTGTAGTAGTTACTCAAGCAAATAGATTCACTCTGTACATCATGTGTTGTAGTAGTTACTCAAGCAAATAGATTCACTCTGTACATCATGTGTTGTTGTAGTAGTTACTCAAGCAAATAGATTCACTCTGTACATCATGTTTTGTTGTAGTAGTTACTCAAGCAAATAGATTCACTCTGTACATCATGTGTTGTTGTAGTAGTTACTCAAGCAAATAGATTCACTCTGTACATCATGTTTTGTTGTAGTAGTTACTCAAGCAAATAGATTCACTCTGTACATCATGTGTTGTAGTAGTTACTCAAGCAAATAGATTCACTCTGTACATCATGTGTTGTAGTAGTTACTCAAGCAAATAGATTCACTCTGTACATCATGTGTTGTTGTAGTAGTTACTCAAGCAAATAGATTCACTCTGTACATCATGTGTTGTAGTAGTTACTCAAGCAAATAGATTCACTCTGTACATCATGTGTTGTTGTAGTAGTTACTCAAGCAAATAGATTCACTCTGTACATCATGTTTTGTTGTAGTAGTTACTCAAGCAAATAGATTCACTCTGTACATCATGTGTTGTTGTAGTAGTTACTCAAGCAAATAGATTCACTCTGTACATCATGTGTTGTTGTAGTAGTTACTCAAGCAAATAGATTCACTCTGTACATCATGTGTTGTTGTAGTAGTTACTCAAGCAAATAGATTCACTCTGTACATCATGTTTTGTTGTAGTAGTTACTCAAGCAAATAGATTCACTCTGTACATCATGTGTTGTAGTAGTTACTCAAGCAAATAGATTCACTCTGTACATCATGTGTTGTTGTAGTAGTTACTCAAGCAAATAGATTCACTCTGTACATCATGTTTTGTTGTAGTAGTTACTCAAGCAAATAGATTCACTCTGTACATCATGTGTTGTAGTAGTTACTCAAGCAAATAGATTCACTCTGTACATCATGTGTTGTTGTAGTAGTTACTCAAGCAAATAGATTCACTCTGTACATCATGTGTTGTAGTAGTTACTCAAGCAAATAGATTCACTCTGTACATCATGTTTTGTTGTAGTAGTTACTCAAGCAAATAGATTCACTCTGTACATCATGTTTTGTTGTAGTAGTTACTCAAGCAAATAGATTCACTCTGTACATCATGTGTTGTAGTAGTTACTCAAGCAAATAGATTCACTCTGTACATCATGTGTTGTTGTAGTAGTTACTCAAGCAAATAGATTCACTCTGTACATCATGTTTTGTTGTAGTAGTTACTCAAGCAAATAGATTTACTCTGTACATCATGTGTTGTTGTAGTAGTTACTCAAGCAAATAGATTCACTCTGTACATCATGTTTTGTTGTAGTAGTTACTCAAGCAAATAGATTCACTCTGTACATCATGTGTTGTAGTAGTTACTCAAGCAAATAGATTCACTCTGTACATCATGTGTTGTTGTAGTAGTTACTCAAGCAAATAGATTCACTCTGTACATCATGTGTTGTAGTAGTTACTCAAGCAAATAGATTCACTCTGTACATCATGTTTTGTTGTAGTAGTTACTCAAGCAAATAGATTCACTCTGTACATCATGTTTTGTTGTAGTAGTTACTCAAGCAAATAGATTCACTCTGTACATCATGTTTTGTTGTAGTTAGATTCACTCTGTACATCATGTTTTGTTGTAGTAGTTACTCAAGCAAATAGATTCACTCTGTACATCATGTTTTGTTGTAGTAGTTACTCAAGCAAATAGATTCACTCTGTACATCATGTGTTGTAGTAGTTACTCAACAAATAGATTCACTCTGTACATCATGTGTTGTAGTAGTTACTCAACAAATAGATTCACTCTGTACATCGTGTGTTGTAGTAGTTACTCAAGCAAATAGATTCATTCTGTACATCATGTGTTGTAGTAGTTACTCAAGCAAATAGATTCACTCTGTACATCATGTTTTGTTGTAGTAGTTACTCAAGCAAATAGATTCACTCTGTACATCATGTGTTGTTGTAGTAGTTACTCAAGCAAATAGATTCACTCTGTACATCATGTGTTGTAGTAGTTACTCAAGCAAATAGATTCACTCTGTACATCATGTTTTGTTGTAGTAGTTACTCAAGCAAATAGATTCACTCTGTACATCATGTTTTGTTGTAGTAGTTACTCAAGCAAATAGATTCACTCTGTACATCATGTTTTGTTGTAGTAGTTACTCAAGCAAATAGATTCACTCTGTACATCATGTGTTGTTGTAGTAGTTACTCAAGCAAATAGATTCACTCTGTACATCATGTGTTGTAGTAGTTACTCAAACAAATAGATTCACTCTGTACATCATGTTTTGTTGTAGTAGTTACTCAAGCAAATAGATTCACTCTGTACATCATGTTTTGTTGTAGTAGTTACTCAAGCAAATAGATTCACTCTGTACATCATGTTTTGTTGTAGTAGTTACTCAAGCAAATAGATTCACTCTGTACATCATGTGTTGTTGTAGTAGTTACTCAAGCAAATAGATTCACTCTGTACATCATGTGTTGTAGTAGTTACTCAAGCAAATAGATTCACTCTGTACATCATGTTTTGTTGTAGTAGTTACTCAAGCAAATAGATTCACTCTGTACATCATGTGTTGTTGTAGTAGTTACTCAAGCAAATAGATTCACTCTGTACATCATGTGTTGTTGTAGTAGTTACTCAAACAAATAGATTCACTCTGTACATCATGTGTTGTTGTAGTAGTTACTCAAACAAATAGATTCACTCTGTACATCATGTGTTGTTGTAGTAGTTACTCAAGCAAATAGATTCACTCTGTACATCATGTGTTGTTGTAGTAGTTACTCAAGCAAATAGATTCACTCTGTACATCATGTTTTGTTGTAGTAGTTACTCAAGCAAATAGATTCACTCTGTACATCATGTGTTGTTGTAGTAGTTACTCAACAAATAGATTCACTCTGTACATCATGTGTTGTTGTAGTAGTTACTCAAGCAAATAGATTCACTCTGTACATCATGTGTTGTTGTAGTAGTTACTCAAGCAAATAGATTCACTCTGTACATCATGTTTTGTTGTAGTAGTTACTCAAGCAAATAGATTCACTCTGTACATCATGTGTTGTAGTAGTTACTCAAGCAAATAGATTCACTCTGTACATCATGTGTTGTTGTAGTAGTTACTCAAGCAAATAGATTCACTCTGTACATCATGTGTTGTAGTAGTTACTCAAGCAAATAGATTCACTCTGTACATCATGTTTTGTTGTAGTAGTTACTCAAGCAAATAGATTCACTCTGTACATCATGTTTTGTTGTAGTAGTTACTCAAGCAAATAGATTCACTCTGTACATCATGTTTTGTTGTAGTTAGATTCACTCTGTACATCATGTTTTGTTGTAGTAGTTACTCAAGCAAATAGATTCACTCTGTACATCATGTTTTGTTGTAGTAGTTACTCAAGCAAATAGATTCACTCTGTACATCATGTGTTGTAGTAGTTACTCAACAAATAGATTCACTCTGTACATCATGTGTTGTAGTAGTTACTCAACAAATAGATTCACTCTGTACATCGTGTGTTGTAGTAGTTACTCAAGCAAATAGATTCACTCTGTACATCATGTGTTGTAGTAGTTACTCAAGCAAATAGATTCACTCTGTACATCATGTTTTGTTGTAGTAGTTACTCAAGCAAATAGATTCACTCTGTACATCATGTGTTGTTGTAGTAGTTACTCAAGCAAATAGATTCACTCTGTACATCATGTGTTGTAGTAGTTACTCAAGCAAATAGATTCACTCTGTACATCATGTTTTGTTGTAGTAGTTACTCAAGCAAATAGATTCACTCTGTACATCATGTTTTGTTGTAGTAGTTACTCAAGCAAATAGATTCACTCTGTACATCATGTTTTGTTGTAGTAGTTACTCAAGCAAATAGATTCACTCTGTACATCATGTGTTGTTGTAGTAGTTACTCAAGCAAATAGATTCACTCTGTACATCATGTGTTGTAGTAGTTACTCAAACAAATAGATTCACTCTGTACATCATGTTTTGTTGTAGTAGTTACTCAAGCAAATAGATTCACTCTGTACATCATGTTTTGTTGTAGTAGTTACTCAAGCAAATAGATTCACTCTGTACATCTTGTTTTGTTGTAGTAGTTACTCAAGCAAATAGATTCACTCTGTACATCATGTGTTGTTGTAGTAGTTACTCAAGCAAATAAATTCACTCTGTACATCATGTGTTGTAGTAGTTACTCAAGCAAATAGATTCACTCTGTACATCATGTTTTGTTGTAGTAGTTACTCAAGCAAATAGATTCACTCTGTACATCATGTGTTGTTGTAGTAGTTACTCAAGCAAATAGATTCACTCTGTACATCATGTGTTGTTGTAGTAGTTACTCAAACAAATAGATTCACTCTGTACATCATGTGTTGTTGTAGTAGTTACTCAAACAAATAGATTCACTCTGTACATCATGTGTTGTTGTAGTAGTTACTCAAGCAAATAGATTCACTCTGTACATCATGTGTTGTTGTAGTAGTTACTCAAGCAAATAGATTCACTCTGTACATCATGTTTTGTTGTAGTAGTTACTCAAGCAAATAGATTCACTCTGTACATCATGTGTTGTTGTAGTAGTTACTCAACAAATAGATTCACTCTGTACATCATGTGTTGTAGTAGTAGTTACTCAACAAATAGATTCACTCTGTACATCGTGTGTTGTAATAGTTACTCAACAAATAGATTCACTCTGTACATCGTATGTTGTAATAGTTACTCAACAAATAGATTCACTCTGTACATCGTGTGTTGTTTGTAGTTACTCAACAAATAGATTCACTCTGTACATCATGTGTTGTTTGTAGTTACTCAACAAATAGATTCACTCTGTACATCATGTGTTGTTTGTAGTTACTCAACAAATAGATTCACTCTGTACATCATGTGTTGTTGTAGTAGTTACTCAACAAATAGATTCACTCTGTACATCATGTGTTGTTGTAGTAGTTACTCAACAAATAGATTCACTCTGTACATCGTATGTTGTAATAGTTACTCAACAAATAGATTCACTCTGTACATCGTGTGTTGTAATAGTTACTCAACAAATAGATTCACTCTGTACATCATGTGTTGTTTGTAGTTACTCAACAAATAGATTCACTCTGTACATCATGTGTTGTTTGTAGTTACTCAACAAATAGATTCACTCTGTACATCATGTGTTGTTTGTAGTTACTCAAAAAATAGATTCACTCTGTACATCATGTGTTGTTTGTAGTTACTCAACAAATAGATTCACTCTGTACATCATGTGTTGTAATAGTTACTCAACAAATAGATTCACTCTGTACATCATGTGTTGTTTGTAGTTACTCAACAAATAGATTCACTCTGTACATCATGTGTTGTAATAGTTACTCAACAAATAGATTCACTCTGTACATCGTGTGTTGTAATAGTTACTCAACAAATAGATTCACTCTGTACATCATGTGTTGTTTGTAGTTACTCAACAAATAGATTCACTCTGTACATCATGTGTTGTTTGTAGTTACTCAACAAATAGATTCACTCTGTACATCATGTGTTGTTTGTAGTTACTCAACAAATAGATTCACTCTGTACATCATGTGTTGTTGTAGTAGTTACTCAATAAATAGATTCACTCTGTACATCATGTGTTGTTTGTAGTTACTCAACAAATAGATCCACTCTGTACATCATGTGTTGTTGTAGTAGTTACTCAACAAATAGATTCACTCTGTACATCATGTGTTGTTTGTAGTTACTCAACAAATAGATTCACTCTGTACATCATGTGTTGTTGTAGTAGTTACTCAAGCAAATAGATTCACTCTGTACATAATGTGTTGTTGTAGTAGTTACTCAAGCAAATAGATTCACTCTGTACATCATGTGGTGTTGTAGTAGTTACTCAAGCAAATAGATTCACTCTGTACATCATGTGTTGTTGTAGTAGTTACTCAAGCAAATAGATTCACTCTGTACATCATGTGGTGTTGTAGTAGTTACTCAAGCAAATAGATTCACTCTGTACATCATGTGTTGTTGTAGTAGTTACTCAACAAATACATTCACTCTGTACATCATGTGTTGTTGTAGTAGTTGCTCAAGCAAATAGATTCGCTCTGTACATCATGTGTTGTTGTAATAGTTACTCAAGCAAATAGATTCACTCTGTACATCATGTGTTGTAGTAGTTACTCAAGCAAATAGATTCACTCTGTACATCATGTGTTGTTGTAGTAGTTACTCAAGCAAATAGATTCACTCTGTACATCATGTGTTGTTGTAGTAGTTACTCAACAAATACATTCACTCTGTACATCATGTGTTGTTGTAGTAGTTGCTCAAGCAAATAGATTCGCTCTGTACATCATGTGTTGTTGTAATAGTTACTCAAGCAAATAGATTCACTCTGTACATCATGTGTTGTAGTAGTTACTCAAGCAAATAGATTCACTCTGTACATCATGTGTTGTTGTAGTAGTTACTCAAGCAAATAGATTCACTCTGTACATCATGTGTTGTTGTAGTAGTTACTCAAGCAAATAGATTCACTCTGTACATCATGTTTTGTTGTAGTAGTTACTCAAGCAAATAGATTCACTCTGTACATCATGTGTTGTTGTAGTAGTTACTCAAGCAAATAGATTCACTCTGTACATCATGTGTTGTAGTAGTTACTCAAGCAAATAGATTCACTCTGTACATCATGTGTTGTTGTAGTAGTTACTCAAGCAAATAGATTCACTCTGTACATCATGTTTTGTTGTAGTAGTTACTCAAGCAAATAGATTCACTCTGTACATCATGTGTTGTTGTAGTAGTTACTCAAGCAAATAGATTCACTCTGTACATCATGTTTTGTTGTAGTAGTTAGTCAAGCAAATAGATTCACTCTGTACATAATGTGTTGTTGTAGTAGTTACTCAAGCAAATAGATTAACTCTGTACATCATGTGTTGTTGTAGTAGTTACTCAAGCAAATAGATTCACTCTGTACATAATGTGTTGTTGTAGTAGTTACTCAAGCAAATAGATTCACTCTGTACATCATGTGGTGTTGTAGTAGTTACTCAAGCAAATAGATTCACTCTGTACATCATGTGTTGTTGTAGTAGTTACTCAAGCAAATAGATTCACTCTGTACATCATGTGGTGTTGTAGTAGTTACTCAAGCAAATAGATTCACTCTGTACATCATGTGTTGTTGTAGTAGTTACTCAACAAATACATTCACTCTGTACATCATGTGTTGTTGTAGTAGTTGCTCAAGCAAATAGATTCGCTCTGTACATCATGTGTTGTTGTAATAGTTACTCAAGCAAATAGATTCACTCTGTACATCATGTGTTGTAGTAGTTACTCAAGCAAATAGATTCACTCTGTACATCATGTGTTGTTGTAGTAGTTACTCAAGCAAATAGATTCACTCTGTACATCATGTGTTGTTGTAGTAGTTACTCAAGCAAATAGATTCACTCTGTACATCATGTTTTGTTGTAGTAGTTACTCAAGCAAATAGATTCACTCTGTACATCATGTGTTGTTGTAGTAGTTACTCAAGCAAATAGATTCACTCTGTACATCATGTGTTGTAGTAGTTACTCAAGCAAATAGATTCACTCTGTACATCATGTGTTGTTGTAGTAGTTACTCAAGCAAATAGATTCACTCTGTACATCATGTTTTGTTGTAGTAGTTACTCAAGCAAATAGATTCACTCTGTACATCATGTGTTGTTGTAGTAGTTACTCAAGCAAATAGATTCACTCTGTACATCATGTTTTGTTGTAGTAGTTACTCAAGCAAATAGATTCACTCTGTACATCATGTGTTGTAGTAGTTACTCAAGCAAATAGATTCACTCTGTACATCATGTGTTGTAGTAGTTACTCAAGCAAATAGATTCACTCTGTACATCATGTGTTGTTGTAGTAGTTACTCAAGCAAATAGATTCACTCTGTACATCATGTGTTGTAGTAGTTACTCAAGCAAATAGATTCACTCTGTACATCATGTGTTGTTGTAGTAGTTACTCAAGCAAATAGATTCACTCTGTACATCATGTTTTGTTGTAGTAGTTACTCAAGCAAATAGATTCACTCTGTACATCATGTGTTGTTGTAGTAGTTACTCAAGCAAATAGATTCACTCTGTACATCATGTGTTGTTGTAGTAGTTACTCAAGCAAATAGATTCACTCTGTACATCATGTGTTGTTGTAGTAGTTACTCAAGCAAATAGATTCACTCTGTACATCATGTTTTGTTGTAGTAGTTACTCAAGCAAATAGATTCACTCTGTACATCATGTGTTGTAGTAGTTACTCAAGCAAATAGATTCACTCTGTACATCATGTGTTGTTGTAGTAGTTACTCAAGCAAATAGATTCACTCTGTACATCATGTTTTGTTGTAGTAGTTACTCAAGCAAATAGATTCACTCTGTACATCATGTGTTGTAGTAGTTACTCAAGCAAATAGATTCACTCTGTACATCATGTGTTGTTGTAGTAGTTACTCAAGCAAATAGATTCACTCTGTACATCATGTGTTGTAGTAGTTACTCAAGCAAATAGATTCACTCTGTACATCATGTTTTGTTGTAGTAGTTACTCAAGCAAATAGATTCACTCTGTACATCATGTTTTGTTGTAGTAGTTACTCAAGCAAATAGATTCACTCTGTACATCATGTGTTGTAGTAGTTACTCAAGCAAATAGATTCACTCTGTACATCATGTGTTGTTGTAGTAGTTACTCAAGCAAATAGATTCACTCTGTACATCATGTTTTGTTGTAGTAGTTACTCAAGCAAATAGATTTACTCTGTACATCATGTGTTGTTGTAGTAGTTACTCAAGCAAATAGATTCACTCTGTACATCATGTTTTGTTGTAGTAGTTACTCAAGCAAATAGATTCACTCTGTACATCATGTGTTGTAGTAGTTACTCAAGCAAATAGATTCACTCTGTACATCATGTGTTGTTGTAGTAGTTACTCAAGCAAATAGATTCACTCTGTACATCATGTGTTGTAGTAGTTACTCAAGCAAATAGATTCACTCTGTACATCATGTTTTGTTGTAGTAGTTACTCAAGCAAATAGATTCACTCTGTACATCATGTTTTGTTGTAGTAGTTACTCAAGCAAATAGATTCACTCTGTACATCATGTTTTGTTGTAGTTAGATTCACTCTGTACATCATGTTTTGTTGTAGTAGTTACTCAAGCAAATAGATTCACTCTGTACATCATGTTTTGTTGTAGTAGTTACTCAAGCAAATAGATTCACTCTGTACATCATGTGTTGTAGTAGTTACTCAACAAATAGATTCACTCTGTACATCATGTGTTGTTGTAGTAGTTACTCAAGCAAATAGATTCACTCTGTACATCATGTGTTGTAGTAGTTACTCAAGCAAATAGATTCACTCTGTACATCATGTAACAGTGTAGGTATAATTGGGGTCTATTGGAAAACTCCGATACAGCACGATTGAGCATTGAGACTGAAAGGGGGGGGAGATGCTCAATCGTGACGTATTGGGTTGGTATGGGCAGTTAGAACCCAGCTTGAGTAGCGAATGGAGGTGTACATCGAAGCTTGGTTATATTAAGCCAATAAACGTTTTATCAACAAACAAACGACCGGCCTTCGTCTTATATTACACACTGTTATAAGAGGCGAAATGGAGCCGCTCGACCAGGATGCGAACCTGAGAATGAGAAAGATAAAACTATGCAAAGTCGGAGTTGAATAACGTCGTCGCGGAAAGATTCAAGCGGCACGTGAAAAAACAACTATTGAACCTGGTAACAGCCGCACCAAAAGATGGCCAGCAAGTTATAAGACGAGATAGTAATAATATCTGAATACAAAGGCCAAAAGCTCGACCAGGAGTGGTCCTTTGTAAGTCTTTTTTAAGACTTCAGATAAGAAGTTTGTTGTACCAGCCGTTTTGCAGAGGTCACGGTGAAGAAAGTTTGTATGGCCGCCCTTCTGCAGGTTGACTGTTAGCAAGAGCCATCAAAGCCGCTGCCTTACATCATTTTGATTGACCAGGAGTGATCCTGTCCTGAAAGTTTGGGCAAACCAGCAATTTAAGTTCCTCAAAGTTAAAGAGCTAATCAGGAGTTGTCAGGACAGCATGATCGTTGATCGGGCCATAAGTTCTTAAGACACGCCATTATCGTTGGGCCTTGGCTGATCCTGATCCATTTCTGGGCCTTGTTGATCCTACGACCCAAACACCTGATCCATCCTTGGGCCACGTTAATCCTACGACCCAAACACCTGATCCATCCTTGGGCCACGTTAATCCTATGACCCATTCCAAACGACGTTGAAGTACCCACCTGAGAATCAAGGAAGGGACCCAACCAGGGGTTGAAGATTTTCCGGCAGCCCATGAGATGTGACCCAACCAGGGGTTGAAGAATTTTCTGGCAGCCCATGAGAAGGACGAGAGTACCTGAGGGAGGAGAAATGGTATCTGAACTCCACCACCTGAACTCTGAGACTGAGTTTCACCTAATGCGGGATCTGGTTGCTTGAACTGAACTGAAGGTAACAGAGTAATTTAGAAATAGAATCCCGTGAGGTTCCGAATTCATTTATTAGAGTGGAGTACAGAACATTATCTACAAGGAACCTTCTTCTGATTGCCACCAGTTTGAGTTTTTTTTCGAGGACAGGGTTCATTATTCCTATGCTCAGACAGGACATCGTTGGTGCTTCTTCTGATTAATGTAACATCTTACAATATTATAACCAACTGAATTGTGCTGGTTGGGATTTGGGAAATTATAATTGTGTGGTTGGTTGCTTGCTTGGTTTTGCTATTTTTTTTTCAGCATGGCGGAACAGGACACCTTAGCACAAGTTCTGACAGGCGTAGGAACAGCAGTAGGCCGACTTAATATGGTGGTCAAACAACAGGGGATGGCAACAGAAATTGTGAAGTTTAGTGGACAGGCTAAGGACTATAAGAAGTGGGTCACCTCTATAGAAAAATATGCCTATTTGATCTCGGCAACAGATGAAGAGAAAATGAGACTAGCGTATCAGACGGCAACAGAACCGGTCTCACATCATATAAGAAGAAAATTAGAGGCTGGGGTAGATGAGACATGGGAACAATTCAAAGAGGACCTAGCAAGAAAATATGCAGAAATTACGGATCCGCAACATGCATTTTCGGTGTTGAGGCAGGCTAAACAAAATAACGGAGAAACGGTGCAGTTGTTTAGCGATAGGTTGATTAACCTGGCTGAAGAGGCATTCTTAGGACAGAATGTGCGAGGGGAGGAGGTGGAAAGGATGTTGGTAGGGATTTTTGTGGATGGCATCAAATCTGATGGTTTGAAATTTAAGCTGATGAGGGATAACCCTGAGAGGTTATCACAAGCGGTGGATATTGCGGTGCAAGAGGAAAATTTGAGACGAAGGTTTAGATTAAGAACAGGACGAGAAGTGGGAAGTAATAGAGACGACAGAATTGAGGAACCCATGGAAATAGGACAAACAAGATTCGGATGGAATAGGAGAGGCGGTATACAAACCTTACAAGGTAGAAATAGGAGCGATTATGTTGAAAGAAGAAATGTGAGATACCCTACAAGTGAGGCAGTACGAAACACAAATAACACAAACATTGTCTGTTGGGTTTGTGGTCAACGGGGACATGTTTCTCGTTTTTGTAATAACAGGCGTGTCCAGTCGAATACACAGGGTAGATATGATAATAATAGGGTGACTGGGAATGTTGTTGATGGACACAGGAATTTTACAGGTACAAGAACACAGGTAAATCGGCGCCCTACCTATTAGACAGGACCTATGATAGGAGGGTAAATAATAGGGTCCCAAGTATTAGAGAGTATGTTAATAACAAGTATAATAGATCGAACAGAGAATATTTTCAAATGGATGAAGTCAAGAAATTTATAGAAGAAAAAACAGATTATAGCTCGTGTATATTAGAAATAGGGAAGTATAGAGTTCGTACATTAATAGACTCAGGAGCTCAAGTTAGTGTAGTAAAAGAAAGTTTTTTATACAAAATAGTAAGAAATTGTAGAGTATTTAAGTGTAGTAATAATTTACACTCTGTTACTGGACAGAATTTACAAGTAGTTGGACAAACAATGATCAATTTTAAATTAGGAGGGATCAACATAAGACACCTTTTTCATGTAGTGAGGGGTTTAAATAGAAATATGTTGATAGGAAGAGATTTTTTGATAAAGAATGGGATAAGACTTTTTTATGATTTACATAAGTTAAAATTTAGAGACGTATATATAGATATGGAAGAGGATATGCATATAGCAGCACTAGTTAGGGTCAAAATGACAACGACATTAAAACCACAGTCGGTTAATTTAATACAAGCGAAGCTGAAGAGAAACCCATATTATGTGGAAGGAAACACAGTCAGAATCACTGAGTTACAAGAAGAAATAATTGATGAGCCTGGTTTGGAGGTTCCAGATGGAGTAATGAAGTTGGATAAACACTTAACCTTTCCAGTAATGATTATCAACAACACAGGGAGAGAAATCAAGTTATACAGAGGATGTGTGATAGCAAAGTTAGATCATAACATTAGTGAAATATTGGCAACGAATAGAACAGAAGTGTTGGGAACAAGTTATTTGGAAACTTCTAGTGAAAGGAGAAGTGACAGACGCGGATGCGGAAGAAGAGGGAAAATCAGAATGAATGAATTGATCCATCCATTCGGAGAAAATAAAGTACATATACATTCACTAGACAAAATAACAAGGGAACAAGAATTGCTGTCACAGTTAAAAGCTTCGCCAGAAAATAAGGAAGTGTTAGAACAGTTTATAAAGCAAAATCAAGATGTGTTTGCGGTTAGTGATTTGGAATTGGGTAAGACGCGGACGGTTACGATGGAGATAGACACGGGAGATCATCCACCAATTAGTCTAAAACCATACAGAACTCCATTAAGAAACAGAGAAATAATGGAAAAGGCAATAGAGGAGATGCTGAAAGCAGGAATAATAAAAAGGTCGAAGTCAGAATGGTCATCTCCGGTGGTCATCGTGGCCAAGCCTGATGGTTCGAGTCGTTTCTGTTGTGACTACAGGGCGTTGAACAAAATCACCAAGAATGTAGCATACCCACTGCCGGTAATTGATGACATTTTGGGGCTACTTAATGGCTCTACATATTTCACAACGTTGGACGCAAGGTCAGGGTTTTGGTGTATTCCGATGTCAGAGGACGCGCAACGGAAAAGTGCCTTTTGTACCCACATGGGCTCGTACGAATTCTTACGAATGCCTTTTGGAGTCAAGACAGCGCCCTCACACTATATGCTCTTAATAAATGAAGTTCTAGAGGGTATGCAAAGGTTCGCTCTTGCTTATATTGATGATATATTGGTCTATACCAAAGGAGATGTAGAAGATCATTTGAAACATATTAGACTAGTGTTTGACAGGTTAAGAAAGCATGATGTGAAGTTGAAGCTTAGTAAGTGCCAATTTTTAAAAACAGAAACAAAATATTTAGGGTATATTATAAATAGAGAGGGTATAAAACCAGACCAGAACAAAATAAAGATTATTAAAGAGTTACCTGCACCAACAAACGTTAAGGAAGTACGTGCTTTTATAGGAACGTGTGCGTATTATAGACGGTTTATTCCGGCATTTTCAAGGATAGCTGAACCAATTACAAATTTAACAGCCAAGTACGCCAGGTTTAAGTGGGATGATGAGTGTCAAAAAGCCTTCGACTATTTAAAAAACAGCTTAACATTGGTACCACTATTGACGCATCCAGACTTAAACAAACAGTTAATACTATACACAGATGCTTCAGACAGTGCAGTAGGAGCATGTTTAGTACAACCATATGAAGGAAAAGAATCTGGAATACCAGGGGTAAAAAATGAAAGACCTATCTACTTTTTGTCTCATAAGCTTAGTAAATCACAAAAAAAATGGAGTACTATCGAGAAGGAGGCTTACGCGATTCATTACGCTCTTCAAAAACTTAATTACTATTTACATAACGCAAGTTTTGTTATTAGAACTGACCACATGCCTTTAAAGTCTTTTTTAGAAGCTCCAGTGCAGAACAGGAAAATACAGACATGGGCATTGAATCTTCAGGGGTACGACGCGAAAATTGAATACATACCGGGTAAGATAAACACATGCGCTGATCTTTTGTCTAGAATTCCATATACACAGTCATCAGAGGATACAGAAGTGGAGGCAGCCGAACCAGAGATAGACGACAGGAATTGGCAGGTAAATATTCTGGATTCTGCTATAATAAATGGGGGAGAATTTGATAGCTTACCATCAGATCAAGAGTCTGAACATAGAGAAGAAGATCTACAGTTAGCACAATTCAATATGAAAGAAGAGCAGGATTTGGACCCAAGAATCATACAAATAAAGGAAAAGTTACGAGAAACAGAAGATAACAAATATAAAAGGAATTATTTGCTATTACAAGAGGATGGACAGTTATATTATATGTGTGAAAAGAACGAACAACTAAGGAAATATATTCCAAAGCATTTGGAAAATGAACTTTTAAAAGCATATCACGATGAAAATGGACATCTCGGTAGAGACAAACTAGTGAAAGCACTTACAAGTAAATATTATTGGCCAAACTTATTTAAATCTGCATGCAAATATGTAGATACGTGTGAAAAGTGCAGATTAAGGAACATGAAAACAATAAAGTCTCCATTACAGGACACAGATATTCCTCACTTCCCAATGCAAAAGATTAGTTTAGACATATCAGGTCCACACCCCAGAACATTGTCAGGAAATGTATATTTAATTCATATAGTAGACATCTACAGTCTTTGGCCAGAGGTTTATGCAATTCCAGATAAGAGCGCGGATACTGTCATTAATATTTTTTTACAGGAGTTCGTACCAAGGTTTAGTTGCCCACAAAGTATACTTACAGATAATGGTAGAGAATTTGTAAATAAAAAATTCGAAAAGTTATTAAAAGATTTAAACATAAGACATATAAAGACCTCATTTTATAGACCTTCGTCAAATGCGAAAAACGAGCGTCAACATCAGACGTTATACAACATTGTGGCAAAGATTATTGATGAACATGAAAAAGATTGGGATCTATTTTTGGGACCTGCTCTTAGCGCTATTCGTACAAATCAAAATGAGAGCACGGGTTTTTCGCCATTTTATTTAATACACGGGAGAGAACCAATATTACCTATAGATAATTTATTAAAACCTAGACGGAAATATATGGGTGAAGATTTTCAAGAGGTCATAATACAAGAAATGCATAAAGCACATATGAGATTAAGAAATAATATAATAAAAGCTAGGGAAAGACAGAAAAAGTACAAAAATGTAAATACAAAATTACAGGAGTTTAAAGTAGGTGATAGAGTTTATTACAAAAAGCATAGAAGAAACTCTAAGTTTGATTCTCGTTGGATTCCAGGTTATTACGTTTTGGAAAAACTGGGTAATGTATCGTATGTAATAAAGAACCAGGTCACAGCACACATAGCAAGGGCACATGTTGAACACTTAAGAAGAGATGAAAATGAGATAGAAAATAATAATTATAATAATAATTGTTATTCGGATGCAAAATTTTTGGATGAACAAGTTGTTACAATAACTCCAGATCTTGGAAGAGCTACAGTAACCCCAGATCTTAGAAAAGAACCAGAACAAAATCAGTTGTTAGCAAATCCAAGTTACGAAGAACAAGAACAGACAATTCCGAAAAGAATGGAAGAAGAAGGGACAAATGAAACTCATTATGATAGTATAGAAGAAGACACAGGTGCTCCATTTAAAAATACTAGGCAAGCAACAAAAAGAAGAATGGACAGTCAAAGAAATAAAGAAGTAAAAAGACAGAGAAGAATTAGAGATGATTCAACAAGCGGAGACGATATACCTATACTAGAAAGATCCTTAAGAAAGAATGATCGACAAATTAGGTGGGATGTTGAACGGAAGAAATTAGCGGCAGCTAAAGAGAGACATACAGACGAAGAAGAAGAAATGGATGAAAAGTCAGAGTCAAGTAGTAGTATGGAAGAGGCTAGTAGGTTGTACGAAGAAGAAGATGTTGATATAGAGTTAGCACTTATTCAGAGAAACTTAGAGTTGTTGAGGAAATGGAAACGTAAGAGGTAGATAAATCGAAAGTACTGTAGATAACAAGAAGAAGTATACGAAACGGTGGAAAAAGTGGTTTTGAGATATTAGTACAGTGGGTGAATGTATTTTTTTTATTGAGGTTAGAAGTGCCGTGTTTAAAGATAGGGGTTAACAAGTTATAATAATAATAGACAGGATAGATCACAAGTACGTTGATAAGTAGAGGATGGCTACATTGAGTTAATGTTGGATATAGGTTACAGTGCTTACTTAAGAGCTTATTCAGGATACTATGTGCTGTTAAGAGAAAATAAATAGATAATTCTGGATTACTGATTTGTTTATCTAGATAGAACAGATATGTTCATAATTGATCTGTAAATAACAGATATATAGATAGGAGGTTTAGTCTTCTCGGTCATATAAATACTGGATATGCGTCATTTATGAGAGCCTAATGCTGGTAGTAATTTTAAGAGAGTTAAAATTGTGTTGAAAACGGTGTTTATGAAATCTAAGTTTTATGAGTTATGAGTCATATAAGAAATGTTTTTATGCTTGAGTTACTACTAGAAAATGAGGGATGTTGTTTGGTTGTTTTATTGAGCCTAAGTTGTAATACCTCATTTTGTTTTCTTGATTTGGTCTTGAAATATGATTGTTATTGTTTGAGTAATTGGTTTAGAGTAGGGTGATTGTGTTCATAGCATTTGAGTTGACAAGAACTATTGGTCCGTAAAAGTGTCCAATAGTGATAGGTAGAATAGGATATTTTATTCTGATTTGATAACATGCATGTTATGTCATTTTAAAATGTGTTTTTTTTTCTTCTAGATTAATTTGGAGGTTGTGTTCATTTTATTTTGATTACATGAATGATTTGGTATATTGAGTTAAATGCTTGTAAAGTTAGTTAAGTAAATTTAAGTTTCAAATGAAGGAGGTTTTGCTAAAGGTTTTTCGTTAAGAAAAGAGTTGATAAAAACAAATTTGTCCAAGGTAAGGGGAAACTATGCATTCATTAACTAGTGGGAAACCATAGTTGGTGAACGTGTATGCACGAATGGATAGACGTATCCAGGGTCTGCACACACGTCACTTTATTTATAAAATAACAGGATGGGTTGTACGGGGGAAAGATATAGGTGCTGTGAAATACCAGCTTTAATTATATTTAAGTTGTTCATAAAATATGAACATGGGCTCATGGTAAAAGGTGAGATAACGGAAGAGGAACGGAATTGTGGTTGGCAATGTCAATGTGAAATATAAAAGGTTCATGAAAACTTATGCCAAATTGTTTTATAACAAACAATAATATATTTCTTAAAGGTGTTTTAAAAAATTATTTTACAAAAAAAAAAATTTTTTTATTGGCAAGGGAGGTAAAGGGTGAATGTCTTAAATGTACATTTACAATATGTCCATGTGGTCATGTCGTGTATTCATTCTTCATGTTCTTTATTTGGTGCGCACCACTTCTTTACTTTTTCTAATTACATTGTTTTTGTACGTCCTGGGGTTTGAAAGAATGAGGAATCGTATAAGATCATAATTTTTGACACAGAATTTATGAGAATGAGGAATTGTATAAGATCATAATTTTTGACACAGAATTTATGAGCTGTTCTTATGATATGTATATTTGATACAGATAACCAGAAAGAACCAGAAATGAAGAATTACGTAGTAGATAACTATGAAATGTTGGGGAAATAAAAAAGGAAAGAAGAAGTATATGGGGAGGTTATAGACAGATCATAGCACTGGGAGAAGAGTAAAAGATGTATGGGCGAAGGTTAAAAGACAAGTAGGGAATAGAGTATGGGGATTAGAAGTAAAGATTTTTCCTTTAAAGGGAAAATTCTTTAAGTAATATGGGGAGGTGTAACAGTGTAGGTATAATTGGGGTCTATTGGAAAACTCCGATACAGCACGATTGAGCATTGAGACTGAAAGGGGGGGGAGATGCTCAATCGTGACGTATTGGGTTGGTATGGGCAGTTAGAACCCAGCTTGAGTAGCGAATGGAGGTGTACATCGAAGCTTGGTTATATTAAGCCAATAAACGTTTTATCAACAAACAAACGACCGGCCTTCGTCTTATATTACACACTGTTATATAGTTACTCAAGCAAATAGATTCACTCTGTACATCATGTTTTGTTGTAGTAGTTACTCAAGCAAATAGATTCACTCTGTACATCATGTTTTGTTGTAGTTAGATTCACTCTGTACATCATGTTTTGTTGTAGTAGTTACTCAAGCAAATAGATTCACTCTGTACATCATGTTTTGTTGTAGTAGTTACTCAAGCAAATAGATTCACTCTGTACATCATGTGTTGTAGTAGTTACTCAACAAATAGATTCACTCTGTACATCATGTGTTGTAGTAGTTACTCAACAAATAGATTCACTCTGTACATCGTGTGTTGTAGTAGTTACTCAAGCAAATAGATTCACTCTGTACATCATGTGTTGTAGTAGTTACTCAAGCAAATAGATTCACTCTGTACATCATGTTTTGTTGTAGTAGTTACTCAAGCAAATAGATTCACTCTGTACATCATGTGTTGTTGTAGTAGTTACTCAAGCAAATAGATTCACTCTGTACATCATGTGTTGTAGTAGTTACTCAAGCAAATAGATTCACTCTGTACATCATGTTTTGTTGTAGTAGTTACTCAAGCAAATAGATTCACTCTGTACATCATGTTTTGTTGTAGTAGTTACTCAAGCAAATAGATTCACTCTGTACATCATGTTTTGTTGTAGTAGTTACTCAAGCAAATAGATTCACTCTGTACATCATGTGTTGTTGTAGTAGTTACTCAAGCAAATAGATTCACTCTGTACATCATGTGTTGTAGTAGTTACTCAAACAAATAGATTCACTCTGTACATCATGTTTTGTTGTAGTAGTTACTCAAGCAAATAGATTCACTCTGTACATCATGTTTTGTTGTAGTAGTTACTCAAGCAAATAGATTCACTCTGTACATCATGTTTTGTTGTAGTAGTTACTCAAGCAAATAGATTCACTCTGTACATCATGTGTTGTTGTAGTAGTTACTCAAGCAAATAGATTCACTCTGTACATCATGTGTTGTAGTAGTTACTCAAGCAAATAGATTCACTCTGTACATCATGTTTTGTTGTAGTAGTTACTCAAGCAAATAGATTCACTCTGTACATCATGTGTTGTTGTAGTAGTTACTCAAGCAAATAGATTCACTCTGTACATCATGTGTTGTTGTAGTAGTTACTCAAACAAATAGATTCACTCTGTACATCATGTGTTGTTGTAGTAGTTACTCAAACAAATAGATTCACTCTGTACATCATGTGTTGTTGTAGTAGTTACTCAAGCAAATAGATTCACTCTGTACATCATGTGTTGTTGTAGTAGTTACTCAAGCAAATAGATTCACTCTGTACATCATGTTTTGTTGTAGTAGTTACTCAAGCAAATAGATTCACTCTGTACATCATGTGTTGTTGTAGTAGTTACTCAACAAATAGATTCACTCTGTACATCATGTGTTGTAGTAGTAGTTACTCAACAAATAGATTCACTCTGTACATCGTGTGTTGTAATAGTTACTCAACAAATAGATTCACTCTGTACATCGCATGTTGTAATAGTTACTCAACAAATAGATTCACTCTGTACATCGTGTGTTGTAATAGTTACTCAACAAATAGATTCACTCTGTACATCATGTGTTGTTTGTAGTTACTCAACAAATAGATTCACTCTGTACATCATGTGTTGTTTGTAGTTACTCAACAAATAGATTCACTCTGTACATCATGTGTTGTTTGTAGTTACTCAACAAATAGATTCACTCTGTACATCATGTGTTGTTTGTAGTTACTCAACAAATAGATTCACTCTGTACATCATGTGTTGTAATAGTTACTCAACAAATAGATTCACTCTGTACATCATGTGTTGTTTGTAGTTACTCAACAAATAGATTCACTCTGTACATCATGTGTTGTAATAGTTACTCAACAAATAGATTCACTCTGTACATCGTGTGTTGTAATAGTTACTCAACAAATAGATTCACTCTGTACATCATGTGTTGTTTGTAGTTACTCAACAAATAGATTCACTCTGTACATCATGTGTTGTTTGTAGTTACTCAACAAATAGATTCACTCTGTACATCATGTGTTGTTTGTAGTTACTCAACAAATAGATTCACTCTGTACATCATGTGTTGTTGTAGTAGTTACTCAACAAATAGATTCACTCTGTACATCATGTGTTGTTTGTAGTTACTCAACAAATAGATTCACTCTGTACATCATGTGTTGTTGTAGTAGTTACTCAACAAATAGATTCACTCTGTACATCGTATGTTGTAATAGTTACTCAACAAATAGATTCACTCTGTACATCGTGTGTTGTAATAGTTACTCAACAAATAGATTCACTCTGTACATCATGTGTTGTTTGTAGTTACTCAACAAATAGATTCACTCTGTACATCATGTGTTGTTTGTAGTTACTCAACAAATAGATTCACTCTGTACATCATGTGTTGTTTGTAGTTACTCAAAAAATAGATTCACTCTGTACATCATGTGTTGTTTGTAGTTACTCAACAAATAGATTCACTCTGTACATCATGTGTTGTAATAGTTACTCAACAAATAGATTCACTCTGTACATCATGTGTTGTTTGTAGTTACTCAACAAATAGATTCACTCTGTACATCATGTGTTGTAATAGTTACTCAACAAATAGATTCACTCTGTACATCGTGTGTTGTAATAGTTACTCAACAAATAGATTCACTTTACATCATGTGTTGTTTGTAGTTACTCAACAAATAGATTCACTCTGTACATCATGTGTTGTTTGTAGTTACTCAACAAATAGATTCACTCTGTACATCATGTGTTGTTTGTAGTTACTCAACAAATAGATTCACTCTGTACATCATGTGTTGTTGTAGTAGTTACTCAACAAATAGATTCACTCTGTACATCATGTGTTGTTTGTAGTTACTCAACAAATAGATTCACTCTGTACATCATGTGTTGTTGTAGTAGTTACTCAACAAATAGATTCACTCTGTACATCATGTGTTGTTTGTAGTTACTCAACAAATAGATTCACTCTGTACATCATGTGTTGTTGTAGTAGTTACTCAACAAATAGATTCACTCTGTACATCATGTGTTGTTGTAGTAGTTACTCAACAAATAGATTCACTCTGTACATCATGTGTTGTTTGTAGTTACTCAACAAATAGATTCACTCTGTACATCATGTGTTGTTGTAGTAGTTACTCAACAAATAGATTCACTCTGTACATCATGTGTTGTAATAGTTACTCAACAAATAGATTCACTCTGTACATCATGTGTTGTTTGTAGTTACTCAACAAATAGATTCACTCTGTACATCATGTGTTGTAATAGTTACTCAACAAATAGATTCACTCTGTACATCGTGTGTTGTAATAGTTACTCAACAAATAGATTCACTCTGTACATCATGTGTTGTTTGTAGTTACTCAACAAATAGATTCACTCTGTACATCATGTGTTGTTTGTAGTTACTCAACAAATAGATTCACTCTGTACATCATGTGTTGTTTGTAGTTACTCAACAAATAGATTCACTCTGTACATCATGTGTTGTTGTAGTAGTTACTCAACAAATAGATTCACTCTGTACATCATGTGTTGTTTGTAGTTACTCAACAAATAGATTCACTCTGTACATCATGTGTTGTTGTAGTAGTTACTCAACAAATAGATTCACTCTGTACATCATGTGTTGTTTGTAGTTACTCAACAAATAGATTCACTCTGTACATCATGTGTTGTTGTAGTAGTTACTCAACAAATAGATTCACTCTGTACATCATGTGTTGTTGTAGTAGTTACTCAACAAATAGATTCACTCTGTACATCATGTGTTGTTGTAGTAGTTACTCAACAAATAGATTCACTCTGTACATCGTGTGTTGTAGTAGTTACTCAACAAATAGATTCACTCTGTACATCGTGTGTTGTTCTCTTTCACCTTGTACATGTACAGGATGCCAAGCATATACTGTGTTTGCTGCATGCTACATCTGTATATTCCTGATTGCTATAAACTCTCACTCTTTCATGTTTTTTGCTTGCTGCAAGAATCACATTATTTTCTTATTGTCAGGTGACTGTTTAATGGAAACATTTTCTGCCATGTGTTCTATAAAATGCCTGTTGTGATGTTTTCATAACACAAGGTTTTCAGGAAGGTGACACCGGAGCAAATCCCACACTTTGTATATCTGTGTATTTGTGTTCATGTTGAATTACTCTTGCCGTGTGAAATCAGATATTATTGGAAATCCACATGTTGTATGTCTGTGTATTTGTGTTCATGTTGATGAACTCTGACTTGCCGTGTGAAACCATATATTATTGGAAATCCACATTGATTTGCAATTGTTATTGCTGATTGTGAAGTGCAGAAGATAGATGATAGTTACTCTGGTCACTTTGGTCACTTTTTCTATCCGTGCATAGTGTATATGGTCAACAGATTAAAAGATTAGCCGCTCACTGCATTCCTAATGTGTACGTAACAGGCCATTGTAATGTGTACGTAACAGGCCAGCAATGTTACAAACATCATAGATCATCCTTTCTCGTTTCCAGAACTTTACAGTTTGGTTAGGGGGCATTATAAATAGCACTAGAGATTGTGATAACTAACTCAAGGAACCTTTTATGTTTGTTAAAATGAACATGTCTGCGTACAAAATGCTCTTCTCTCCTACAATGTAACCCTAGCAGTTACTTCTAGATGATTATATCCATCAGTCTTATCATCAATATAACAGTGACAATTACTTCATGAGCTCATCAAGTGCCATCTCCACATTAAGGGTCTCCAACATCATCTTCCACATCTATACAGTGCACTATTACTGTCTAACTCCAGTTCAGCTCTGGATGTTTTCCACCCACATGTCATGTTGTCTTCCTCTTGCATCTGTCCTCCACTGTACCCCCCCTCCCAGCACATTGTACCCCCCCCCTCCCCCCTCAGCACACTCTGTCCTCCACTGTACTCCCCCCCCCCCAGCACAGTCTGTCCTCCACTGTACCCCCCAGCACACTCTGTCTTCCACTGTACCCCCCCCTCCCCCAGCACAGTCTGTCCTCCACTGTACCCCTCCCCAGCACACTCTGTCCTCCACTGTACCCCCCCCCCCCAGCACTCTGTCCTCCGCTGTACCCCCCACCCCAGCACACACTGTCCTCCACTGTACCCCCCAGCACACTCTGTCTTCCACAGTACCCCCCCCCCCCTCCCAGCACACTCTGTCTTCCACTGTACCCCCCATCACACTCTGTCCTACACTGTACCCCCCATCACACTCTCTCCTCCACTGAACCCCCAGCACACTCTGTCCTCCATTGCACCCCCCAGCACACTCTGTCCTCCACTGTACCCCCCAGCATACTGTCCTCCACTGTACCCCCCAGCACACTCTGTCTTCCACTGTACTGCCCAGCACACTGTTCCCCCACTGTACCCCCCAGCACACTCTGCCCTCCACTGTCACCCCAGCACACTATCCTCCACTGTACCCCCCCCCCCCAGCACACTCTGTCCTCCACTATGCCCCCCCCCCCTGAGCACACTCTGTCCTCCACTGTACCCCCCAGCACACTGTCTTCCACTGTACCCCCAGCACACTGTCTTCCACTATACCCCCCAGCACACTCTGTCCTCCACTGTACCCCCCAGCACACTCTGTCTTCCACTGTACCCCCCAGCACACTCTGTCCTCCACTATGCCCCCCAGCACACTGTCTTCCACTGTACCCCCCAGCACACTCTGTCCTCCACTATGCCCCCCAGCACACTCTGTCCTCCACTATGCCCCCCAGCACACTCCGTCCTCCACTGTACCCCCCAGCACACTCTGTCCTCCACTGTACCCCCCAGCACACTCTGTCCTCCATTGTACCCCCCAGCACACTCTGTCCTCCACTGTGCCCCCCAGCACACTCTGTCCTCCACTGTACCCCCCAGCACACTCTGTCCTCCACTGTACCCCCAGCACACTCTGTCCTCCATTGCACCCCCCAGCACACTCTGTCCTCCACTGTACCCCCCAGCATACTGTCCTCCACTGTACCCCCCAGCACACTCTGTCTTCCACTGTACCGCCCAGCACACTGTTCCCCCACTGTACCCCCCAGCACACTCTGCCCTCCACTGTCCCCCCAGCACACTATCCTCCACTGTACCCCCCCCCCAGCACACTCTGTCCTCCACTATGCCCCCCCCCCTCGAGCACACTCTGTCCTCCACTATTCCCCCAGCACACTCTATCCTCCACTGTACCCCCCCCCCCCCAGCACACTCTGTCCTAAACTATGCCCCCCACCCCAGCACACTCTGTCCTCCACTGTACCCCCCAGCACACTCTGTCCTCCACTGTACTCCCCAGCACACTCTGTCTTCCACTGTACTCCCCAGCACACTCTGTCCTCCACTGTACCCCCCAGCACACTCTGTCCTCCACTATGCCCCCCCCCCCCCCCAGCACACTCTATCCTCCACTGTACCCCCCAGCACACTCTGTCCTCCACTGTACCCCCCAGCACACTCTGTCTTCCACTGTACCCCCCAGCACACTCTGTCCTCCACTGTACCCCCCAGCACACTCTGTCCTCCACTGTACCCCCCAGCACACTCTGTCCTCCACTGTACCCCCCAGCACACTCTGTCCTCCACTATGCCCCCCCACCACACTCTATCCTCCACTGTACCCCCCCCCCTCCAGCACACTCTGTCCTCCACTGTACCCCCCCCCCCCTTCCAGCACACACTGTCCTCCACTATGCCCCCCCCCAGCACACTCTATCCTCCACTGTAACCCCCACCACACTCTATCCTCCACTGTACCCCCCCTCTTTCAGCACACTCTGTCCTCCACTATGCCCCCCCCCCCAGCACACTCTATCCTCCACTGTACCCCCACCACACTCTATCCTCCACTGTACCCCCCCCCCTCCAGCACACTCTGTCCTCCACTATGCCCCCCCCCCCAAAAAAAAAAAACACTCTATCCTCCACTGTACCCCCCTCCGGCACACTCTGTCCTCCACTGTACCCCCCCCCCCCCCTCCAGCACACTCTGTCCTCCACTATGCCCCCCCAGCACACTCTATCCTCCACTGTACCCCCCACCATACTCTATCCTCCACTGTACCCCCCCCCCCAGCACACTCTGTCCTCCACTATGCCTTCCCCCCCCCAGCACACTCTATCCTCCACTGTACCCCCCACCACACTCTATCCTCCACTGTACCCCCCCCTCCAGCACACTCTGTCCTCCACTATGCCCCCCCCCAGCACACTCTATCCTCCACTGTACCCCCCACCACACTCTATCCTCCACTGTACCCCCCCTCCAGCACACTCTGTCCTCCACTATGCCCCCCCCCCCAGCACACTCTATCCTCCACTGTACCCCCCACCACACTCTATCCTCCACTGTACCCCCCCCCCTCCAGCACACTCTATCCTCCACTGTACCCCCCCTCCAGCACACTCTATCCTCCACTGTTACCCCCCCCCCCCCTCCAGCACACTCTATCCTCCACTGTACCCCCTCCAGCACACTCTGTCCTCCACTATGCCCCCCCCCCCCCTAGGCACACTCTGTAACAGTAGCTGTATACTTGCCTGGAGGTCATGAGTTCACATTCCCATCCAGGTGGACCAAGTAATGTCTGCAGAAGTCAAGGCGGCTGATGTGATATTGGCCAGATCAAACGTATTTCTCTGTCGCTCTCTATCTCTCTCTCACACACGCATGCTCACACATACACACTACTGCGTCCAGCTGAATGCTGACATTAAATGGTTGGATTGTTCTCCATGTGACATCTGATTGAAAGCTTGTATAGAATGTTCTCCATCTGATTGAAAGCTTAGATAGGATGTTCTCCATCTGATTGAACACTTATATAGAGTGTTCTCCATCTGATTGAAAGCTTGTATACATTGTTCTCCATCTGATTGAAAGCTTAGATAGAATGTTCTCCATCTGATTGAACACTTATATAGAGTGTTCTCCATCTGATTGAATGCTTAGATAAAACTTTCTTTATTCTAGTGAATGTGTAGATTGAATGCTTAGATGTAATGTTCTTCAGATGACTGAAAGCTAAGATGGATTGTTCTTCGTCCATTTGAATGCTTAGATATCATTTCGTTCATATAATTGAAGCCTTTGATAGAATGTTCTCCATCTGATTGAATACTTGGAATGTTCTTCGTCGGATTGAAGGGTTTACAATTGAGTTGGATTCAGTCAAGAACCGACATCGGGAATTCCCATATGCAGTCCGTCCTCATTTTCAGCAACCACCTAATACTAAAGGTGCCAGTTGAAATCTGATTATGCATCTGTCTGGCCTTTCCTCTGAGAATTGAGTGCCGGCCTGATCCTCTGGTCACTCTCTGGTCACCATTCTCTCCAGGCAATGATGATGTATCTGTTCTTCCCAGTGCTAGTGAGAAGGTCTTCATATTGACAGTCATCAATAGCTCACATAAAATAGTCAAACACTTAAACATATTGAGAGCATCATTCTTTTGAATCATACATTTCTCAGGCAATGGATCAAATTAAAATGGTATTATTGTTATCTTTAATAAAAACACAACTCTGTTCCCTTTATCCAAAATTGGTTACTCAGTTGTTCAGATAGAATGTTCTCCATCTGATTTAGTGCTTAGACAGAATGTTCTCCTTTGACTGAATGTTTAGATATAATGTTCTTCACATGGCTGAATGCTTGCTTAGAATGTTTTTCATCCGACTGAATGCTTAGATAGAATGTTCTCCATCTGACTGAATGGTTAGAAAACATTGCTCTCTGTCCTAGCGAATGCGTATATTGAATGCTTATATCTTATGTTTTCCAAATGAGTGAATGCTTAGGTGGAATGTTCTCCATATGACTAAATGCTTAAATGGAATTTTTTCTATCTGATTAAATGCTTAGACAGAATGTTCTCCATGTGTTTGAATGCTGTCTCTGCTTTAATTATTTTGCATGTGTTTATTTGTCTGCCAATATTTATCTCAGATAGTTTAACCTATATACTTATTTCATTGTTCAATCAGGTGACATCTCCTCAGAGAAGGTTGGCTACAATGGATCTTCAATAGCCTCTGTCTCTCGCTCTGATTGTACACTCTGACAGACTACTTGTTTTGTCCATCTCTTGATATCTTCACACTTGTATTGTTGTCTACCTCTTGCTAGCCTACCTTCAGCTTGTCCGTCAAGTATCGTTTTTGTAAGTGAGTTATGCATTTTAATGTGTCCACATGTGTATGTTTTTTATTTCTTTCAAGAGTTCTCTTTTCATTCTCAGTCTTTCTCATCATCATCAAATGCCTTACCAGCTGGCGTAGGCGTTCATGGCTCTCCATAGATCTCGGTCTTTGGTTTTCTGGATCAACTCTGCTGCTGATATTCCTCCATACCACCGTCTCAATCCATCCAGCATTATTTATCTTGGTCTGCCTCTGCCTCTCTTCCCCTCGATTTTTCCAGTTGTCATGATGTTCTCCAATGCCTCTCTTCTCATAACATGACTGAAGAAAGATGTTTGTCTCTTATTGTTGTATACAATGTTCTAGTTTCATTAGCCTGTTTCAGGCAGTCGTTGTTAGTTACTCTGGCAGTCCAAGGAATTAGCAATATTCATCTCAGGAACCACATCTCTGTTGCTTCTAATTTCTCCATAATTTGTTCATTTACATTCCAAGATTCACTGCCATACAGCAAAACTGGTTCTACATAGCATTTCAGCACTCTCTTACATTCAGTGATAGTGACTTATTGCATAAGATACTCTTCATTTTCTGAAATGCAGCTTTTCCTTGCCCTATTCTGCTCTTAATCTCTGTTGTACATCTTCCATCTGATGTTATAATTGCCCCTAAGTGTCTAAAATTATCCACTTGGTTAAGAATTTTTCATTCTATTTCTGTGCCACATTTTGGTGTCACCATTTTCTTTGATGCAAGGTGGAGTACCCGTTAAGCCCCCTGATCATGGTTACGTGAAGCCATATGTGCAGGTGGTGGATGAAGTTGAAGAGCAGCCGACAGATAGTTGTAGGTTATGGTCTACAGCTTCACGACGGTAGGCAGAGGATCTCCTTTTTTGGGAGACAATGGCTACAGTCAAAGACCAGTATGGTCACTGCTAGGAAGGAAATCAATGGCAAACTACCTTCTTTACAGGTGCCAAGAATATCATGTACTGCAGTCAGAGATAATCTCTTGAAGGACTTGGTCATTGGTTTTTCTGTCTGTCCATGGTATTCTTTGCATTTTCCTCAGAAACCACATTTCCACAACCATCAGATGTTTTTCAGCTTTACTGCTCATTATCCACGCTTCACATCCATACAAAAATACAGTTTCTATGTAACATATCCACTGCTGTAAATATCATTCAACATTTTGGTTAATATATCTGCTCCAAATTCTCCCAATACTTCTAATTCTTCTATTGTGATTTCATCAGGCCCAGCTGTTTTTCCTTTCTTCATATGTTTTTCATAGCTTTCATAGACTTCTTCTTTCAGAATAGGTGGACCTTCTAAGTTACTTTCTTCTGTTAATTCTTCCCTGTCCCTATCATATAATTCTCTTATATTCTCATTCCATCTCTTCATTATAGCATCTTCCTCCAATAATATCTTTCCTGATTTTGATTTCAAACACCCTGTATTTATTCTTATGTTTCTTCCCGTGAGCTCACTGATATGTCTGTGCATGTTTAAAAAATCTTTAATTGCATCTATTCACTTTTTTTGCACTGCTCATTTAACCAACTTTCTTTTGCCTTCCCACATTTATCTTTTATTTCTTTATGTATCTTAGCGTATTCTTGTTTGCCATTTTTATTCTGTTTTCTTTTGTCCATCAGCATTAAGATTTCTTCATTCATCCATTTTTTCTTAGCTATTTGGCTTCTCTCCGGTAATATTTCTTTGCTAGTTTGATGAATGGAGTTCCTTAACATTTCCCATTGTTCATTTATACTCTGTATTTTAGCTATTGCATTGTACCTATTTTTCACAGTCACTGTATTGTTCTTGAATTTCTTTATCTACTTTCAGAACCTCTTTATTAAGTCTCATGTTCCTAACCATTTTTTTCCCCTCTCTTTAATCTTACTTTTATTTGTCCACATAGTGGTACATGATCACTATTACAGTCAGCACCAGGCATTGTCTTTATATTGATTAAAGCATTTCTAAATCGTTTATATTTTAATCTGTAGTCAATTTGGTTGCATATTTTCTTATCAGGGCTTTTCCGTGTGTATAGTCGTCTTTTATGGTGTTTAAACCATGTGTTTCCAATTAACATATCATTGATATTTTCCCATTCTATTAGCTTTTCCCCTCTTTCATTTCTTGTACCTAAACCTTAATTTCCCCACTACATCCTCCATTTTCCCCTTTCCTACTTTTGCATTAAAATCTCCAAGTATTAATTTTATTTCCTGTGATTCAATTTGAACAATCGCCATTTCTATTTTGTCATAAAAGTGTTGTATTTCTTCATTACTACTGCTTGTTGTTGGTGCATATACCTGTATAATATTTATATCTATTGGTTTGCCTTTGATTTTGACCATAATAACTCTATCTGAAATACACCAGTATCCATTAAGTGACTTGACTGTTTTTTTTTGTCAAGTATTATTCCTACACCTTTTTCATGTGTATCCGCTCTAGAATAAATTATTGTGTGGTTCATCATCATCATCATCATCATCATCATCTTCCACTTCTGTCATCAAGCGTCATGGTCAGGAATAATTTTCGCTCCAGCGCCCCGTGGGCGGCACTGGATAGTGTCAATCCGCGTGATTTTACAATGTCTTTGATGTCGTCAATCCATTTTCTTCTTGGACGGCCTCTTGGTCTCGTCGCAGATGATCTTTGATGTAAGGCCAGTGGTGGTAGTTGTTGGTGTTGCATTCTAATGACATGGCCAAACCACTTGATCTTGTCTTTCCATAAATGTGGCACAAGGTGTTCATCCTACTGTCTGGCTGATAACAGCATTTCTTACTTGGTCTCAGATTGTTAAGTTGGCAGCTCTCCTCAGGCATCTCATCTCGCAGGTGTTGATTTTGCGAAAGTGTGATTTGGATAAAGTCCAAGTTTGAGATTGGTAGCATAGGGTTGGTGTGAATATGCTGTTTATTATCTGTCGTTTTGTGGACATGGGTATAATTTGGATGTAAGGGTGATAGTTGATATGTAAGTGCACTAGATTTTTGACATCTGATTTTGATTTCTCTGTCCAACCTTCCATCTTCTGTAATTATGCTTCCAAGATATTTGAATTCTTTAACTTGTTTCAGAGTTGTGCTATTTATCTGTATACATAGTGGGCCCGATGATCTGCTAACTTACATTACTTTCAGTTTTGGCTGTGTTTATACTCATATTGTATCTGCTGTATGGTTGTCAGCTATAATTTTGCCCGATCCCTTCCATCTCATCTCACTAACGCCTAGTATATTCATTTTCATGATATCCATCTCTCTTAGAACATTATTCAACTTTTCTAGCTCATTTAATGTCATAACATTCCATGTTCCTACTCTAAATTTATTTATTTTATTTATGATTTTGCCATCAGTAGCTGGATGATGGTCTGGTGTCACCTGTGTCTCATGATTGTCTCTACCGGATGAGGATGTCTTAAGACAGCCATTAATGTCGTTCACTAACTCTGTTTTGCCATGAAGTCTTGGGAAGATAATGTGGTGGTTTTCCTTTGACTTCCAGATCCACATGGTGGTCTTTTACCTCTGCCTTTGACAGCCTTTTCTGACTTAAGGACAAGTGAGTGCCCTGCTCTGCTCAGCTGCAGAGTTGTCCACTTATTCCTGTGGATACTCGGTCTCCAGAGCTATCTTAACCACACCGTGATGTGTTTCCCACCCTCTACTACGGGGAGATGCAGTTGGGATTTTCCCTTCCTAAAGTTATCGTCTATGACCAAAACTCTCCAGTGCTTTATTTTTTCTTTCTAACACCTCTATATTCGACTTCTTTTGTTTTAATGAAATATGATCTATTTTTCTGCACATCTACATTTCAGACATCTCAAATGACTTTCCATTTGCATGTTCATTGTCCAGGTTTTTATGCCATATAGTAGTGTTGCATAGATGAAGCATTTGACAATTCTCATTTTAATGTATTGTTTGTTTCTGTTGTTGTTAGTATATTTTTCATGATATTGTGTATATGTTTGGCCATTAATGCTCTCTTTTTGGGTTCTATTTCACTAGTGTCATTCTTGCTCTCTTTCTGGTTTCTGTTTCACTAGTGTCATCCTAGCGTTTCTGTTTCACTAGTGTCATCCTAGCGTTTCTGTTTCACTAGTGTCATTTTTGCTCTCTTTTTGGTTTCTGTTTCAGTAGTGTCATTCTTGCATTTCTGTTTCACTATTCATTCTTGCTCTCTTTTTGATTTCTGTTTACTGGTGTCATACTTGTTCTCTTTTTGGTTTCTGTTTCATTAGTGTCATTCTTGCTTTCTGTTTGGTTTCTGTTTAACTAGTATCATTCTTGCTTATATTTCTGGTTTTGGTTTCTGTTTCACTAGTGTCATTCTTGCTCTCTTTCTGGTTTCTGTTTCACTCGTGTCATTCTTGCTCTCTTTCTAGTTTCTGTTTCACTAGTGTCATTCTTGCTCTCTTTCTGGTTTCTGTTTCACTCGTGTCATTCTTGCTCTCTTTCTAGTTTCTGTTTCACTAGTGTCATTCTTGCTCTCTTGTTGGTTTCTGTTTCACTAGTGTTATCACCTGTTGTAAACCCCATAAACAGGTAGTGCAGGTTAAACATTCCTTGGCAGTTGGAAATTGCCAAGAGTAGGCCACCAGGCATCTGTCCTGATCAAGTTTTTTCGGACAAGAAATCTACCTATTGGTAGACAGAGCCTGTTACTTCAGATGGAACATCTACCTATTGGTAGACAGAGCCTGTTACTTCAGATGGAACATCTACCTATTGGTAGACAGAGCCTGTTACTTCAGATGGAACATCTACCTATTGGTAGACAGAGCCTGTTACTTCAGATGGAACATGAAAATGTCCTTAATGCTGTCATTTCGTTTCTTGACTCAACTCACTTAACTCATCATTTTTAATTTTTCTCATTACATTTTCTGCACAGATGTTCAACAGGTATAGAGAGAGAATGCAGCCTTTACTTATTCCCCTGTGCAGGTCTTATTCCCTTTGCTCCTCAAACCAGTTGGATGTTTTACTGGCTACTCTGACAGCTGCTTATTGTTCATGACATACTGTTTCAGTTAAGTGGTTCAAATGTGCTGGGAACCCTGTAACTATCATAATGTTCCACATTTCTGATGTTGAACAGTTGAAAGCCTTACAGTAGTCTATTAAACTTGTGTACATTGTACACTCTGCATTGGACTTCCGGTTCTCATCATGGCGGTTAGGCATTGAACCATTAAGTCCTCTGGCGTGTTTTATGCTTGTGGCTACGGTTTGCATTTGCATTCGCATTTTCCTCATGTTGGACTGGTAGTACATGGTTTTGTCGTCTTGCTACTGAGTGAGTGCGTGGCGTGACACTGTCAGTTGTGAGATTTGTGTGGAATGCTTTTACATTTGTCCGCTGTTTGCACAGTGAACTGCATGTTTAGAACAATGGCCGGCGGTCGCTGAATTGACTGGTTTGCCTTTTCTGTTCACTTTGAGTGCATTTTTCAGGAGACTCCTGAGAGTCGTCGCTGGAGCTACGGAGTTCGTGCTTTGTGCAGCATTTTTGGCGGGTCGCCCTGCATAAAGAGACCGAGCATTGTGGGATAAAACCCAGGTCAATGAAGTCTTTCGACGATGGACTGTATTTTTCGTGGAGGACTTTTGTGTTGGCATTCTGGCGGCGGCATTATGCACAGTGTACCTGTGCGGGCTGTTGACTTGTCGAGACTCCTGTCTGTTCCACTTTTCACATTGGACAGTGAGGAGCATTATATGTGATATTCACTGGCACAGGAACGGAGCATAATGGGGGATGACCCAATGCCATGAAGTTGGAACCGCGACTAACTAACTAACTAACACTCTGCATTTTTCAAAGATCACTCTCATCTTGAAAATATGGTCCTTGGTTCCTCTTCCCCATCCGTAACCTGCCTGTGTTTCTTGCTTTGAATGTAAATTTTGTTTGTTCATTTGTTCTTATAATTCATTTTCTGTCTTTCAATCCTCTTCATAATGATTCGCAACAAGACTTTTCTAACATGACTTATTATATTTGGTGGGCAGTGTTTTAAATTTCTTTGGGAGAAGTTCTTTTCAAAGCTTTGGGTCAAGCAATGCTGTTATAAAGCATCACACACATGCTTGGCTGCTTCTTCTGCCTGGATTAGTTCCATTGGTATATTGTCTTTTGTGATCAGAAATCAAAATGAGATGTCAAAAAGCAACTGCACTCATATATTCTGAAACATCCACATATGTCTATGTCCACAAAATGACAGATATAATAAATAGCATTATTCAAAATCACACTTGCGCAAAAATTAACGCCTGTGAGATGAGATGTTTTAGAAGAACTGCCCATTTAACTATACAAGAATGAGTAAGAAATGTTATCAGACAGACCGTGTGTGCCAAGGAGCAAAGGGCTCGTTTAATATATATATATGTTGTCTCATTCTCCTTGTTCGTTAATTAAAAAGTGAAGACCAAAATCGGCCACTGCAACCAAACCTTTACAAGACGACGCTGGATAGTTTTCTTCTCACAATCCATTTTAATATGACAATCTTGACATGTCAGAAACAAAACAGTCGTTCCACAGAAACTTCCAACTATACCTAACAACACATTATTCTAAACAAAGCGGCATAATATTAGCCATGCTATAGTGACAAGAAACCATGTCCGTCGTGGACGGCAGCTCAAGTCTAACTCCATTTTTCGTGACGTTTTCGTGCTTGCACCAAAACGTCTTGCAAATTTTTCATTCTTCTTTAACTAATGCCGTGCAAAGTGTGTCTTACAATCCATAGCCTGATCCAGGTATATGGCAGTGTGCAACATATTGAAAGGCAGAAAATTAAATGGTTCAGCCATCTCATAGAATGCAATCAGTTATGAGCACTAGTGCTATATCAAAGAAGATCTGATATGAGAGCAAGTGGATGTCTGAGAAGAAAATGAATTGACGGCATCAAAGACGATCACACAGAATGACACTAGTGCCACCCATCGGGTGCTGGAACGTCAATTATTCCTCCCCGCAATGCTTGATGGCAAAAGTGGAAGATGCTGATGGAATATTGTCACAGCCTGGGGACTTCCCTTTCTTTCAGACTTTGTATTGCTGATGGTGCTTCCTCTAGAAAGCTTCACGTTGTTTCTTCACTATAAGATGCATTCTCTAGTGTTTTTGTCATGTCTCCATACATTTCTGTACATTGCTCCATCCATCTTTCTAATATATCTTTGCTTTCTGTTCAAGTATTCCTATTTGTATCATTTATTAGATGTAATGATGATCTGAAATTATCTGTAAGTGTTACAGATAATTTCAGATCATCATTCTAGTTCTAGTTTGCTTAAACATGTCTCCATCTTTTTCTTGCAACTGAATATGTTTTAATCTTCGTCTTCAACTTTTCTTCATTCATTATGTTTGTTTTGGGCGTAAATGTGTAGTGCCTGTTTACAGCAGAAGTCCGATATTTGTGCCTTTCAGCCAATACATCCAACTTTTTCAAGCGTTTGTTGACTCGCGTGACATCTTCTATTCTATTATAAGTATTCATTACAGACTGTCTCTTGTCTTCTCTGATCACATTTTATATTTTTGTCATAGTTTACAACATACATTTTTCCATCTCAGATAATTTCTGCAAGATGTACTTTTTTACTGCTTTGGAATAGTTTATAAGGTGCACATATAAAGTTGTCTCCATTACAACTGCCCTTTCAGTTAGTGTTCTTAGAATTAGAATGACATTGTCTTTTCCCATTCCTCTAACGAATTTCTAATGTTTCTCTCTTATCTCGGGTGTGTAATTTTGTTTTCATATTCTTCTCACAGTGACTTTTATAAGTTTGCTCTATAATCATATGAGTCATTGGCAAAATTATTATTCTGTATTCTTGATAATCTTTTGATAATGATTTCTTTGAAAGGACAATGATAGCTGGATTGTAACAAGTTTTAAGGGATGTGGATGCTGATTAACATATTTATAATAATTAAAACAGCAGATTCTCCAGTGTTGTTGGTCAGAGAGTTGTGATGTATTTAGAGTTAAACTTGTTTAGCTGTGGTCAACAGAGTGGATCTGAGTTGTAAACACAAGCATCCTGGCTGGGTGTGTGTCTACTGGTCGAGTGTTCCACTATACACATTTAAGGGTGGAACCAGGGAAAGATTGGGCTGTTAGTGTGTTTGATCATGCAGAGCTAGCCCATATGTGTGGTTGGCATATGTTCCCAAAAACCTGTCACTCAAAGTTGTTGAGTTGACATTGTATTTGTCTGATCTTATGATCTTAAGGATGGCGAAGATGTGAAGGTGGAGCATATTTCTGTCAGAGATTTTGTGTTATATGTCGCAGTGCTGTTTGTCTCAAAGTCGACATACTACACACTCAGTTACATAGAACCGAACATAATACTCTTGAATCAGGATGAGCAGGTCGAGCAATATTGTTGTAACCTACATCAGTGACAATAAATGTTGTACGGCTGTCACTAAGCAGGACCCCTTTCTTATGTCAGTTACACTTGCAGACACCTACACACTTTGCATATGGTAACTGCAGATACAATTGATGTGTAATACAGGTTAAGTTTACTGCTAACTGTACTTGTCTTTGCATTATGGGATGGGTATTCCACAGTTGCAATTATGGACATGGGTCTCGGGTGGTTTGACCAAGATCTGTTGTGATCTTAGTTTGTGATAATCTTAATTATTCAATCACTGTGTTTTCTGATTCTGGGCCATATTCATTTTGTATTTGATCCATTATTTTTCTTATTTAAACCGTAAAATCAATGAACCTTCTTCCTTGCCTGTACAGTTTATTTCTGCTCTGTATCATTGTAAAGTTTACTCACATATTCTATCTGTATCACTGTTGTTATCCTTTCTCATTACAATTTTTCTTCTTTTGATTTCAGAGATTTCCTTAGTATGTCTGTATTGTCTGATTAATTAATTTAGTTTGTTGTTCATTGTTATTATGTTATCTTTACAGTCTTTGTCAATTCTTTCACCCATTCCATTTATCCATCTTTTTTGGGGGGTTTTTGGCATTATTACCCATATGTATTTTTTGTCTTTGTGCATCATGATGGATAAAATAATGTCGTTTGTAAACTGCATGATTTCATCCATTAGAAGTAATGTCATCTGCCATTTGTTTCCTTCATACTATCCTTTTTTTAGTGGTAAAATTATCTCCTAGAGGCTTGTGTTATGATTCTCTTCATATTTCCAATGTATGTTAAATTCCTTCCATTTTTTGCTAAAGCAATATACAATCTTGTACTGTTTTGTTAGTAATCTGTGTTCTTAGATTAAGAATCAGCATAATACTCTGGACAAACTCTCCGTCCCCTCAGCAAATCAAAAATCTTCAGTTGTTGATGCCTATTGTATTAGTAATCCACTGGTTGCAAACATGTCTGATTTGTCCCCTCATACAGCACTACTTTCTGAAACCACACTTACATTCAAACAACACATTGTTTAATCTGTTGTTACATCTGAAACTAGCAGTCATTCATAGATAGTGTTCAGAACATCTTCCTTGTCCATTGTGAGTATTCAACTACTGGTGCTAATAGATGCACTCACTCGTTGCCTTGCACTCCAGCATGATCTGAATAGTATATTCATTAAGTCTGTGTAAAAGAGAAAAGTCTATGCATTGTACTCACTCATGTCATATCTGTCCATTTGGTACTTTTCCCAATACAGACTGAGAATAGGTCACAATGATTACTCTGGTGACTTGAATAACTATTAGGCGCCTCAGAGTAGTAGTCACAGCCACCTCAGAGCTGTAGTGATCACAGCCACCTTAGAGCTGTAGTGATCACAGCCACCTTAGAGCTGTAGTGATCACAGCCACCTTAGAGCTGTAGTGATAGCAGCCACCTCAGAGCTGTAGTGATCACAGCCACCTTAGAGCTGTAGTGATAGCAGCCACCTCAGAGCTGTAGTGCCATAGTGACACAGCCAGCTCAGAGCTGTAGTTATAGCAGCCACCTTAGAGCTGTAGTGATCACAGCCACCTCAGAGCTTTAGTGATCACAGCCACCTTAGAGCTGTAGTGATCACAGCCACCTTAGAGCTGTAGTGATCACAGCCACCTTAGAGCTGTAGTGATCACAGCCACCTTAGAGCTGTAGTGATCGCAGCCACCTTAGAGCTGTAGTGATAGCAGCCACCTCAGAGCTGTAGTAATTACAGCCACCTTACAGCTGTAGTGATAGCAGCCACCTCAGAGCTGTAGTAATTGCAGCCACCTTAGAGCTGTAGTGGTAGCAGCCACCTCAGAGCTGTAGTGCCATAGTAACACAGCCAGCTCAGAGCTGTAGTGATCGCAGCCACCTTAGAGCTGTAGTGATCACAGCCACCTTAGAGCTGTAGTGGTAGCAGCCACCTTAGAGCTGAAGTGCCATAGTAACACAGCCAGCTCAGAGCTGTAGTGATCGCAGCCACCTTAGAGCTGTAGTGATCGTAGCCACCTTAGAGCTGTTGTGATCACAACCACCTTAGAGCTGTAGTGGTAGCAGCCACCTTAGAGCTGTAGTGATAGCAGCCACCTTAGAGCTGTAGTGATAGCAGCCACCTTAGAGCTGTAGTGATAGCAGCCACCTTAGAGCTGTAGTGATAGCAGCCACCTTAGAGCTGTAGTGATCGCAGCCACCTTAGAGCTGTAGTGATAGCAGCCACCTTAGAGCTGTAGTGATAGCAGCCACCTTAGAGCTGTAGTGATCGCAGCCACCTTAGAGCTGTAGTGATCGTAGCCACCTTAGAGCTGTAGTGATCACAACCACCTTAGAGCTGTAGTGGTAGCAGCCACCTTAGAGCTGTAGTGGTAGCAGCCACCTTAGAGCTGTAGTGATAGCAGCCACCTTAGAACTGTAGTGATCACAACCACCTTAGAGCTGTAGTGATAGCAGCCACCTTAGAGCTGTAGTGATAGCAGCCACCTTAGAGCTGTAGTGATAGCAGCCACCTTAGAGCTGTAGTGATCGCAGCCACCTTAGAGCTGTAGTGATAGCAGCCACCTTAGAGCTGTAGTGATAGCAGCCACCTTAGAGCTGTAGTGATAGCAGCCACCTTAGAGCTGTAGTGATAGCAGCCACCTTAGAGCTGTAGTGATAGCAGCCACCTTAGAGCTGAAGTGCCATAGTGACACAGCCAGCTCAGAGCTGTAGTGATAGCAGCCACCTTAGAGCTGAAGTGCCATAGTGACACAGCCAGCTCAGAGCTGTAGTGATAGCAACCACCTTAGAGCTGTAGTGATAGCAGCCACTTTAGAGCTGAAGTGCCATAGTGACACAGCCAGCTCAGAGCTGTAGTGATAGCAGCCACCTTAGAGCTGTAGTGATAGCAGCCACCTTAGAGCTGAAGTGCCATAGTGACACAGTCAGCTCAGAGCTGATAGTTATAGCAACCACCTTAGAGCTGTAGTGATAGCAGCCACCTTAGAGCTGAAGTGCCATAGTGACACAGTCAGCTCAGAGCTGATAGTTATAGCAACCACCTCAGTCTTCAATCTTGAGCTTGTAGACCTATTGATGCCATTCTGCTCAGCAACAACTTGACCCCTGACTTTGCTGAAAATCTCTAGCAGATTTCTCTCCACAATATTAATTTTAACTTAAATATATTTGTATTAATAGGAGATTTGCATGGCATTTTGTGTGTTCACAATTTCTTATTAAGCTGGTATCATAATGCAATAATTATTAATATGTATATCATTACTGTCTTATTGCTGATTCAGAATCTTGCAGAGAAAATGAGTTGTTTCTGTTTATACCACTGCAGATTGGGGAATTTGATTTGTGAATCCTTGACAGTCCTATGAACAATTAAAATGAACTATGTGTGTTGCTCATAAAATATGTCATTGATAAGAAATATGTAGCTTGCATCTCCACATGTTTTCAATGTTTTTCCTTCCTCTTGCCCTCCTTAGCTTGGAGGTTCTGACAGAAAACTTTGTTTGTGAGCCAGCTGACGGCCAGCAAAGATTGTATGTATTACATATTAACTGCATAAGTCATACGAATATGAAGTGAATTCAGACTGACTGATATAATTCTGTTTTTGTATTTGTTCTCATTACTTTAAAGGCATGTCTAAGTGAATAATGTTTTCAACTTTGCAGTAAGGAGATGAAAGTACAACAAAGTAATTCAAATTCAAACTGAAATACAGACAATTGTCCCTATATAGTAGATAAGAAACAAGCTGTCATGAATTCACTCCATATTCTGATTCCATATTAGCTGTATTGTGGGAAGCCCTGTGCTTATAGTTAGTCATGTTTCTGTGATCATATGGTGCGTACAGTTGTGCTTGAAGTGAGTCTATTAGGTGTAACCCCATGTCAAGTGGTCATTACCCGCATGATGTCCAGTTTAGTTTTAGACAGATACTTGTCCCTAAAACATGTGCACATGTCTGACAAAGATACATGTACAGTAAACACTGCCCTCACTGTTATATACTTGTTCATATGTGGATGTTTTCATTGGATGTTGTCTTGATAGCTTGCCCTGTTGATTTATGTTTGGTCTAACTTAGCACAGTTTGTGTGTGTGTGAACATGCTCATGTGTGTGTGTGAGAGAGAGAGAGAGATAATCAGTGAATGAATGTGACTAAGTCTCATAAAAATAGATACCAGACAATATCCAGGGTGTTGTCTGGAAAGTTTCATAAAAATTGGATACTAAATAATATCCAGGGAGTTGTCTGGAAAGTTTCATAAAAATGTATTCTAGATAATATCCAGGGAGTTGTCTGGAAAGTTTCATAAAAATTGGATACTAGATAATATCCAGGGAGTTGTCTGGAAAGTTTCATTAAAATGTATTCTAGATAATATCCAGGAAGTTGTCTGGAAAGGGAATGAGTAACCCCACCTCATATAGCATTGCCTAGAATATGAGAAGGCCTGACACATCAGACCCCAGCTGCAGTATCTGCTATGGGATACTATTAATTATTGTATGTTGTAATATTGTTGTTTGTAGGACATTAATGTTAGAATTTAGAATGTCAGATTTGGTCCTTAAATGTGCAGGGCATTCTGAGAAGTATTACTGATTATTCTTTTATCTTACTGTATAGTTCTTGCAATTATTCTTGTTTGTACTTTTATGTTTTTCTTCTCATTATCTCTCCATTTGTCCTTCTCCTTCTTCTGGCATCCCTTCATTTTGATTGTATTTTCATTAAGTTTCATAAATTGTCAGTTTAAAAAAAAAAAAAAACTTGCAATCTTCTATTTATACTATTAGACTGGATATTTACCAACATATCGCTTACATTCTCTTACACCACTCGCTTTAGACTTGTCATGCACACAAAGAATTCTGAAACATTCCTTTCAATGCTAATTAGATGTTAAATACATATCTAGACTCTGCTACTCAACTCTTGTTAGACTCTCAATATTTACACATATGTATGACCTATTGGATGTGTGTGCGTAAAATATGAAACATACGAGGGTGAGTCAATAAGTAAGTCACACAGTTCTGTGGGATGGTGTTTTCTATAGGGATCATTAGGTGACAGCAACGTCGAACTTTATATTCCCATTCGTCAGTTGTCACTAGGTGTCTCACGTGCATGCGCAGCGCATAAACAAAATGGCAACTGTACTTACAGAGTGTACAACCAAAGAGCAACGTGCTGTTGTGCATTTTTTGTGGGCAAAAGGACTGCCTGCAAAAGACATTCATAAGGAAATGCTTCCTGGTTATGCTGACAAATGTTTGTTCCATAAAGCGGTGCACAGCTGGGTAGAAAAGTTTTCTCAAGGACGCTCTAAAATTGTTGATGAAATCCGATGTGCTCGTCCTGTTGAGATTGCAACAGAAGCATCCGTGCAGCGGGTGGAGGAGATGATTAGAGGTGACAGGCAAGTAACGTCCACCTTACAGCCCCAACTTAGCCCCTAATGGTTTCCACCTTTTTTCGTCCACTGAAAACCCACCTTGGCGGGAGACATTTCGCGAATGACGCAGAAGTTGAATGTAAAGTGAAAACGTGGTTTAGAAAACATAGCACGCAGTTCTAAGCAGCCACTTTGGAGGGACTTATAAAACAATGGGATAAGTGCATCAATGTTGGTGGAAATTATTTTGAAAAATAAAGGGACAATGTGTGTATAAAAATAAACTGGTTTCAAGTTGTTATCATATTTAGTTATTTTTCCACAGCCGTTTGTGACTTACTTATTGACTTCCCCTCATATTTACACAAATGTGTTCTAGTGGCTGTATGTGTGTAATATATTAAGTATACTCATACTGATGTGTTATCCATTGGCTGTATGTACATAATATATTAAGTATATTTACACAAATGTATCTATCATCTATTAACTTTATGTGCGTCATATATTAAGTATATTTACACACATGTATGATCTGTTGGCTGTATGTGCATAATATATTTGGTGGCAAGAAATAGGAGAGAAGTTTCCGTATGATTAATTTAAACTGTTCAAACTCAGTGTCATATCGTGTATGTGTTTGAAATGACACTCAAGAAAATGACATAGAATAATGAGCAACAGTTGCCAGATACAAGCTAAGAGAATGAATTCTGGCTTATTATTATGAACTGGATATAGCAGAACCTCTCATTACAGACTTTTATTATTTACTTTACCGACCTTTATTATTTACTTTACCGACCTTTATTATTTACTTTTTGAAAATGGAACTGCATTTTTTACCACCAATTTACATTTCAACCATTCATTTATTATTTTAAAACCACCGCTGCCCCATTTTCTGTCTGCTTTTGATTTGGTCATGACTCCCTGATGTCTTTCTCCTCTCATGCATTTGCACCCTGACTTCCAGCTTGGAGACATGTTTTTCACTCTATCCCACAACTATGCCAATTTGTGTGCCTACCTAAAGCCATCCCATCCTCAGGGAGACAACCAGTGTACACCTGATGCATCATGATCTGCCTAATTATCACAGCACCTTTCATTTGACCATGAGAAAGTCAGCTCCTTTACCCTCGCTGTTTTGCCTCTGTTGCTGCATCCACATCAGCTGTTCATTATACTCCGATAAACATCATTGCCGCCAATTTGAACCCCATCCACATCTGAAGCAGACACACTCCTGCACACACACAAGAGAAGCCAACTCTTCCTTTGTGCTAATTTTGCTGTGGGTTTGGGTTTCTCTTCCCTCACCCTGTCTGCTCTGGAGCACGACCCCAGCAAGATGTCTTGTACCACAGCCCCAACTGTTGTCACCACTTGGCTGCAGAAGTTGGACTTTAAACAGTTTTCTCAATCTTAGTGATCACAACGTTGTGGTCTGTCAACCACTGTACAGCATGCTCAAGTCTACTGTTCTGACTTAGTGATGACTACGTTGTGATCAGTCAACACTTAGTGATGACTACGTTGTGATCAGTCAACACTTAGTGATCACTACGTTGTGGTCTGTAAACCACTCTACAGCATCCTCAAATGTACTGTTCTGACTGTCTGTAGAATGGCTGTTGGATGCCAGGAGTAGTAAAGGTTGTTTTGAGCTTGGTTTAAAGACTTGTTGAAAGGCTGGTTAACTGCTATCCAGGCAGAAACATCTCTTACTGCCTTTATTTGTCTCACTCATAATTCCAGTTGTTCCAAAGCTAGCATGAGGTCTTCCCCGCAGCTTTGCCCAGGCATTTTAGTTAACTTTAAGTTCAACTTAATGTTGGTATAAGAGTTGAACCGTCTACCTGGCCATCATCGTACCAGCAAGTTTAAGAGCAAGTGCTCTGATTTGTTCAGCCACATTGACATCTGATTGACCATTGCAAATAGCTAATCAAACATTGAACATTCATTTTCATCATTAAAATTTTAGTCTTTTGTCCGTAAAATGTCAGGCAAATGTTATCAATCGTAAATAATTTCTATTTATGATATTTTGGCCTCACAAAACAAAGAAATTACAACATATTTAATTAAATTTATTTCAAACTTCAGCAAAGTGCATGTTTTAATTATGTTTATAAATGCTTTGTTTCTGTCCTAGGTAAACATTTCAGTGAATAAAATTGAAGGGCAACAAAATTGATCAGAATCTAATACCACAGATAACTTTAAGTGTCCAAATGAATCTGATACTAAACATTATGTTTAAAAAAGTTAGTTGCATATCCTTTACAGTATGTCGCAGTCAACACCAGCAGTTTTTGCTGTTGTGATCTCTTGGCAAGTTTACGCCCAGTATTTTGCCACTACTTCCTGAATGACCGGCACCTATGCCATTTTGTAAAAACCAATGCAAGGTGGTCTGCTGTCAAATCACCCGAAGCTGTGTTTCGAACACGGGTATGCGGAATTACGAACTGCATGCGTAACTCCCTTCACCATGGAGCCGGCAAAAGGTTAGTTGTATATCCTTTGCAGGGCGTTGGAGTCAACACCAGCATTTTTGTGTGTGCTGTTGTGATCTCTTGGCAAGTTTACGTTCAGTAGTTTGCCATTGCTTTCTGAATGACTGGCATGCATACCGTTTCATAAAAAACCAACGCAAGGCAGTCTGCTGCCAAATTGCCCATAGCTGTATTTCGAATGAGGGTAAGCAGGATCACAAACTGCGTCCATAACCACTTTGCCACGGAGCTGGAAAACATTACGTAGTGAATCAATTAAAATAGCATTCCTTGTTCCTGATGCACTTGTTTTCTGTATGTTCACATTAAACAAACACAGAGAGACTAAAACAAGGCTGAAATGTGGGTATGTGTTTCTTGGAAAAAAGAGTAATTAAAATGATAAAAGTGTGAGTTTGTGTGCATGCACACTCACACAGAGATATTGTGTTCTGCTTTAGCAAGAAATCAAAATAAACAGCTCATTTCTTAAATACTCAATACCTTGAACATTTGTGTGAGTACATTCCAGTTTAGTCATTGATATTTAGCAGGGAAATTGTCATTATATTCGAGTGGGCTTAAATAATGTTATATCATGTTCTTAACTGTTGTTATTTCAACGTTAGATATTCATGACTTCTGCCATATTTGCTGGTCAGTGACCACTACAGCTAACATTGGCTCTCCCCTCCTGTTACTTCTTGTGTTCCAGATGCTTCACTTTTGTTGAGATGCATTCTTTTAATGTTCTCATTGACATTTATGTTTAATATGTCTGTTAAAGAAACTATAAATATCACAAAGGGCACTTTGATACTGGTTTGGGAGAAAAGTCTGTACGTCAGTCGCACTGTGATACATGCACTGAGCCCATGTTAGGGCTCAGCTGACCTGACAGTCAATGTTTCAGGCTTTATAGTTACAACTCATTCTTCTGGAGAATTCACAACCAACCAGTCTACTAGCTGTAGATTGTTAGTGTATCCTATTACATGTTACCTGCTCTTGTATCTAAAGTCATATTTCCCCATGATTGATTTAAGGAAACGTTTGACTACATTTTTACATTAGTGCATTTTAACATATGTTGTTCTTTCATACTACGTAAATACACACATTTCCCGGGAAGGTTTACCCGGTAAACAAATGCCCGCAGAAGTCGGATGTGTCGGCCTAACGGCGCAAAAACGCAGCTCTGCTGTAAACAGGCACAACAACGCAATCACGTCCGGAAAAAAAACTCCTGATGAACGCAGAAGAAGAAGAAGAAGATACACACATTTCATTACAATTACTTACAATTTGAATGATCTTATTGATTTGGTGTATTTTGGACTTCTATTGCGGTGAAGGGGGTTTTTGGTGGCTTCACAAGCCAGGTGAGCACAAAGACTAGACTCACGGTAGATAAGCCACTTCATAGAATGGGATTACACTTATGCTTGACTGGGTGGTTTTGTTATCAATGCCTGGTTTAAAGGATTTGAGCTCTGATAGGCATCTTCTTTTACCTAAAGAGTTCATTGTGGTGTTTGGTATTTCATTGGAGTATAATATGCCAGTTAAGAATGTATTCTTGTGTTTTGGTTTTGTGTGTGATAAAGTATGTTCTTTTGAGTTTACTCACATGCTGGTGATTAATTGGTGCATGAAGTTGTTTGTTAGTTGCTTGTACTATTTTACCTTTTCGTGAGATTCTTATGTCACATCTGTAAAAAATTGACCCCAGTTATCTTGTATTTTCCATATGACTAATTGTGGTAGATCTCAATTTGCATTGCTTCAATTTGAAGTTTGTTTAATTTATCAAAATGTGACTTTGCAGCTATTAACCATGAGGTGGTGTCCTATTCCATTATGTGTCTGTCTCTTCTGATGTTTAAAGTATGTTTTCATCAGCTCTCATGCTTATTTGTTGTGTACCTTTTGTCACATTTTGGCTATTTGTGTTTCAATGTCAGACAGTGATCTCATATGTTACCTAAGTGTGCAGGATTTTTCTTCTTAATTTCTTTCATGTGTCGCCGTAACTGTTCCTTTTGTTTTTTATGTAGAAAAACATAGCAGGTGTGTGTGTGTTTTTAAAGGCTGATTTTGAGCAGCCAACTGTTACTTGAGATGTGGAATAACTGTTGACATTTTAGTAATAGAGAGATAACAATTGATTTTCCTTGAATATTACAAACAAAACAGAAACTGATTTTTCAATGAAACAAATGAAACTAGAATGTGATATTACAATAGAAAGAAACATGCTTAACTAAGTCAATAAATTCAAATATTTGGGGTCAATTATAACATCAGATAGAAGATGTCTGAAAGAAGAGGTCAAGGGTGAATAGACCAAGCAAAAGCTGCAGTAGATCACATTCATTCAATGTCATAAAGGGAGTGGTGAAATGATATTTCAGACCTGTTCTGCTGTTGGTCAGTGAATCATGTAACAAAGAAACTAGGGAGAGCTTGAAGGCAACGAAGATGTGGTATCTGAAAGAATTGCTGCAAACTACTTGGGCAGCCAGAGTAACTAACAGTGACTGTCTTAAAGGGGCTCATGAAAGTAGAACATTATACACAACTGTAAGACAGAGACAGTCTTCTTTGGTCGTTTAATAGGAAAGAGGTGGTGGAGCACATCTCATTGACTGGACATATCAGTGGTAGAGGAAGCAGACTGAGAGAAATGTCAGACCATGGCATGGAGGGATGTCATCAATAGAGTTCATCCAGGACATCAAGGACCAACATCTGTGGAGAGCTATGAATGCTTATGGGTGCTGATGATATGTTGTTACGTCAGTTTTCAATGCAATATTGATGACCTGGTATTCTGTGGACTTGTTATCACTACAATCTGGTTGGTGATGTAAAAGCAATTTTTAAAATTGTTTTTCATTCCCTTACTTCAAACTCAAGTACTGCACATGTTGCTACTTCTAGTGCACTGGACTGATTGTTGCATGTAGATTAGCTTTCCCTATTACTAGTGTCCCTCACTATCAGGTGAATCCACTCCAACTTCTGAGGTGCTTGTAATTTACATCTTCTTGTCAAAAATGAGATATTAACATTTTAGTCCAGCTAACTGGTGTTGGGGTTGAACTCACTACCTCAGCATCAGCATGCCAGAAGTGTAAGAGCGAGCACTCTGATCCATTCTGCCATGCTAAGCCTTTTCAAAGCCGTGATTTCACTTCTAGGTCATAAAGAAGCTGGTGCCGCAGCTCTTGACCCCTCTATAAATGTTTCTGTGCAGCTTAGTAGACTGAGAGGCGTGGCCTGTTAGGATCTCTACTGCATTTGTCTTGTTTTGTAAATTGGGAGGAGTAATGCTTCTTTCCATATCTGTGGTACTCTTTCATGATTTCAACTGTAGTGTGTAATCTTGAGAAGGATGCTCTTTGAAGAAGGCATGAGGCTTTCCTGCATACCATTTGGTACACCATCTTTCCTGGGTGATTTTCTTTGATAGAGTGATTCAGTGACAGCCTCAAGCTCGTGGTAAGGCTTTCAGTCATGTTCTTCTCAAATAGTCAGTTGTCTTTGTAGAGTTTTTGATAGTGAAGATTATTTTGTTTTCTATCAAAGCCAATTGTTATTTGGCACAGTTTGTGAACATATTGAGTAAATACATTTTCTGTTTCTTTTTTAGTTAGTATATTTCTATTTTGCCTGAGGAGTAAATTGTAATGTGTATAATTTGAATTGTTTGGTGCCTTGCAAAGTCTCTTTAACATCCTACCATCTTTTTCCAGGTTTAGTGATTCTGTTGTTTTGATCCAGTCTTTGCAGAATAGGACAATGTTTTTTTAATATTTTGCAGAGATGAATTTGTATTTCTATGTTTGCATCATTTTTTTTTCTTATCTCAGCCTTGTTTCAGGCTACTATTATTTTAACTTCTATTTTTTTAGTTACCTGTGTTGTAAGGTTTGTAATCTTAGCTTCCACTCTGGGTGTTGACTCTTTGGTAGTTTTGAGTACTGCTTTATTAAACATAACCACTGTTTCTCCAATTATTTTATTGTATGTTTTAATTTAGTCAAAGTAATCATTCCATTTTGGCAAGGGGTTTAGAATGTTTAGCCATGACTTAGCCATGTGGACATCTGAAGGATATATTAATACAGCTAACAACAAGATGCAGCAAGCCATCTTACTGCATGACTAGTGAAGATCAGTAAGGATAAAACATGCATGGTTTTCCCCCTTTGAGTTTGAGGATAAAACAACATGCACGGTTTCCCCCTCTCAGATAAATTACCAGCTTACTAAGCTATTGCTGAATGGGAAAAAGGCGTCAGGAATAAAGTCTAAAATATCTAAGTGTCACATTTGATCGCCTTCCATCATGGAAACACAGGTTGAGACAAATTGAACAAAAGCAAGGCAATGAATGGAAACCTTGCTGGTGCAACATGTGGAGCAGATAAGAAAGTTCTCAAGAAGCTATACATTGGACAAGTGAAGCCAATCTTTGAATACGGGTTTGCAACATAATCAAAGTCCAAAATCAAAGAATGCGTATCATAACTGGAGGCATGAAAATAACATGTGCTACCATGTCTAGTGCACGGGACTGATGTTTGCATGTGGATTAGCTTTCCTTATTACCAGTGTCCCTCACCATCAGCGAACCCACTCAGACCTCTGAGGTACTTGTAATGTACATCCTCAAGTCAAGGACAAGAAGTCAACATTTGAGTCCAACTGACTGGTGTAGGGGTTGAAGCAGAAGAGATAGCACAGCCAAGTAACAAGCAGAAGAGATAGCACAGCCCAGCAACAAGCAGACACATTTAAAAGACTGACCCCATGTACCAGAGGTTTAATGGTCTTGAAAGGGCAAGACTAAAGTGAACCAACTTTGTAGAATCTGTAGAAAGAAACATTACAACAGATTTAATACTCAGCATATCAGCAGCTACACCCATTTATAACGGAAATAGCCTCTCAGCTTGGAGACAACAGCGCCTGCCGAGATGATAGAAAACATTCCTGGTATTGAGGAAAAGAACACTCAGAATGAATTAGAAGTCAACTACATAGAAGAGCAGCACCTGGACTTATGCATATACAGACAGATCAGCAAAAAACTCGAACAGAAAACGGAGGTTGAGGGGTTCTCCTGAATCTAAAGAAATGGAACAAAGAAGACACAGTATCTACTTTAAATTTTCAAGTAACTTCAGAGCAGAGACAGGGGCCTTAAGAGCTGCAGCAGAAATGTTGATGGAGAAAAATTGAGTTGAGTTTAGAACCAACATCACAGAACACGGAACATTCCTAAATGTGCTCCATCCTCATCTCCAACAGCCAGCGAAGAGTCCCAATCTATTTTAATCCCTAATCTATTCATCTGTGTCTTCTATGTATTTCTAAATTAATTCTGTGCTGTTAAATTAGTTTGACTGTGGATGGATATGGTGATTCAAAATTGAGGTAAACAAGTTATATTGAGATCCTAGTTTTATTGCTTGACACCATTTGTATACCAAAACAATTGCCATGTTGAATAGGACAACCGGAAGTAGTCACCCAGAACCAAGAAAATAACCGCCAATTTTTGAAAAAATGTGGTCCGATCTGGATCCGGTTTTTGACGTCATCAATATGGAGGTAGACTTTTCGTATAGTAAAAAATGACGTCATCAACTGGATCCTGATCCATAAATGATAAGTAGTTAGGACCTGACATGTGTTTATGAATATATTTACAGTAATGACATCATGCTGATTAATAATTTTTTGAATAATATAAATAATTATCAATGCCATGGTGTCACAGTGCTTTTCACAAAAACTGTCAGCAATGTCAAAATGTTACATTTGTCTTGAAGCCTGAAATGCAATTCTGTTCACATATATTATGATTGACATCTTATTCTATGGTGACTTATGTATGTATATTTACATTTATGGGATATCTTTTTCTTGTAATCATGGGATTTCATTGTGAAGAATTCTAAAAGGAATTGTTTAGTTCCTCTTTAATACATCTGGGGTATACATATGGAGTATCTTTTTGCTTGTAATCATGGGATTTCATTGTGGAGAATTCTAAAAGGAATTGTTTAGTTCCTCTTTAATACATCTGACATTTTCATTTGCATCTCTGGCTCCAAAATGTTCAAGGATAATTTCAAGCTAGCTATCTACAGTTGTGATAGCACAGTGGCTAGACACTGGCGCCGGCCTGGTGTGCATGGGTTCGATCTGCGGCGGGTCAGGTTTGTCTGTTTAATATGGACCTGGGCTCCCAGGTCAACCTAGCCTAACATGGCTACCAGGAAATGAAGGCGGCCGGCAAGTGATACTGACCACATCATCCACTGGTGTGTGATACTGACCACATCATCCACTGGTGTGTGATACTGACCACATAGTCCACTGGTGTGTGATACTGACCAAATTGTCCACTTAGTGGCACAGTGTACACATGTGGGTCCTGCACCATATCACCATTGTGTGATACTGACCACATCATCCACTGGTGTGTGATACTGACCACATCATGCACTGGTGTGTGATACTGACCACATCATCCACTGGTGTGTGATATTGTCCACATCGTCCACTTATTGGCACAGTGTACACATAGGGGTCCTGCACCATATCCCCATTGTGCCTTGAGGTATGTACAAGGGTCCTTTACTGACCGACTTATGTTTAGACTTAGGTTGTGTGCCATGATGACTGTCTAATTTGACATGTGAAATAGTATTAATCCTGGCTTCTTGCTTTTGTGTATCCATTTATGCAATCATGGAATCATCTTAAGTATAACACATACCCAATTGGATAGACAGAATAAAACACAAAGAAGCCTCTGACAACCCAATAACACTAGAAACTGCCCTCTCTGTCAATAGCAATGAGTCTTTTAGAAGCTAGTTAGTGATTGGTAGAGACAATGCATTTCGTCTGCTTTTTAACACATAAAATGGATGAATATTAAAGGTGGCAGTAGCCATTGTGATTCATATAGAAAAGGCAGCTTTGTGCAAGCAGAATTCATTCATTCATTCAGTAGCATGTCCTTTGCAGAACCTCGCTTCCATAACAACCTTCTGGAAAACTTCTCGATCGTAAGCAAGATGTCCAGAATTACTGTTGCATTTATAACTGGATTTACAAACTGCCATCAGAGGACATATTATCTACAGTATAGGATATACATATGATGCAGTTCTGATTGCAAAATAATGAACATCACATGTAGCATTTAGTGGATGCTGTTATTGTACACAGTAAGCAACTAGGGTTAGAATTATTTTGTAAGAAAACAAATTATAAGCAAGAAAAAAACCACAATGTAACATCAACGAGTAAAAGTAACACGTTGTAACATCCAGATACTTGCATTATGCTGATGACAAGGTTTTATTCTGAAAATGATATGCTGTTACAAGAAATTATAAATATAATTGCTAGAGAAGGTCAGAACAAAGGACTGAATAACAGAATAATAGAAGTAATAGTTATTAATGCCGGTCTCCCTGGCCAAGGGGTTAACGTCTTTCTCGTGAGTAACGTAACCTGTGCGAGAATCGGTAGCGGTTCTGAGTGTAATCTTGCCTAGTACATCAACGGCAGCTGAAAAATGCTGATGTTGACTGCAACATCCTGTAAGGGTTGTGCAAACAAAAAAAGTTATTAAAAGGAAAAGTGTACACTCAAATTCAATATCAAAGTGAACAGAACTAATTTGAAACAAGTCAGTATATTTAAGGTACTTTAATAACAGTAGATGGAAGATGTATTAAAGAAGGTAACTGTTGAATAGCCCAAGCAAAACCAGCATTTCACAAGATGAAGAATATTTTCTGCCATATCATCATGTACCGTGCTGATAGTCGTGGGCAGTCGTGGGTCAGCCGTCTATAAGAATATTCTCTGCCATATCATCATGTACCGTGCTGATAGTCGTGGGCAGTTGTGGGTCAGCCATCTATAAGAATATTCTCTGCCATATCATCATGTACCGTGCTGATAGTCGTGGGTCAGCCATCTATTTTTGTCTTAATTATGCCATGTGACCAAGCCATTTAGATATTTATCTCCCTGCCTCCCCCTTGTTCTTCTCCCCCTCAGTCTTGCCAGTTGTCGGAAGGTTGAAACTGGATCTGTACGTAGACAGTTGACTGAGTCGCTGAGGAAGTCTGTTATCCGTAAAGTCACCTTCATCTTCGTCCCGGGACATGCGGGAGTCGAGGGAAATGAACGAGCTGATAAACTGGCTGACTCTGCACCCCCTGCAGATGGCCAGCCCATGGATCGTGCTGATGTTATTAACGTCCTTAAAGACATGTCGAGAACAGAAGACTTTGAAGTCAGTGAATCCACATCACTGTCCAGGATGAAAGACTTGGGAGTAAGAATTGGCACGACCAGACACGAGAGGTACATCGGAAAAACGAGGTGCCTCGTTAACCAACACAGAATTGGCACTATTAGCCACCGAACGCTGATGCATATGCTGAGGGGAGGATCTGAGCACCTATGGGCCTGTCCGTAGTGCTATGAAGATGCCCCAACTGATAACTGATAACTTGCCAGTTGTCACCAAGCTTTATTTCTTTTCATAATGTGCCCAAAAAATTCTCGACTGTCTATGTCTAATTTCTCCAGCCAGTTTATGGTTTTCATTTGTTTCGTGTAGAACTTACTCATTGTCTCTTGTGTGTGTGCTTTGTATTTTCCTCAGAAATCACATTTCCACTACCATTAGGAATTTTTCAGCTTGTCTTCTCATTGTCTGTGGTTCACATCCATACAAAAGTACAGGTTCTATGAAGCGCTTCAACACTCTTTCTCGTTGCAATTGACATCTTTTTATTGGTCAGTATGTTTTCTATCTTGCATAAGGCTACCTTTGCCATGGCGATTCTTGTTCTAATCTCTTCAAGGCATCTCCCATCAGATGTTATGACTGTTCCCGAAATAATTGTACCGACTCAGTTGTTTAAGAATATTTGAATAACGAAGACACAAACAATAGATTGCACGATTTATTGCCTGGCATATTTCGCTGCATCTCGTCAGGTACATACTGCAGAAATCACACAACTTACGTGAATTAATTAGATAAATCCTTCAAACTGAAATATACACATGTTCGCACAGTAATGTCGATTGTCTACCACGGTGATTTTAAACTGACTAACATGTCTTTCTGCTTACACAAGGACGGCTTTCGAAGGTTGATTAGTATAGCTTCAGCAAACTTAACAATCGACTACTTTGTGTGTTGAACAACACACGGAAGGCACTGTCTCTTTCAACCACGTGAGCACTCTCGAGCACATGTCTCCCGACCGATGAAGCCAGACTTTTCCGGTGTGTCGGCCTGCCTAGGCTACCATCTTCTGTGTGTAGTATCTTGTCCAACCAATTCGGAATATGTTCAGAAACCCTGCAATGTAACTGTCGCTCAGTTCTGCCTATGTAGATGGCCTCGCATCTGCATGTAAATTGGTAAATACAATTTGATTTGGCGTACAAAGCTACAGGTTCTTTTACTGCTGGGACTGGGATCGGTGTGTTTCTGTACCTGATGACTAGAGCTGCAGCACAGAATGTTCGCTCGACTGCTGTGGTGAGTCGGTCCCGCAGACCGATAATATTGAAACCTGACAAAGGGAGTGGTGCAGTACTGATGGACATATCAGACTACCAGAGAAAAATGGATGATATATTATCAGACGCATCTAAATTCAGAGTAGAGCAAACAGTCAACAAGTCGGAGGACCTGGATGCAAAAATGAGGAAAGAAATCCAGTCACTTGTGAATGCAGGACTCATCAGTGAAGCCACTGCAAAAACGCTCACACCGCGTGGCTCCCAAACACCTCAGATGTACGGTCTACCCAAGCTTCACAAGCCAGGCATCCCACTAAGACCGATCCTTTCCATGGTTAACTCGGCACAACACCGAATGGTGAGATGGCTAGCTGAAATTTTAAAGCCAGTACGACAGTCCTTCGATCCAAGAACACTCAGGGATACATTCGAACTGGTGGAATTATTGGATACTATGGACATAAACAACAAACACATGGCATGCATGGATATTGCCTCTTTATTCACCAACGTTCCATTAGATGAGACCGTGAATATAATAAGCGAACGCATTAGAGACAAACAACTAAAACTAGGCATACCATCAGCTATTCTAGAGAGGCTATTAAAATTATGTACTGCCAACATACAATTCAACTTTCTAAACAAGTCATATCGCCAAATTGACGGAGTGGCCATGGGGAGCCCACTTGGACCTATTCTAGCGGACATCTTCATGGCACACTTAGAAGAAAAGAGATCCTCAGAAATCAAAAACTTGGCCTTTTACCGTCGTTACGTGGACGATATACTAATTATCACCACAGACGAGCTATAAGCAACGTCGTTCCAGGCCACAATGAACGAGACACATATAAACATCTCTTTATCTATGGAACACGAACACAACGAAGCGTTGCCGTTTCTAGATATCCTAATGAGACGTAGAGCAGATGGCACAATTCAAAGATCGGTGTACCGCAAAGAAACATGGACTGGCCAATACTTAAATTTTCAGAGCTTCGCACCTGTCCAGTACAAACGGGGCTTAGTATGGACCCTGTTTGACCGTGCTAGGAAGATATGCACCCAGGACAGAGGAATTTAAAACTCTGAAGAATGCCTTAAACCTGAATGGGTACTCCACAGGATTTATAAAGCGCCACTGCCAACAGCCCAAACCGAAATCAGAAGTAACTACAGTCCCTAAACTCAAAGTATTCATCCAGCTAACCTTCCGAGGAGATGACGTAATGCAACGTCTGCGGGACCGACTCACCACAGCTGTCGAGCGAACATTCTGTGCTGCAGCTCTAGTCATCAGGTACAGAAACACACCGATCCCAGTCCCAGCAGTAAAAGAACCTGTAGCTTTGTACGCCAAATCAAATTGTATTTACCAATTTACATGCAGATGCGAGGCCATCTACATAGGCAGAACTGAGCGACAGTTACATTGCAGGGTTTCCGAACATATTCCGAATTGGTTGGACAAGATACTACACACAGAAGATGGTAGCCTAGGCAGGCCGACACACCGGAAAAGTCTGGCTTCATCGGTCGGGAGACATGTGCTCGAGAGTGCTCACGTGGTTGAAAGAGACAGTGCCTTCCGTGTGTTGTTCAACACACAAAGTAGTCGATTGTTAAAGTTTGCTGAAGCTATACTAATCAACCTTCGAAAGCCGTCCTTGTGTAAGCAGAAAGACATGTTAGTCAGTTTAAAATCACCGTGGTAGACAATCGACATTACTGTGCGAACATGTGTATATTTCAGTTTGAAGGATTTATCTAATTAATTCACGTAAGTTGTGTGATTTCTGCAGTATGTACCTGACGAGATGCAGCGAAATATGCCAGGCAATAAATCGTGCAATCTATTGTTTGTGTCTTCGTTATTCAAATTCATCACGGGAAAACATTGTTTTGAGTTTAAGAATATTCCTATTTACCTGTATTGTGGTATTTCTTTTTTCTTAGTTAGTTTAGTTAGTTAGTTAGTTAGTTAGTTAGTTAGTTGTGTATTCTGTACAGGATGTTGCAGTCAACACCAGCATTTTTTGCCGTTATGATCTCTTGGCAAGTTTACGCTCAGTAGTTTGCCATTGCTTTCTGAACGGCCGGCACCAATACCATTTACATAAAAAAAATGTAACACAGTCTGCTGCCAAATCGTGCGCGGCTGTGTTTCGAACGTAGGTATGTGGGATTATGAACTGCATCCGTAACACCTTTACCACAGAGCCAGTTTCCTTCTTAGAGACGACCATAATCTCTATCTTCTGACAGTTTAACTCTAACCCTAGTTGTTCACCGAGTACAATAACCGCATCTACTACATGTAAATCCTGTTCGTTGACTGCAATCAATACTGTATCATCTGCAGATCTAATATTGTTGGTGTTATGTTAAGTGGCAATTCACCTCATATCTTCTAAATTTTTCATATTTCCACTGTATAAGGAGAAAAGATCTGGAGACGTTACACATCCCTGTCTCACACTCTCTTAAAAGGCTGATATTGACCTACTTCATTATCAATCTTTATGGCAGCTTGTTGTTTCCAGTGTATGTTTTTACAAGTCAGGTCTTTCCTATCAATTTGTAAATCTACAAGCATCTTTGTCGACATGTCAGACTTTATTGAAAGCATGTGTGTAGTTATGAAGCAAAGATGTTGGTCATTGTTTACTTCTATTGAACGCTCCATTAATGTTCTCAGCATGCACACAGCATTTATTGTACCCTTGCCTTCTACAAACCCACATATTTCTTCCTCTATTTTGGGTTGTATTTTCTTCCTAACTCTTTGCATGATGATTCTTAGCCAAATCTTCGTGATGTGACTTGTTATGCTTATCTCTGTGTCAACTGAGGTTAGAAACAGAATTCTTCAGAATTATGTGGAAGATGCAGAGATATAGTTTTATAGATGCAGAGATGTAGTTTTATAGATAGTTAGTCGACAGATCTTCTTCATTGCACATCGAACCATTCAGTCCATAAGTGCTCGGATTGATTAATTGATTGATTTAGGAACCAACATCACAGCATTCGGGGCATTCCCATAAGCGCTCCATCCCCATCCTCAGCAGCCAGCGAAGGGTTCCAACACTAATAGTACCAGTAGCAATCTGATTATATGTCTGTCTCGCCTTTCCTCTGAGCGTTAATCGTCAGCCAGATTCCCTTGTCACCTCTCGCTGTTGCATTCTTGCCAGACCAATGTGATCCATTTGCTCCTCCGAGGTGTACACGTGCTCGGATCCCCTCCTCAGCAAATCCCGCAGCGTGTAGCGGCTAATGACACCAGTTCTGTGTTGGTTTATCAATCTTTGGCTTCCTGCGTAGTGTTCTTGTTTGGCCACACCTCTTTTAACTTGCTGTTCTCGCAGTCTGACCATGGTTGTAGATTCACAGTCATCACTTGGTTCTTGCAAAAGTCTTACTTCTCATAGAGCATTCAGAATATCAGCCTGGTCCATGGCATGTCCGCCCTCCAGAGTAGCCTTACCTGCAAGCTTGTCAGCCCGCTCATTTCCTTGTACTCCCACATGCCCTGGCACGAAGATGAAACTAATCTTTGCCAGCCGAGACCGCTCCAGAGACTGCAACCACTCTCTTCGGATCCACCCATCTCTATCCTCTTGAGCATGCTCATTGAGTCACTAAGGAAACATGCCCTAGTGAATGTCTGTGTCTCGAGCCATGTTATTGCTTTACTTACTGCCATGACTTCCATAGTCAGGCTACTTCTGGTCACAACAAAAGCACCAGTCCTCCTTCACAATTCTGCCTCTGGCCTGAGCCCTAAAGGTCCATGAGCTTCTCACCTGTCGGATGACCGACCCATCTGTGTAAATGACAGTATCACCGTCTAACGAATTCTCGAAAATCAACGCTTGTACTTCCGCCTCCACAGCAGCCGGATTTTCTTGTCCGCATTTTCTGTCTAGTTAGATGCAAACTGAAAAGGACATATAGAGATCTGTTGGCACTTGTACCCACTCCTCGCCAGGTTCTAAGTCCTCAAGTGAGCACACCTGTTGAAGAATGTCTTCAGCTTGACCCATCCACAACCGTCCTCTTTTTAACCTGCTGCCCTTCACCTTCATAATTTCACCATGCAGTGGGTGTTGTGTGTTTGCGTTAACTCTGAGGTAGGTACGTGCTCTGCAGACTTGTATTCTGTCTTCAATAGTTGGAAAATCAAGAAGGTAGCACATCACCCTGCATGCTGTATCTCTTGTACATCCAAGAATAATACACATAGCATGATGAGAACACAGTGAATGGATAGAAAGAAGAGTGAAGATGTCTTGAGATGTTAACTCACAAAGAGTTATTCCCATCAGAAGAAGACCGCCCATATTCTTTAGGCATGTCTTGAGAAGGGTAACACTGGAGTATGTCACAACAGGAAAGTTAGAGGGGAGGAGTGGCAGGGGTGACCAAGAGAGAAGATGCTAAACAGTTTGACATCAGGACCTGGAGGTTCATCAGTATCAGAAATCATTGGCAGTACCCAAGACAGAGGGCTGTGGACAGACATGATCACCAGCATCATACAGTGAAGACCATAAGAATAACATCCAAATACATGGGACATTTCTTAAATGTTTTAATCAAAACAACTATCTTGACACAGTAATTACATTTGATAGAAGTCGCTTAAAAGTCGACAGGGTCGACTTCATTGCACCGGGTTTTATCCCATATGGCTCGGTCTCTTTCCGCAGCACGGAAAGCGTCGCACAAAGCACGAACTCCGTAGCTTTTAGCGACGACCCACAGGAGTCTCCGAAACATTTAACTTGTAAACCGAAGGACGCGACCTGGAATCGAACCCACAACCTTCGGAGCACAAGTCAAACAGGCTTGACCACTTCGCCACAGAGACTCCCAAATATATCTCTGATAGAATATCTCTGATAGAAGATACCTTGTAAAGTTAAGAAGAATCATTATGGCAAAAGTAGCTTTTTGCCAGATTGGAAGTATACTCATCAATTTTAAAAAAGCTGTCAACTACATGAGAAAAAATGTTGAGGTACTGAATGGAACTTATACTGTTATATACATGTGAAACATGGACAATCAGCAGGCAAGCTGGGAACCATATAATGGCAGTGTAAATGTTGTTTCAGAAAAAAATGCAGCCACTGCCATAGGCAGATGGAAATTTTAAAATGATTAAAGAAATGTCACCTATGCAGTCCAGATTTTTTTCAGCACAGTTAAAATATACTTGACAACTTAGTGACAGCTTGCAAACTTGATGGGAAAATAGCAACAAATAGATTGCCTGGATGACAAAAACACAAACCTGATCTGAGACTCGGGTGTACTTGTGAGATGGCAAACAATGACCACTCTGGTGATCGGGTCAGATGGCAAACCATGACTGCCCACGCTTATTGGCATCTTACTATGTTATGATGGTGTTGATGTCTAGATATTGTGTGTGCTGTACACTGTCATTTTAGCAGACTTTCATCATTTTATATTTGTTGTCATTTGCTTTTAGCACTTGTATGTACACAAGCATTTGTAAAAACATGTACAGCTGCCTGCAACATTGCTTAAAAATGTGTAAAAAGTAGAATGTAAGAAAATATAGGGAATGGTAGGGTGTAGATCAAGAACATGACCTAGTTCAGGCTTGTTAGAGAGTAGAGCCTGCAGTTGCATGTGTCTAGTAGTGTAACGTTTGTACCCTGGCATGTGTTGGGTTTGGATGCTTTATTGTTACATTGTATACAATTGTATGTTTTCATATACTTATTGATTGTTCATAGTGCATACTAAGTTTGTTGTGCTAAGTTATATGCTGTAATTAGAATAGACAACCAATTATGAATGATGCATCATTTATCAGGTGTTCACTATTTAATATAGGTAGATAGTTTTCCCCTGTTGCATGTATTGTATTAACATTGTGCAATAAATCTTCCCTGTAAGTTTTTGGCATGACTGTGCTAGACCTACCTTTCTTTTGATTTATCATTGGTGAGTTTCTGAATTTTTGGGCTGTTCTTTTGATGTTTATTTATATTTCAAAGCAATTTTGCCTCTTATAATTTATTTTGTAAGTTTGGTATTGAAAAACACAACTAAACTGTATGGTTGCATCCACACTTACTGAAGTGGCATGCAGTCTTTGTCATATCATTCTAAAGTTGACTGTTTTCAGCTGAGAAACTTGCAGGTACTTGGCACTTTATGGTTTAAACAAATGTGATTTCAGTGGTTTGTAATTGAATTGCATTGTTTTGTATATATGTTATAGGGATCACAAGGCTGTTGGTCGCAGACCTTTTGACAAGATGGCCACTTTGTTAGCTTATCTTGGCCCACCAGAACATAGACCACTGGATTCACAGTAAGCATGTTTTCAGCAGCAGTTCATTCTGTTTGTGGTAGACATTTTTATTGCTGTCAAAGTATTCACATAATTGCATTGTGTCACTTAATTTCAGCTTATTTTAAGCATCCGTCTGTTTTTATTATTGTGCATTTTTTTCACTGATTATAAATGTATAACTTCCTGCCAGTTTCTTAGTTTCCACTTTGTTACATTTAGTTCGATTATTTTTTATACTTCACTATTTCTTGTACTATTTTGGCTTATGCCTTTCTTTGTTTTCTTACACAATTTAAATATTACTGTATTGTTTTTTCATTATTAGGTAATGTTTTTTTTTTCCACCTTTGACCCGCCTGTCAGCTGATACTACACATGTCCATGTAGGATATCTGCTAGTACAGGTGTATAATGTGGGACTACCATGTAGGATATCTGCTAGTACAGGTGTATGTTGTGGGACTACCATGTAGGATATCTGCTAGTACAGGTGTATGTTGTGGGACTACCATGTAGGATATCTGCTAGTGTAGGTGTATGTTGTGGGACTACCATGTAGGATATCTGCTAGTACAGGTGTATAATGTGGGACTACCATGTAGGATATCTGCTAGTACAGGTGTATGTTGTGGGACTACCATGTAGGATATCTGCTAGTACAGGTGTATGTTGTGGGACTACCATGTAGGATATCTGCTAGTACAGGTGTATGTTGTGGGACTACCATGTAGGATATCTGCTAGTGTAGGTGTATGTTGTGGGACTACCATGTAGGATATCTGCTAGTACAGGTGTATGTTGTGGGACTACCATGTAGGATATCTGCTAGTACAGGTGTATGTTGTGGGACTACCATGTAGGATATCTGCTAGTACAGGTGTATGTTGTGGGACTACCATGTAGGATATCTGCTAGTGTAGGTGTATGTTGTGGGACTACCATGTAGGATATCTGCTAGTACAGGTGTATAATGTGGGACTACCATGTAGGATATCTGCTAGTACAGGTGTATGTTGTGGGACTACCATGTAGGATATCTGCTAGTACAGGTGTATGTTGTGGGACTACCATGTAGGATATCTGCTAGTGTAGGTGTATAATGTGGGACTACCATGTAGGATATCTGCTAGTACAGGTGTATAATGTGGGACTACCATGTAGGATATCTGCTAGTACAGGTGTATGTTGTGGGACTACCATGTAGGATATCTGCTAGTACAGGTGTATGTTGTGGGACTACCATGTAGGATATCTGCTAGTGTAGGTGTATGTTGTGGGACTACCATGTAGGATATCTGCTAGTACAGGTGTATGTTGTGGGACTACCATGTAGGATATCTGCTAGTACAGATGTATAATGTGGGACTACCATGTAGGATATCTGCTAGTACAGATGTATGTTGTGGGACTACCATGTAGGATATCTGCTAGTACAGGTGTATGTTGTGGGACTACCATGTAGGATATCTGCTAGTACAGGTGTATAATGTGGGACTACCATGTAGGATATCTGCTAGTACAGGTGTATAATGTGGGACTACCATGTAGGATATCTGCTAGCATATGTTGTGGGACTACCATGTAGGATATCTGCTAGTACAGGTGTATAATGTGGGACTACCATGTAGGATATCTGCTAGTACAGGTGTATAATGTGGGACTACCATGTAGGATATCTGCTAGTACAGGTGTATAATGTGGGACTACCATGTAGGATATCTGCTAGTACAGGTGTATGTTGTGGGACTACCATGTAGGATATCTGCTAGTACAGGTGTATAATGTGGGACTACCATGTAGGATATCTGCTAGTGTAGGTGTATGTTGTGGGACTACCATGTAGGATATCTGCTAGTACAGGTGTATAATGTGGGACTACCATGTAGGATATCTGCTAGTACAGGTGTATAATGTGGGACTACCATGTAGGATATCTGCTAGTACAGGTGTATGTTGTGGGACTACCATGTAGGATATCTGCTAGTACAGGTGTATGTTGTGGGACTACCATGTAGGATATCTGCTAGTACAGGTGTATGTTGTGGGACTACCATGTAGGATATCTGCTAGTACAGGTGTATGTTGTGGGACTACCATGTAGGATATCTGCTAGTACAGGTGTATGTTGTGGGACTACCATGTAGGATATCTGCTAGTACAGGTGTATGTTGTGGGACTACCATGTAGGATATCTGCTAGTACAGGTGTATAATGTGGGACTACCATGTAGGATATCTGCTAGTACAGGTGTATGTTGTGGGACTACCATGTAGGATATCTGCTAGTACAGGTGTATGTTGTGGGACTACCATGTAGGATATCTGCTAGTACAGGTGTATGTTGTGGGACTACCATGTAGGATATCTGCTAGTACAGGTGTATAATGTGGGACTACCATGTAGGATATCTGCTAGTACAGGTGTATAATGTGGGACTACCATGTAGGATATCTGCTAGTACAGGTGTATAATGTGGGACTACCATGTAGGATATCTGCTAGTACAGGTGTATGTTGTGGGACTACCATGTAGGATATCTGCTAGTACAGGTGTATGTTGTGGGACTACCATGTAGGATATCTGCTAGTACAGGTGTATGTTGTGGGACTACCATGTAGGATATCTGCTAGTACAGGTGTATGTTGTGGGACTACCATGTAGGATATCTGCTGGTTTACGTATGTGTTGTGGGACTACCGCTTCTGTTTGACCACTTCATTTGAAACCAAACTTGAACCTGATTAGAGTTGAGTGTTATAATGGTGTCCACTATGTTGAGAACTAGCCAGTTCCAACCATCCCTGATGTTCATTAGTTGACATATGTAGGCATCATTCATGACTACTAGGTGTACTTGCAATTGTTTTTGTTTTTTTATTTTAAATAATTCCTCTTCAAAAAGGGCAACATATCTATATCGTCCTTGCTTATTGTTTGTTTATTGTCAGATCATTTTCAATGTCCATTATTTCCAGTTGAGATGCATGCATGTTTTCTTGTTGTAATGGTATAGTGATACACAGATAATCATACATATTGGTGATTGTAGTTGTTGGCTGTCATTTCTGAATTATTCCTATTAACAAAGAATACCATACATACACAGAAGATATTTGCCATTTGTGGTGTAATCATATCTGTTTGTTAAAACATTAGTTGAATATTATGTTCTCCTTCTCCTTATAGTTCAAGCTGTTGGGCATTGATGAATGTATATATGTTTACAGCCATCTGTCTTGTGTACAGTCAATCATTCTGATACTGATGTACCCTCCATACCATGATGTCAAATGTCCAGTATCTTCTCTCTAGGTTATGTTCTTCATCACTTTGTATTGTTGGTTGTTTCCAATCTCACTTGATGAATTGCCTTCAGGGTTAGTGTTTCTTTTCCATTGTCAGTAAGTGTTTTCACATTGTAACCTATCTAATTGTTACATTTGTGTTGGTTGAATGTCATGTTTTCACACCAACCATCTGCTGATTGGATAGACAGTGGTTTAGTCAAATTGTAGTCTGGAATAATGAATTGGAAGATGATAAATACTGTAGAATATGTATTATATCATCCAGAATAACAGTGATTTCATATATATACCTACAGGTGGAGTTCAATGGATATGACAAGTACCAAGTTTGAAGAGATCATGTCTAAACACAACATGCATGAGAAAGATGAGTTCAAGTCCCTCAAAAATTTGCACATCTTTTATCAAGCAGGCACATCAAAGATGGGCAACCCTGTCTTCTATTATGTGGCTAGAAGATACAAGTAAGTACTTACAGTTTAAGTATACAATACAAAACAGACAAGCCTCATAGCAGAAATGGGATGTGGATCTGTGAAGTGTTGAGACCAGCACTGCTGTTGTAGGTCTGAGTGCACAGAGAGATAGATGGGTAGTCTTTCCCTCCTGTAGCACATCAGGAGCAATGGCATCAAGCCCTTGTCCAACTGCGCTCATGTCATTGTCAGAGTCACATCTGAACCCTGACACCAACACACCTGCTATTGTTGTATATAGCTCCATAAACACAAGTGCATTAGCAGGGACCCGATGTGGGTATATCTGGTACTAGGACTGTCACATTTGTGGAGCGCATGTAGGAGCAGGTATGGAGTCTTTTCTCCCAGAGCCAGCGGCAGGAGAAGACATGGAACTCTCGTCCATATGTGCTCATGATGGCGTTGTCAGCATAACATCCTGACCCTGACACCATTGTGCCCGCTTGTTTAGGCATGTACATCAACAACATGAGAATCATCAGCATCTGTTCTACGTTTTGAATATTGTCATTCTATTATTTATTTTGTATTCTCTGAGCCTGGTGGCGCTGGTCATCAACCTGCTATCTGATTTGCCACCAATAACTGTTTATACTGATGTTCTTGTATGCATTAATTTCAAGCTGTCTAGCATTTTTCTTTGTCTTCTTTTGTTTGTCTACACTTCCAACTTTGCAGATATTACAATTTTCCCCATCTCAAGGCCTGTACAGTGAGTGTGAATTGTCTACTTCTGGTGTTACTAGTTCTCTTCTCAAGTGTGTTTCGGTCAGGATGTCTTTATTATTCATGTTATCAGCACACTGTTGCCATGAGTCAACTACTCCCGTAACACTTAACTGGAAAGTCAACGTCAAAGCTCTGGCTCAACAACAGTTAAAGTTTCACATAAAACTTTGCAAATGAAATGCGAAGAATCAACCGACGCTATTCCGATAGTGAAAGTACTTACACACACGTTTATTTGTGGTGTTAGATCAATACAGTGGTCGTCCAGACCGTAAAGTTCCCCTTTAACACAGGGATAGCATTTACACAATATCTGCAAACTATATCCACGTATTATCTGACTTTACCTCGGATCGCCGTTTATCCCGCCATTCTCATCTGAAAGATTGTCTAGGTATTCCGTGCCCACGGGTCTTCTCTTCGGTATTGACAGTCTTCTCGTCAGACATCCTCCATCTGATAATCCCTACAACCAAAATCTCTGAACGCCCACGGCTCCACGAAATATGTCGCGCCTCAGCCGAATCACACAAGGTCCTCTCCGTTGTCCTTCTCTGTTGACGTCTGACGTCACCCTGTTTCTAAGTTACCTTAGTTTCTTGTGGGATTTTCCCTATATGATTTTCCACCGCCTTTTCCGATGACGTCATTCTGTCTAAACGCCATGTGGCAGTATGCCCCCCTCCCTTTTAAAATGATGTAATCATTTTTTTTTTCATCAAGATAATTAACCTGACACATAGCAGTGCAGACACAATGACTTTTATCGGACTAGCAAGATGCTATGGACACCTATCGATTACCCACAATATAAAAAAAATATATAACGGGCACGCCCTCCAATCTACACACCAACGGTAGATGTCGTGTATACAGCCCATGGGGAGGCTGTACTAACTAATCATAAAGATCAGTCCCTCATTTGTCCCTAAGGACAAGCGTCCTTCTCTAGGTCAAAACCTGGAGTAAGGGGACGTGAGGAATAAACAGGTACCAGTTGCATCTACTATTGTCTTGTAACCATCTGTGCAATTATCTCGACTGCTATGTCGTGAATCTTAATCTCATCAAACGGGTAGGTGAGGTACCAGTATTATGACGTCATAATTTTAGGCGTAATCGAGGTAAATGCTCTTTAGAGACGTCATCATAAACTCTTTGTGTAGGTGTGGCAATAATGACCGAGTGACAATATCATCTAACGGCGTATTTCATAATGAAATATGTAGTGGTGTCTATACTTGGAAATGTCGATCACAATAAAATTGAAAACCTATGACCCATCATCTGGATACTTAAGTAATAATAACTAACGATCAATTCTTAAAATACAATCATACTAACATAGTATTTAATCTAACTACGTTAACTAATCAATCCTTATCACAATGCATTAAATTAACTCTATATACACATAATAATTTTATAAAATGTTCATTAAATTCAATTTGTCATAGCACAATACGTGTTCACCGGTTCTTCTTTAAAGTCACATCGTCACAAACCATCCAAGCGAAAACCTGACACAGGAGAAAAGCCACACAGGTTAAAGTTCTCCATGCCTCATCGGTTCCTCCCCACGTAAATTTCTTATCATCCTGTCAAAATCACAGATAGACAGAAGTATCCAACTACCTAAACTATCTATTTGCATAAACAATGATTATGTAATTGTTGATCTGTGTGTGTATTGCCAGTAAATTCTGTGCTATCTAACACATATTTCCACAATTTTCTAACACTCTATGAACAAACAACTATAATAAACTAAAATTGAATAAAATATTTATATTTATAGTCGACTTAGAATATCGGCAAGATTATGATTGACTTGTAGATCCTACAGTTTTGTGCAGAATCATATCTAAAAGATTCAAGATTTCTAAGATAATAAATCATAAATATACTGTATTCTTCTGATACAACACAATAAATATTGAGACAAAATAATATTGCTCTCTATTATAAGTATACTTGATAATAACTGTCAGACAATAGAGAACTGGAATATGAGATAATGAGAACATTTCTGACAATTACAATTTTATAACAGTGACACCTAACACAACTAAGTAATAAGACCCTAATGTGTCTGTAGTGTACTATGTGTTGATATGAAACTAACACTTTCATCCCATTTTATTTTTTCTTTATTCTTTTCTTTTATTCTTCCTTTCATTCTATTTCTTTCTCTCTTTCTTTGTTTCAAACCTATAGAATCTTTCTTCTGCACGCATGCCAATATTTGTACATTGTAACTTTGTTGGTTGGAATAATGTAATTGTTTTCAATCTTGTGTATGATATGTAAAGCATACCGTACAATGATGTACGTTTGGCAAATTTGTACCAGAAGTAAGACAAGTAACCAAAGTCAGCAAAGATAAGTGTATTTCGTTTTCTGTAATATTCTTTGCATTTAACTCTTAACTTCGTAACGTACAGTTTTGTTTGTATGTTAAAGTTTATTACCTTTGTTTTGACTTGCGCACAAGTGTTTGTGGTGTATTTCTTGGTGTCTGTTAACCAATCTATGAGTTTCTTTCTGGTTTGTGTGTATCTTCTTTTAACTTGTGAATGGATAATTGTAATGCCGCACGCAACGTATTTCTTTGATTGTGTGTATCTGTTAGTGACATACTGTTTAACTTCAGCGTGCATGTGTGTAATACACCTAATGACTTCTGTATGTACGTTTGTGACACACTTCTTGACTTCTGTGCGTATGTTCGTGACATGCCTTTTTGTTCGTATGAACCCGTTTACACCATGTTTCCTCGCTTGTGCATACATGTTTTTACTGACATCAATTGCATATATTTTCATTCGAATATAATTGTTCATGATGACGCATTCAACCTGTGAACTGTATGTCTTTGTCAAAGTTATGATGTGAGCAATAAACATGGTTACCAGCCTCAATTTTGATTGTTCAATAGGTTGTGCTTGTTGTGCATGTAACTTTTGCGTGTAACAACCAGTGTGTATAACTTTTGGTCTCTTTTTTGAATGTTTCAAAAATATGTCATTTAACGACAAATAATCTCGTTTGCTTTGTTTCTGATCATAACTTATGTTTTCAGATACAGAGTTATTTGATGAAGGCTGTTTGTTTATCTCTTGATTATCCATGTGAACACCACTCTTTTCCGTTGCGTTATCACACATTTGAGTTATATCGTTTTCGTCACCAGTTGGTGTGATCTGTTGTAATTGCGTGTTTTCTATGTTTTCATCATCGTCGATGATGAACATAGTGCCTGTTTCATATATTTGTCCCTGTTTCCTTTTCTGCTCCTCTACCAACTTCTCCAATTTTTCAGTTTTATGTATTGTAAAATTCCTGAGTTCTGAACCGGCCAAACCCAACGTCTTACCTATCTTCATGTAGTCTTGAAATATCGACGTCATCTTGTCCTACCTGTGCAATAATTATCTAGCTGAAATATAAGATAGAAAAGTGCAAAAATGCAAAGGAAATCGACAATATGGAAGTACGTTCAATCGAGAGTAAACAATATAACAAATGTTGAACAAACTGTCAACTTCAACTCAACAATAATTCAGCAACAGAAATTCAGCAATCTTAATGTGATAAAAATTTCCTAAGTGTTACTATATGTAAACGACAGAAAATAGTATAAGAAATATATTCAGTATAAAGAATATATAATACTAGACAATCAACAATGACAGAAGACGACTGACGAGAGACGTAAATAGATATTTTCTTTCATAAAGACAATAATACTTTTACAAAAATTTGACGTAAATATCCTCTCTTACTACTACCCTTAACACAATACAGCAATTATGTGTTGACACTACAATATTCAAGTGTCCTAGCTTAATGTAGAAACGCCCTTCCAACCGCCCACCTATCCATTTTTGAACGAATTTACTTATTATTAAATAATAGGCACCTCATTCATCAACAATAACACACTGACCAACAATAACATATACTGGCCTTGTGCAATACTTGGGTTGACTCATTTGGTCCAATATGACGTGTGGAAAGAAGGTTGAGGTTGTGTCCAAACGTTACTGTTGTCCGTAGATGTCGACGTAATGAGTTAATGTTCGGTCCCGACTGACCGAGTTGAATTCTTCAAATGTAACGAAATCCTCTGTGATTTCAAAATAGTATGTCCTAGTGTACGTGTACGTGTCGTCTTGAAGTGAGAGTTGTTGTCCGGTATGTGGATAATGGTGTTGTTATGTCCTCCATCCCGTAAGTAGTGTCCTCAAGTATAAAATAATGTCCATGAATTCCTTATGAACAGCGTTGGTATCCCTTGTGTTCCGCTAATCTCGTTGACTTGAATACGGATGAACGAATATATCCATGGTTGGCATTTGTAATTAATAGTTGCTGCTTATATAATTATAATATAGCCAATGTAAGTATTGGTAAGCGCATACAAATCGTAAACTCTTCAAATCGTGTGTGGTATTCTGTGTAGAAGCGTTGCCTCAATGTCCTGGCGTCAGTGTATCAGTGTAGGAGTATATATAATAAGTCCTGACGTGATATCTAACGTGTAGCGACCAATCGAATGTCACAACTAAAACTTCCTTGAGAGATGACAATCTATGTGGCGAAGGTAATCTTCATGTAAGTGTATAGCATCCTCCAACATCCGACGTCAGCAAGTTTTCAGACATGTACAATAAATAATGTCTATAGACGTATTGAATGTCCTTTGCGCCGATAGTGAATTTATGACAGAGTGTCGGCAGCAAATATAATCGTGTTTGGTGTCATTCTCTTTGTTGACGTTTGCGTGTCAGTGTGTCGTGTCAACTGTGTAGTTTGCATTGCCCCACGAAGTCTGATATGTTAGTAATAATTACATACTTCAATGTTTACAGTCTGCAATGTTTGTATCGTCGTTTCTTCCTTAATATAGCGTCGTGGACAGTATGTTTAAAATGGTGCGCGTATAATGTGTAGTTATTTCTGTGTCGTGCAAATGCTGCTGTAATTATTGTGGCGCTCGTACATTTTTAGGCACGTCAGCACTCTTGTATGTGTCCGATACAACGGTATATTAATATATAATCTAATGTTCCTCTTACCGAACACAGGTATTTTCAGAATAATACATTATGAATTATTTTCACTGATTTCTGAAATGTTCCACTGTTTGTGCCGACATTTTGACCACCGCCTCTTCCTGCGCTCTTTCAGTTCCCGTGTTGCACCGTGCGTTACTTTGAGTTATGGTGTGTATTCATCTTTACTTTCGACTATTTTGGTAGGGGCTATCTTGACAATAATTTACTTGATAATCAATATCTTGAGCTCCGGATCGATGCCACCACATCTGCCATGAGTCAACTACTCCCGTAACACTTAACTGGAAAGTCAACGTCAAAGCTCTGGCTCAACAACAGTTAAAGTTTCACATCAAACTTTGCAAATGAAATGCGAAGAATCAACCGACGCTATTCCGATAGTGAAAGTACTTACACACACGTTTATTTGTGGTGTTAGATCAATAAAGTGATCGTCCAGACCGTAAAGTTCCCCTTTAACACAGGGATAGCATTTACACAATATCTGCAAACTATATCCACGTATTATCTGACTTTACCTCGGATCGCCGTTTATCCCGCCATTCTCATCTGAAAGATTGTCTAGGTATTCCGTGCCCACGGGTCTTCTCTTCGGTATTGACAGTCTTCTCGTCAGACATCCTCCACCTGATAATCCCTACAACCAAAATCTCTGAACGCCCACGGCTCCACGAAATATGTCGCGCCTCAGCCGAATCACACAAGGTCCTCTCCGTTGTCCTTCTCTGTTGACGTCTGACGTCACCCTGTTTCTAAGTTTCCTTAGTTTCTTGTGGGATTTTCCCTATATGATTTTCCACCGCCTTTTCCGATGACGTCATTCTGTCTAAACGCCATGTGGCAACTGTGATCTCGGCCTTCTTCTATAGAACCAGCAGGCCGGTCGGTGAGTGTCTGGCTACTATGCCACAGCTCACATGTTTTGCATACATACATGTTTTTGCATACACAAACTCTCATAACTTCTCAACAGAAAAAAATAGTACTTGTTTAATTTTTATCATAGAAACATATGAATGTGATATGTCCTTTTACAAACCAACAAAGAGATGGTGTGTTCCTCCTGATTCAGGGCTAGTGGGTTAGATTCGGATAAGGGCGAAAGACTAGCAGAATCTTGTGCACAATGTAAACAACTCCTCAGGGGTTGGAAATGTAAAAGAGCAGGGCAAATAGACCACTCACTTGCAAGGACAACAATTCAAATTAGAAAGCTGACCCAGAAAAGATTATTCATCATTATCACGTGCCTTGCCAACAGACATGGGCAATCATGTTTCTCAACACCTTGTGATCTTTAATAGCTTATGTTAATTAATGCGTGACATTCTTCTGTTCCATGATAAAATGTTGTCTAGAATCTTCTTTCACTGTCTTCCCTTGTCTCTCTTTCCACAAATTGTTCCAGTTGTCACCAGTTCCAGTTTTTCTCTTCTCATGTTATGGCCAAACATTGTTGACTGCCTCTATCTGATGTTGGAGGAAAATTGTTTTTGTGTCTTAGTCTCTTTCAAAACATTTAGATTACTCATTTTGCTGTCAAAGGAATTTTGGATTTTCAACATTCCTTTGAAAAATAACATCTTTCCTTAAATGGGAATTAGGGCTTCAGTCCTCCAGGTGAGTAAATCTAATGTTCCTGGCCAGAGGTCTGATACTTTTTGAAGAGATCTCGTAAGTTCACACTATACTCCATGCAAATATGTTTGCACTGATCAGCACTGTTGTGTTGAAGCATTTAGTTTAGACTAAGAGCTTTTCTTCATCTCCCTTCTTGACTTTTTTAGCTGCTGTTACTAATTAATTGATTCTCTGATGAAGTCAGCAAGTGCAAATCTTGACCACACCATTAGCTGATTCAGTCAAGACTTTACACCATGGATGGAATAGTTTACCAAAACCAATCATTTCACCTGTGAACTCATGTTTGATAGGTGCTTTTCTCTCACACTCACTGCGTTAATATTAACAGTACATTTGTTTGCAACTGAATTTTTCAGAGTTGGAGAAATTAATGGAGACCTGTTGATCTACCACGTCCTTCTGACTCTGAAGCCATTTTACAACAAGCCTTTTGAGCTGGTCATAGATTTTACTCACACATGTTCTGAGAATAGATTCAGGGTAAGTGTTTTGGATTTTACTTTTATTATTGTCCATGGCAAAGAACAAGAAGAAAAACAAATGAAAATATTTACAGATTTTTATATAAAAATAATGTGCATTTTAAAATTCACAGCGTTGTTAGTTGCATTTAGTGTTAATTGTACATTAATTCTTTACAAATATGTTTTGAAGTGTTCCTTGTTTACTGTGTTATTGTTTGTATGAACCTGTAGCTTGGTCTATCCATGATTATTCATGTTGGGCTACTTCTATTGTCAGGTATTGTGTGTACCAGCACCAAGTTCACTACAGCATCCTTGTACATGCCTTCAGACCAGTTAGGCAGACGGTGCTAGACCCTTATTTGTATAGACCAATCGGCTCTCCACGAGTGACATGGTGAATACCAGACCGGCTGCCTTCAGTTCCCTGGACATTTCTTGGTGACCGTGTTAGGCTGGGTCAATCAGGAAGCCCAGGTCTATTGAACAAAACATCCACCTTGATGCCAGTTCAAACACACACACACACATATATATATATATATATATATATATATATATATATATATATATATATATATATATATATATACGTGTGTGTGTGTGAGAGAGAGAGAGAATACTGAAAATGTACTGGACAGATGGTATTCTGGTATTGAGAGGAAAAAACTGGTGGACACAGAAGTATTAGAGAAGGATCTTAGAAAAGAGTCGTGTATATTGTTGCAGATGGGTGTCATGCATACCAGACCTTCTAGGTTATGAGAGAAGACAAGAGAAAGCAAGTGTTGATTGGGAGAGCTTACAGAATAACACAAGGATACACAAGTTACATGTTGATAAGCTGTAATGAAGTAATAATTACTTGTTCCCAGACTGACTTCCTGAACAAATGGTTTGTTGTGATGCCTGAAAATGTTTACCAGAATATCACGGCTGCTTACATCTACAACTGCAACTCTTGGGTGAGGGAGTACACAAAATATCATGACAGGATTCTGTCATCTCTGAAGGTACTTATCACCTCAGTAGATTGTTGTCATTTGCAGACTGAATTTTGATGTCATGTAATTATAGGGCTTTCAGTGTTAGTTACATTGCTTAAAATACATTTCAACGATGAATTTTGTCTGATACTTTTCTTTGGCCTATGTCAACTGTATTTACTCAGATCAGCTTTCACTGTCTCAACCTCTATCTCTTATTCTGGTTTGGTTTAGTCGTAAGAATCGGCTTAGAGCACTTTAGGCAAGAGTGTAGGTGCTGATCATTCCAGTAACACACTGGTTGTAAACATATGGGACCCATCCCCTCATGTGTCTCTCCTGGCTGGAACCAGACTGAAATCCAAATTCAAGCATCCTTAAAAAATGTTGTTTCCTCTAATATTGTCTGCAACTAGCAGTCATTCATAGGGAGACTTTAAAATATCTCCTGCATCCATCATGAGCGTGCCATCTCCTGTTATTTTGTAGCCAACAGATCCACTAGCTCATTGTCCCATTCTAATGTGACCTGAACAGCATACCCATGTATGTCCTGGTGAGAGAGAAGTGTCTGTGTCTGCTACCCACTCCTGCCACATCTGTCCATTTTGAACTGCGTGCAGTAGAGAATCAGACATTGATTGCTCTGAAGCCTGGAGTGCCCACTAACCCCCCCCCCCCCCCCCCCCCCCCCAGGTCACAGTGATCATAGCCGCCTCAATCTTCAGACTTGAGATTGTAGACTCTGTCTCTCTCTGTTTACTCTTTCTGTTTCTCTCACTGTCTGTCTGTTAGCCTGTGTGCTTACCTACCTTCATACCTCTGTCTGTCTACAGAGAGAGAAAAAATGTAAATGGATTCTGAAAGAACATGTCATTTATAACAAACGATAGATGTAGCCCTGTCTGAGGTACTTCATTATGGAATGACAGGTGTTGTCTTCTTTAGTCACTTTTGTCAGCAATAGTTGTGGCCAACACTGTGTAGATACATGCAATATAATATAAAAATTTACTAGAAGGAAAATGTCGGTCTCCCTGGCGAAGGAGTTAACGACGCTGTTCGTAATCCCGTATGCTCTCGTGGGAAAAACAGCTGCTTGAGATTCGGCAGCGGATTGTGTCGCATTGGTTACATACAATCACATTCCACTATTATTGTTTTTGTCTGTTGTACAATAACTAATTCACTGCCAAACAAAAAATGGGTTTGGACCAAACAGAAAATTAGAAGTAGGGGTGTGTCACAGTAATGATCTAAAAATGGTTGAAATTGTAGCAATTATATTGTATTTTATATCAAATTAAAGGAGATTGCACAAGGAACACTTCAGTATTGCTACTATTACTATAGGTTAGAAATAGCATATTAATAATGTTAGATTTTGTAAAAGAAAATTTGAAGACAGGGGTGACAATTATTTAAAATTTCCACTTACCAAGGCACTACTGCCCCATCTTTGATGATAATCCAATTAAATTTACTGAATAATGATACATATACCACTTTTCTTCACCAATATCACAAGAACTGCTCCATAACACCATCAAACCACAAGTAAAACATTTTTGAAGCACATCATTTTCACACAAATTGGAAAAAGTCAGGAAACACAAAGCAGCTTTGTACTCATTACAATATATACACTATTTTCTATTTAGTTATAATTATTATTCTTTTAAATTTAAGTATTTAAATACTCATCAGCTTATTTGTGATAGGCAAAGCAAACTTAGGGGCACAATTGTGGCCCATTAGAGCAAGCATAATTCGACATGTGCCATCATATGATGACGAACTTTCACTGTTAGGTTTGTTTCCATAGCTAAATAATTTAACTGAATAATAACATTACTGCTATCAGTTTTAGAATCTTTCAAAATTCCTTTAAATCAGAATAACTATAATCTAAAATTGTTTAAAAAGATAATCTGGCGTAAACTGGCGAGGTCGAGAACTAGAGAGCAGTGCCATTTCTAAAATAATAAAAACAAACCACTTTCACAACCGATTTTCTTAAAAAATGATTAATTTGCCCGTCTTGTCTGATATTATTTGAAAGGCATATCTTTTCTATGTGTAAATTTTCTTTTACCAGACACTAAAAATTGCAGAAAATAAGAGAAATGAAACAAATAATGCACTGTCAACCCTAAGCCGATGTATCGGCTTTTGGCAGGCTAGAGTAGTTCCATTAAGCCATTTGATCGGCTCGTGGCAATAAATCAGTTAAGTCAATCTCATTATACTATTGTTGGTTTTGTCTGTTGTACATTAAGTCAATCTCATTCTTTCCATGTGAAGAACAACAGAAAATTGATCTTCATTGATCACCCAGCCAAGCTGAGTGAATACATTGACCCTGAGTGCCAGAAATTGCCTGGTACAACCATGTCACTGGAGGAGGACCTCAAAGTGTTTAATAATGCTCTGAAACTGTCACATAAAGATACAAAGGTTGCAATAAAAGTAAGTACTGGTGCAGCACACAATTAACACATGCTTCCTTAGGAATTGTAGATCCACATGATGCAGCAGGTATAGTTGAAACATTGTAATAACTGCTAGCAGGTTTTCGTATACTTTCAACACCATATATGAATATTTTATGCTTGACTGAAGAACCCTGTCAGGTACTGGGTTCATTATAACCTCTGCTTATTTACTCCAGCAAGTGAAAATGTCAGTAAATATAGTGTTAATAGTTCAATGGTAGTTCGAATTGCAGAAATTCACTTCTCATAAATGTAATGTTTTTTCTCTGTATTTGTCACAGAAATCTTTTATATGTGATAGCATATTTGGGGTAATTATTTTAAATATAAGAAATCAATGTTGAATAGTCAGAACTTAAATTTTTTTTAAATCAATACAATTGTAAAATAATGACTATAATGGTTCAGATAAAAAACTTTTTCATAAAAAATAACAACCAAGGGATAGTTCATTTAATATTTAAAAGTTAATTTATGCAGTGGCTCAGTTGATTTAATATTTAAGTATTAATTTATACAGTTGCTTGACAATAAGAAAATGTTTAGGTTTTTACTGTTATACTGTCTCTAGATTAGTGACCCATAAAACATGCAATATCTGAGGATTTATTTGATGCAAATCAGTACATTCATGTTTTTACTATCATAAGTCCTTTTATAATGGCATGTTACTGATGTTAATTTGTAAAACAAGCCTGTAGTTACATTAATAATAGTACAGTCATGCCACCAGCTCCGTTGTGAAGGGGTTAACACAGGCGCAGTTTGTAATCCTACATACCATGTTTAAAACACAGCTGTGGGTGATTTGGCAGCAGACCACCTTGCATTGGGTTTTTTTTTATGAAACGGTATGGGTGCCGGTCTTCAGAAAGCAATGACAAACCTTTGAAAGTAAACTTGCCCAGGTATTACAAACAGCTGACAATTGCTGGGGTTGACTACTACGTCCTGTAAAGGATATGCAACAAACATGCCACTGTTCTCAGTTTGGCCAGTATCTAAGCAAGGAATCACTGATGATTCTTCCACACAGAAATAAATAGCTGCCTTCACATAGTTTCTGTAGTTAGAATGACACCTTAGCCGTGCCAGTCTGGGGGGCCTTTACACAGTTTCCATAGTTAGAATGATTCCTTAGATATGCCGGTCTGGGGGGGGGGGGGGGGGGGGCCTTCACATAGTTTCTGTAAGAATAATACCTTAGTCATGCCAGTTTGGGGGGGCCTTCATATAGTTTCTATAATTAGAAAGATACCTTAGTCGTGAAGTCTAGGGATCTTCACATAGTTTCTCTAGTTAAAATGATACCTTATCATGCCAGTCTAGGGATCTTCACATAGTTTCTCTAGTTAAAATGATACCTTATCGTGCCAGTCTGGGGATCTTCACATAGTTTCTCTAGTTAAAATGATACCTTAGTCGTGAAGTCTAGGGATCTTCACATAGTTTCTCTAGTTAAAATGATACCTTAGTCATGCCAGTCTTTTGGGCTTCAGTGCTAATTCCACTTGAGACCATGATGTTTGAACAACTGACCTGGCTTTCCAAGTGATTCAACCAAAGAATTTACTCTAGCAAATGTTCTGGAAAGTAACGGCAGTCAGCATGACATTGACTACATCACATTGCGTACCTGATTGGTCTGTACACGTATGGGGCTTGCACCATATACCCAATAAACCTCATGTTTGATTACATACTGATCTGTGTGATTCTCAAGTTACGTATTCTGCTTGCTGTTTGTTGGCACAGAATGCCTATGTGCTTCTTCCATCTTTCCTCGAAGTCTGAGCATCATACACAACATTTTTCTAAGGGAGGTTAGATTGGAACTGTATTCTGATTGGGACTGTCTTTATCTCATTAAGAATGTGAGACAAATCACAAAATGAGTCTATTACTATAATATCAGGGTAATAAAGAGGTATTGAATGAAAGAGCAAACATCTCTTCAATCCTAAATAATAACAAAGAAACCAACAATGCTCATGGACTACCACAACAGTTTTCTGATAATGTCACCAGGAGCCGTGTAGCGGCTGTGCACTCGCTGACTGCACCTGTGGTTGGGGTGCTGATCTGCATCAGGGCAGTTTCACATTTTGACAAATTGACTAGGGCTGCCAGGTTGACCCAGCCTGCAGTGAGTGCCAGGAGATGACTTGGGAAGTACAGCTGACCGGTGTGATACCCAGCACATTGCCCACCAAGTGTCGTGTGCTGTACACAGACACGGGTCTAGCTCCCATTGTGCCTGGGGCACGTCAAGGGACCTTGACCTTACTGAATTGAAGGTCATCTGTGTACAATCTTGAATGTCATCCTTGTACTGATTTGCAGAATTGTGGTTAGGTGTTGGCTTAGCTCGTCCACAATGGTCAGACAAGCACATGTGAGACCAGAAGATGTAGATTTTAAATTGAAAAGATTATTGTTGATCTCCATTAGTTGAAGATCACTTTTGTTTGCTGGTCACTTTTGTTGTAAAGATTGTCTATACATTTCATCTTTTTCTTTGATGTGTTTCAAGGTGGGTCCCAGTGCTATCCAGGTGACCTCATCTGAGAAAAGTAAAGTTCTGGGACATCAGGTGCTATTAAATGATGTCTATTATGCTGCTGAAATTGAGGAAGTAAGTATGTGCATACTTGAAGCTTCTGAAAGCTCCAGATTGTTTTATTCTAGTTTATCAATCATGTATCAGAGCCATTGCTTTTATCTTGTTGATTTTTTAAAATAGGAACGTAAAATTGATCATGGAGCTTGTGCCTAGAAATATTTTTCAATCGTGCATATTCTGAGATAAACTACCTTCATGGAGGAAATATCTAGAGATAAATAAACCATGCTCATGGAGGAAATATCTAGAGATCTCACAGCTGGATCTCAGTTACCAAATATAATGCATTCTGTTAGAAACAAGCATATCTAACATCAAATAACCTCAGTATTGAGCATAGGAAAAAATTAATCACAACATATATCTTGTCCATAGAATTATACAACTCTGAAACATGGACTCAGCCACAAGCTTTAGAAGCTTTTGAGATGTGGTCTTATCATAGGATGCAAAGATTGAGCTGGACGGAAAAAAACCACCAGGCTTATTAAAAAAATATGAACAACCAAGCAACTATTCAAAACTATACAAAAATGTAGGTCACCTTGACTTAATCAAATATAAGACACCTTGAAACCAACTATTTGAAATACAGAAAGGTAAAATCCTGGGGAAGCAAGAAACACCTACCTTACATAGGTATGCCAGAAAAAACTACATTACTTAGAGATGCCAGAAACAACTACATTACATAGTAATGCAGGAAACTATATCACATAGGCAACAACTACATAACAAGTATATCACATAGGCATGCCAGAATAACAGAGTTCAGACTTCACACAGAGCTGAGGAGAAATGAGACAGAGTGAGCAATATAGCAACATGATCAGACAACTTTAGCACCAGTCTTTGAACTCACTAATTGATGATTTTGATGATGATGAATGCCTCTAATAAACCTTGTGACAGATACTGATATCTGCTACTCAGATTGTTAGACTGCCTGTCGTCAGTTCTGGACAGTTTCTACTATTTTCTACTACTTTTATGTAACTGTGACGCCTGTAAATATTTAATAATTTAAGTTAATACGCACAAACAATCTTTCAGTTTTATTTGTATCAAATATTTTCAGGTATGCTTAGTTGATGATAACCAATTCACGCTGACTATTGCAAATGAGACAGGCCCATTGTCATTCATTCATAATGATTGCGACAATATTGTTCAAGCCATCATCCACATTCGTACAAGATGGGAACTATCCCAGCCTGTGAGTACATCATATTATTTATTTCTTTACCTCTTTCTGTATGTGACTAGCTGTATTTCAGTTTTCATAAAATGTGTTTTCTTTCAGTGTACATTTATTTCACATGTCAAAATTTGTCTCTAAATCTTGGAGAAATGTCTGTATTAGAAATGATCGGCAACTTCTGAGACAGGAGACTGGACAACCACAACCAATGCCATCTAGCATGGACTAAAAGAGAAGCATTTTTAAGAACACAGTAGAGATAGTTCTGGAAGATAGTGTGGATATTAATAAGAGTATAAACATTGCCTAACTTTCACGTGGAAATTCACAGCATGCAAGAGAAAATACATGGAAAAAGCTGTTGGTTTTTGTAGAAGAGACAGCATTAGAAATGATTAGATTATAAATAAATATGACAGGTACAGCTCTGCATTAAATTGTATATAGATATTGTGTGATATCTCTGGACGGCTCTGGACAGTTTCTACTATTCAGGTATGCTTACTGGATGGTAATGGCTGCCATCTGGATGATGATCTAATGATTACTGGACAGTAATAGCTCTTCTGGACAGCTGGTCTCCGTGGCCAAAGGCTTACGAATGCGGTTCATGAGCCGCTTACCAGGCATTCGAAACTCAGCCGTGACCGATTTGTTGGTATGGGAGCCGGTCGTTCAGAAAGCAGTGGCAACTACTGAACGTACTGAGCTGTAACATTTGCTTAGTACATCAACAGCTGCTGAAAAATGCTGCTATTGACTGCAATGTCCTGCAAGGGATATGCAATATAAAAAAACAAATTGTGTGATATGTGAGCTATTTCTGTGATCAAAGAAACTCTTATATAGAGTTAGCTGAAAACTGAGGAACAGATGGATAGATTTTATAAAGGTGTATACAGTATGCACTAGCACTCACGTCTCACAGCACCTCCATGTGGGACATCCTCAGCAGACACTAGTCTGGCTAACAAAAGGAGGATTGATCATGGTCTCTGCTGTGATGAAGTCTGCTTCCAAAGACTACAAACTTAGCACACACCAAAATTGCAAGACAGTAAAAGCAGTGTTTCACAATGAAGGCAAGCAGTGAACACCATGTTGATCATGCAAGAGTGAATCATTTAAGTTGACAGGGGTCTGCTTACAATCAGTGCACGATATACCACACAAACACATCACAGTGCAGGTGATACATTTGGCTGAAGGTTAATGGGGGTCAGTATGTTTGTTTTCACAATTTTATATCAACTTTGTAATATTTATAAATGTTGTATGTGTCTTATCAATATGATATCATATCTTATGGAATTGTTTAGGACACTGTGACAGTGCATACAAAGATAAGACCAAAAGATGTTCCTGGCACACTTCTCAATGTGGTAAGCAAATAACATTCCTTATCATAAACAAAAGTATATTTCAGTGTGATTAAGAGCTATTTCTACATGGATTCTGCGGGCGATGGGAGTAAACAGCAATTTTAGCCTTGTTTATTTTATTTATCAGTAACGTTCTCATTTTATCACACACAGAAATATTTTATAACGTTCTCATTTTATCACACACAAAAGTGTTTTGATAGAAGTGATTTCCCTACTTGACAGTTATCAGAATGAATGCAGTTAGTGGCAGTGGGTCAGTTGCTGAACTAACTGATTTGCCTTACGCAGGATTATGTGTGCAACTGCTGGTGTTTCTAGTGATTGCTGCTTCCATCGATAATGAACTGTAATTCTACTGGCAGAAATATTGACATTCTAGCAGCAGTATTATGCATGCATGCAGGTGCATGCTTTGTTTTGTTAGAGTTGCTGTCTGTTCCACTTTTCACATGGGACAGGGATGAGTTTTTTGTTTGATATTCGCTGGCACAGGAACGGAACATTATCAGGTGACTGACTCGCCACGATTTTGGGAGCACGAATAATGACACTTCGTTGTTATTTTATTTATTTTCGTGAGCAAGTTTTTTTGGTCAAAGTCCTTATTATTTCTTTGCATTTCCTATTGAACGATTTGGATATCTTCATAACTTTTGCAGTAGATCCATGTCTTACTTGACATCCCATGCTTCCTTGTCTAGTGTGAGGGAGATGGGAATGAGGTGGACCACCGCCAGACATGAACATTTTGTCATGGGCACAATACACTTGATTTAATCAACACAAAACTGAAACATTAAGAAGAAGATCGGATTATCTGTGGACCTATTTGAAGTGTGGTGATGACAATCCTCACTGATTATTTATCAGCTATGCTCACTGGTACTGCTATTTTGTCAGAAGGTCAGCCAGCATTTTGAGTGCTTTCAGAGGTTTGGGCTGAATCAAAGACTTTCAGCTGAATGAATCAGCATCAATGATTAGAACGTAAGCTTTAAGATTAGAGAAGCACACTAAACACAGTCTGACTCATCAGTAAACACTGAACTGGCACAGTTGGTCACTGTACTGTGATCTGTTACAGAGGAAATGGAGCATATATGAACTTGTCTGTAGTGCAGTCATCATTTTCACTGTTCGTTCGTTCGTTCGTTCATTCGTTTGTTTGTTCGTTCACTGAACTGAACTTAAATACAGATGTGGACTCATCATACCAAAAGAATGCATGACACTAAAGCCATATTGTTCCAGCTATTTTGCATTTGAGATGTAAACTTAAGTCCATTAGTCTTACTGAATAATGAATCAATATCACTGCACTCAGGACAATCCCACACATACTCCACTCGCCCCCCCCCCCCCCCCTCCCCCATTCAACAGTCACGGTGAGCTTCCCATGCTAATTACTCCAGTAGTCCATTAGTCTTGACACGTATCACTCATTTCAGTATTTTCATCCCACATAAAAATGAACAGACTTATGTTCATATTTGAGATAGAGAAATTCAACTGACAGAATGCAGCAGGCTGTTTCTTGCCCACATAAAAATGAACAGACTTATGTTCATTTTTGAGACAGAGAAATGCAACAGGCTGTTTCTTGTAAAATGCAAAGTTTGTTGTAAATGAAATATTAGATGTAACCTTATACAATATATTTGTCTGCAGGCACTGCTGAACCTGGGCAGCTCAGACCCAAGTTTAAGGTCGGCTGCCTACAATCTGCTGTGTGCCCTGACACAAACCTTTGACCTGAAAATAGAGGGACAGCTATTAGAAACCAATGGTTAGAACATGTTATTGCTGGTTGGTGTTGTGAGATTTTGTGAGCAAGAGAGTAAACTTTACACTAGAATTGATTGATTGGCTAACTGGAATCATCCATTTGTGCCCTTTCTTCCTCAGTAAATGCAAAATTATAGGAATGTTCTCTTTAGTTGTGAATACGCTTATATTGTCACTGCATATGTTCATGTCTGCCATAACAACAAGTAATGCCAAACAATACAATGAGACGTGTTGAGCTGTCTGTCAGGCTGCAGAAATCTGGCATACATGATGCATATATATATATATAATTTGTCCACTCATTCCTCCACAATTAGGTCTCTCTCGTTACCTTGGGTACCTTCATAACTTGTGCAGTAGATTCACCTAAGGGCATGAGGGGTTAGTATGCATATATAAATAAACTTGACATCCCCTGTCTTAACAATGAATAAAATTTGGTGGAACTGCGGTAAAGCTGTGAAAGTGTAAACAATATAAAATGACACAAAGTAGTGCAGCTTTACATAACAGAATTAAGACACATACAGGACATTGCCTTCATCAGCAAACAAACACATTCACAAACACAACATAAAGTCAAGGACATCTCCTGTGACTACATCAGAAGGTGACGACAGGACGAGAAGAACAAAAGGATGAAAAAATGAAAGGAGTGAAGAAAATGAGAATTTAAAAAATGTGAATTGAAAAAATGTTCATACTCACCTCATAGTGGCGATCTGTAAGCAACCTTGCTTACAGTTCCAACTTCACAGCAACGGGTCGTCCCCATTATGCTCCGTTCCTGTGCCAGTGAATATCACACAAAACGCTCCCCACTGCCCAATGTGAAAATGGAGAGAATGGTGCTGCAGGGGAGTGACCAGAGAATCTGGCCGATACAGGACTCTAAGGAAAGGTCACATGGACACATAATCACTGCTGCTGGTACCATTAGTATTGGAACTCTTCCCTGGCTGTTGCAGATGAGGACGGAGCACATATTGGGAATGTCCCATGTGCTGTGATGTGCTGTGTCTTGACTCAACTCAATTATAAATAAACTAATTATTCATGCCGTAGCCACCCACGATGAATGTACTGAGCAGTCAGAAATATGCAACAATCATTGCAGTGCCAATGCATAAAGTATTAGACAGGCCCCAAAAAGCTGAAGTGACTGCCTATACCTCAGCTGTCACACTGTCATGTGAAGCTACGTAAGCACTGATATATTCAACTATGGCCTATCGTGGATGTCCAGCTGAGAATCCCTGTCCTGACCTCTTCATAAAACCATCTGTGTACAATGATGACATCATTCTGTCTAGAGCTGTCATCTGTTGTTGGACTCTTACTTTCAGTCCCCCATGGTACCACTTCCTGCGTTCTCTGTCAGTAGTGTATTATAATTATGGTGTAGAATCAATGTCAGTGAAGTCAGAAAAGTCCACAAGTGCTGAGTCTTTCCCAGCACAAGGGTATGGGTGCTGGCTTACTGTTCCTAAAGCTAGCTGGTTAGGTACACATTGGAACCATCCTTGCCCACATTGATTGTGATCATTTCCATACTCTAGTCCCCTTTCAATCAGCCGTAGTCAAGAATTTCTGTCAACAGATGTGTCACTATGCACCAAAGTGTCATTTATTGTCCATCTTCAGTTTCCTAATGATATGTGTTTTTGAAGCTAGAATATTCAATTTCCACACTAGCCTCTCATAGTCTGAAGAGTAGACCCACACAAGGTTTGAGGCTTCCAGTAGCCACTCAAACCATAGCCACACATTGTGAACTTTTCCGTAACTTGGACCGCGAGTCAAAGACAGTTGGCTGTCAGTGAAATATTGGATATTTGTTGTATTACATCAATGGTGTACTGCTCCAAGATGGTCATCAGTAGAGTCAAGAACAGATTGGTAGAAATCTGCAAGAACCATAATCTGTCCACAGTGTACAACTTCAACAAGTATTTTTACGTCTTCTTGTGCCAGAGTAATCGAGTAATAAAGCACACTTAGTCTTTTGGCCAAGAAAAAACTATTGCCACATGATCTACAATCATCCATGGCAGGTTCCCTTAAATCTGTCTTGTTTTCTTCATTTCAACATCTACAATTTAGTTATCAAAATATCCTGCTTCTCTTGTGGTGAACTTGTGGAGTCCACGCGATGAAATTTCTCATTTGTGATACACCTAAAATAATCAGAGTGAACTGTCCATTCTTGGTTTGACTTGCAATAAGGGCAAACACTGCATTCGTGTTATGATCTTCTGACGAACATGATAGTTACATTTGGGCGCAGCTGAGTTGTTTAAATATACCACATCTGCCTCTAACTCAAGCAGACCTGGCATGGAAACATTGTTCTTCAATGATCGCATGTTTTCACCCACAAACTCTCACCATCATTCATAATTGAAATGTGGTTGCAGCTACAAACACATACAGTGAGGACACAAATGTTAAAGTGCTATATGTTCTGTGCATGGCAGTCCTGACCAATAAGCAGATGAGCCAAGAAACATCTTATGGCAACAGAAATGTTTCTGAGGAAAGTGCAAAGAATACCATGAACAGATAGAACCAACATGAAGAAGCCCTTCATGAAGCAGATGAAAACTGCAAATCGATTAGAGAAATTAGACGAAGATAGTCAGGAATTTTTGGGCATGTTATGAAAACTTAGTGACAGCTGGCAAACTGGATAGGAAAAGAATAAGAGGAAGACAAAGAGATAAATACCTAGGACGACAAACTGTGATTGCCCATGCTTATCAGCATGGCACTTGATGATGGTGGTGAGCTATATAATATAATATAATGACTTAGAATCATATATTTTTTTTATGGAGGTTTATCATCGCCGACTATATTGTAGTATATCCCTCTCTCTCTTCACTGGGGTTTCAGTGCTTGCTGCTGTTTGTATATTTTGCTAGTGAGTATTTTATTGTCATTTAAGAAACCCTTATGTAATTTGTACTTTCTAAACATGTTTGTCTTGACATTCAGTGATTGAGCATCACATGTGTAACACCACTGTCATGTCTCTCCCAACAGGCTTGTGTATTCCTGCAAACAACACCATCTTCATCAAGTCTATCAGTGAGAAGCTGTCCACAAAAGAGCCACATTTGACTCTAGAGTTCTTAGAAGAGTGCATACAGGGCTTTGGCAACTCCAACATAGAGATGAAACACTTGTGTCTAGAGTACATTACTCCATGGTTGCCAAATCTAACTAGGTATTTGTGTTTCATCTGTTACAACTTGTATGCTCCCTCTTTTTGTCATGCCAAAGTTTTGTTTAATTCAGCAGCAACACAGAGTTTTTGAAATGGCTTTTGAAAATGTTTTCACTGCTGGACACCTTAACCTGATATCTGACTACAGAAACAGTGATTGCCACATACTGAGATGTCATGTTGGTCCATTTACAGTTCTTCCCTCCTTGTTGCACCCTTTCTTTCCCTAGTTATCTATCTGGGTGGGGTTTCCCTTCAAGACATCACAGTTGAGAATCACAGCTAGAAAGTTTCAGACTGTGTGCCAATTTGGCCAGCCATTGGGAATCTTTTGGTTTTCTGTGGACTGTGATGTGGCATTCCTTATTTGTTAAGTACACATCAACTGATGTACACCTCCCATTTTGTCCGAAGAAATTGGTAGATCATTTCCTGAGTGTATGTTTTCCAAATTACTCCTGGCTTGTTCTACCTCTGTCTTCTGCTCAGACCCTCTTAGTTTTAACTGTGAGATGATAGGTTTTCCTTCATCTTTTCTTCCTTTCTCTTGGCAGACATGGTTGTCTGTCCAATAATAGAATCCACATTAGACATTCAGGGAGTCCATTTTTCAACTGGAGTTTCCTTTTTTGGAATTGTCCAAAATCATGAATCAAAAGGGTTCTCTGTCTTTCATTTCCACCATGTTTCTGTCAACAGGAAGATAACTTGACATTGAAGTTCTTACACAAACATGCATGCACTTTTGCACAAAACCATGCATGTGCTTACACATTTAATTGGCTATAACTGTACCAGGAATGGCAGTAGCGCCATGGGAATGTAATCAAATCCCCCTCAAAGCAGGGATTTTTTTTAAAAACTCTCGGATCCACTCAGCCTAAAATGGGTACCAGGGAATGACCTGCGAAGTCAAGGCAGGAGCATGATGTTGATCACATGACCTATTGAGTGCTGATTGGTCTATGACAATATGGGGCTAGCACCATATACCCAGTGCTCCTCAAGCTGTAGTAAAGGGTTCCTTACCGCTTGGTCACTGTATTGAACACGTTCTGTCATATCTGTTCTTACAGGTGTCCTCTTTACTAAACACCATGTAACCATCTTTGTATATATGCCTGTGTCTTATCTTCTTCTTCTGCGTTCATCCGGAGAGTTTTTTTCGGACCTGATTGTGTTGTGCCTGTTTACAGCAGAGCTGCGTTCTTGTACCGTTAGGCCGACACATCCGACTTCTGCGGGCGTTTGTTGACCGGGTTAACCTTCCCGGGGTGTCTTATCTTAGATGAGTTTAATATGAGAATCTGAAACCCATGTCTACCATTCAGATTCTGTTGATATTCATTAGTTATATATACTGGTGTAACCAGTACGGTTGCTTGAGATTCTCTAGAGGTGCTATTACGAAATGCTTGACTTACTCATTTATTTAGTTCATTCATTAAATTGTTAGCTGTTTGAAAGACTTGTCTAGTAATTGCACCCTTTGCTGTATAGTTGGTGAAATATTTAAACACCCTTTTTTCACTTCAGCAGTGATTTGTTTATCCACATTGGCTAAATTCACCTTTTCTCACTGTCCTATAGCTGAATTTCTATTCTTTTTTTCCCCGTTTGTGACTTTACCCTGTTGTGTATAAAAATAACTGGTGTGTTTGCAGGTTCTGTAAACAGTCTGATGAGAATAAACGGCAAAAAGTGGCCCTCATTCTAGACAAACTCATCACTATGACCATAGAAGAAGTTGAGATGTATCCCTCTATTCAGGCAAAGATATGGGGCAACATTGGTCAGATTGGAGATCTGTTGGACATGGTTTTGGACAGTTTTATCAAGGTAACAATTGTTGTGTGGTCATGAACAGTATTTGACATCAGTATGCAAACATTGCCAAGCATGAACAAAGGGCATTTGTTGGCCAGCACCAGGTGATTTTATCATTTTATCACCATTGTTGAGTGAAGACTCTTGCCAGCGCTTATTAAAAAGCACCCTTGTGGGATTTACAAGTAACTTAAGCATTAGATACAGCATTTATCTGAACAAAACTAGGCATTGCAATACAGTTCTATCAGCAGTACAACTATTTCATATTAGAGGTAGCATCTGATGGGAGATGCTTTGAAGAGATTAGAACAAGAATCGCCATGGCGAAGGTGGCCTTTTGCAAGATGGTAAGCATACTGACGACTAAAAAGATGTCATTTGCAAAGAGAAAAAGTGTTGATGAAGTGCTACATAGAACCTGTATTTTTGTATGAATGTGAAGTGTGGACAATGAGCAGACAAGCTGAGAAATATCTAATGGCAACTGAAATGTGGTTTCTGAGGAAAATGCAAAGAATAGCATGGACAGATTGAAAACCCAATAAGCAAGTCCTACAAGAAACAAATGAAAACCACAAACTGATTCGAAAAATTAGACGTAGACAGTCGAAATTGTTTGGACACATTATGAGAGGAAATAAATTGGAGAACTTGGTGACAACTGGCAAGATTGGGGGGAAAAGAACAAGGTGAAGGCAAAGAGGTAAAAATATGTATGGCTTTGCCACGTGGTATGGTCGAGACAAGAACATGGAGCTGATCCACGACTCTGGTGACTGTGTGAGATGGCAAAATATGACCGCTTATTGGCATGGCACATGAAGATGATAAGTAATTTTAGCAAAATCTTCTTGTGAATCATCATGAAGGGGATTGAAAGTCAGATTCTGTATGAATGTCCAGAAATACAGGTAGGTTTCAGACAAAGCAGAGGGCTTCAGGGACCAGATCTGTAAGATGAGGACCATCTTTGAGAACAAATGAAGATATTAAAAATAAGAATACAAATAGCAAGAGAAGCCTTCTTAGCACTAACAAATGTGTGGATGTCAGTAGACATTCAATCTAGAATCAAACTTAGAATATTTAACTCTAATGTCAAATCAGTATTGCTGATTGCACTTATGGATTGAATGGTTCAATGTGCAATGAGGATGATCTGTTGACTAACTAACTATAAATACACATGCACACACAGATATATACACCTCCATGTCATGCTGTGATGACGTCAGACTGCACACACTGTCTCCACGCGCGCTCTGAGAGCGAAAGGGCACCAGCATAGATCCATTTTGACCAGAGAAGACCCATTGGAAAGTTGCAAAATTATCAAGAATGTAGTCCGTGTAGAGTGATAAAAAAATTACATATAAATGCTATAATGGGTGTTGAATGCAAACATTTAATCATTGGCATTTCAGTTGCTATGAATATTCCATAACAATATTATATCATCGCTTTAATATGACAATGAAAACTGCTATGTCCCACCATTGAAATGCCACATTACAGCATGCCATCTTTATAATTTCAATTTGAGATGGGATTGCCAACTCTAATAGTCAAAAACTACAAATTATAGCTAAAAATGGATGCTAAATTGAATAATGCATACTAGAACAATGCCCAAAGTCTAGTTAAAATGGAATTTACGTCTTATAATGTCAGTCTGTACTTCCGTCCAGGAAACGAATTTGAGAAGACAAGAGGTATAGATTCGTAGCGCGTGGAAGGAAAAACAATATTCTAGCAAATGGTTTTTGTTTTAACTCGATCTTGAAATAATCGGGGAGTTTAACATCATGAGTACTCTAAATCTCCTCCGATCAGAGACACAAAAAATAGTTGCTGAACAAATCGTCAAATATATTTCCAGTGAAATTTGGCGTTTCTGAATCGTAGTGGCTATTTGTTGCCGCAGATAACTGATAATGTTAAAATGCATGGCACTCAAATAAACTGGGTAGACATTTAAACGTTTAGTTTGCTTTTAATAAATAAGTAATGGAAATTAATTAGAAAATACTAGATTACTGAAGAATTAGAATTACAATGTATGAGAATACAGTGTTATGTCTTCACATGGAAACATGGTCACTATTTCACACTAAGACAATAAAATAACATAAATGTATGTGTCAGGTGTCTAAAATCACAGAAACAGATTAGTTGACTTGTCTGCCTCTGAAACCACACTTATGCCATACAATTGTAGGATTCACATCTCTTGTCCTTTCAGAGAAGCGTAACTGGTGGCTTGGGCTCTATTCAAGCAGAAATCATGGCAGATACAGCGGTGGCTCTCACGTCTGCTAACGTTTTGTTGGTGTCACGCAAAGTCATAGGCAGACTTTGTCGGGTATGACATTTTGTATTTGAAACATTTTGTTAGTAAACAGTTAACAAGAAAATGTTTAATTACTTCATGAATGTCATAGTTTTAAGAGTATTGACAAATAAATCGTTTGTAACAATTGTATAATATGTGTGTGAATGTGTATATTCTAAGGGGTTAGTGAAACGCAGTTTTATAATTCCCCGACATATACCGAATCCATGGTTTAACATCAGTCACAAGTGATTTGTAAGCAGATCACTTTCAGTTGATTTTGATGGCATGAGGCGTTGGCTGTTCAGAAAGCATTGGCAAACTATTGACTGAAAAATTGCCTAGTAAATCACAACCAATAAATGCTGGGGTTGATTGCGACATCCTGAAAAGGACATGCAACTAACTGTTTTCTATTAAAATATTAACATTAAGAGAGGTAAAGAACACAGTAAAAATGAGAGTTGTCATGTAAGGTGTCATAGATGCTAGCTCCTTCTGGGGTAGGATATACTGTTGTTGAGAGCAGCTAGTGTTCATTGCATGCCATTGCTGCTGTGTGAGACCAGGTTTTATGATCCCAGCATTACGAAGTCTGGTAACAGCAACTATCTAATACATGGCTTGTGTTGTTTGTTTCAGTTAATTGACAAAACATGTACCTCCCCAACCTTTACATTGGAGCAACATCTGATGTGGGATGATATTGCTATCTTGGCCAGATACTTGCTCATGTTATCGTTTAATAATTCTCTTGACGGTAGGATCACAAAATTAATGATATTTCTTGCTGTTTTTTGTTATAATTTAGGTATCATTTATTTTCTACAAGTCATTTTAAAAATTCAGTATTATATTAATTTTTTCTTCTTCCAGTTGTACGTGTGTGAGTGCCCGCATGCATGCATGCATTCATACATTGTTAATTCTGTCTCTGTGCCGAATATCAAAGTGAATGATCATAGACTAAGTGTTGTGGACAAATTCACCTATCTTGGCAGCACTGTGTCACAAGCTGCCACAATTGATGACGAAGTGAATGCAAGAATCTCCAAGGCCAGTGCGGCCTTTGGCAGACTGTATATGAATGTATGGGACAGAACTGGAATAAGCCTGCAAACAAAGCTAAAAGTCTACAAAGCAGTTGTATTATCTACACTGCTATATGCTTGTGAAACCTGGACTGTTTATCAGCGACACGCTAGGAAATTAAACCACTTCCACACAGTCTGCCTAAGGAAGTTACTGAAGATTAAATGGCAAGACAAGATTCCAGACACTGAAGTCCTAGAAAGAGCATCCATGCCCAGTATCCACACTATACTGATGAAGAATCAGATTCGCTGGGCTGGTCACTTGACTCGCATGCCAGATCACAGGCTCCCTAAACGAATTTTTTACAGCGAACTGGGTTGTGGTAAACGCTCCCAAGGTGGCCAGAGGAAACGCTTTAAAGACACTCTGAAAATTTCACTGAATGCTTTTGGAATTCATCATGACACCTGGGAGGCTGCAGCCAGAGACCGAAATTTGTGGCGTGCATCATTGCGCAAAGGTGCAGTCATATGTGAGGCAACCAGGACTGCAAGAGCTGTGAAGAAAAGGCAGGACAGAAAAACTACTGCAGGAAATCCTCCCCCAGAAACGTCAAGCATTCCTTGCCCACATTGTCAAAGAACATTTCGAGCCAAAATAGGCCTTATCAGCCATCTTAGAACCCACAGCTCCATACCTTCAACCCCACTGGATGAAATGAATGGTCATCATCATTCTTGATGGACAACAACAAATTCTGTCTCTAGTACTATTCTTTTTATGTAATTAGATTTTGACAATACAGACTCCTTAGTTATTACCAGTAAATACATTTGGAATGAAATTTACATGCCATGTTTTCAATTAGTTAGTCAACAGATTATCCTCATTGCACATCGAACCATTCAGTACATAAGTGCTCGGATCCCCTCCTCAGTAAACCCCGCAGCGTGTAGTGGCTAACAACACCAGTTCTGTGTTAGTTGATTAATCTGCATAGTGTTCTTATTTGGCCACACCTCTTTTAACTTGCTGTTCTCGCTGTCTGACCATGGATTTAGATTCACAGTCATCACTTGGTTCCCACAAACGACTTACTTCTCGTAGAACATTCAGTATATCAGCCTGGTCCATGACTCATCCCCTCTTCCTAGTAGCCTTACCTGCAAGTCTGTTAGCCTGCTCATTTCCATGTATACCCGCATACCCTGGCACAAAAATATGTTTTAAATACTACTTTGAACAACTGTTGTTGTTCGTTACTTCTTGTGACTTTTACATAATTTACAAACCAAATGCAAATGAAAAACATTAATTTAGTGACATTGTAATTGGAACATAATGTATTTCATCAAGAATACAAATATTTAATGTGGTCAGTCTTTTATTTTGTCTTAATAAATGCACCAGCAGTTGTCTGTGTATCGTTGAAGAATGGTTGAAAGTCAGCTCTCAAACCCCCCGCCCCCTCCTCTCTCTCGCGCCTCTTTCTCTCTCTCGCTCCTATCACTTTCTCTCTCTATCTCTCACACACACACACACACTTACTCACTCACTCACTCTCACACATATACATATATATCCTCACAATACAATGCTGTGGTGATACCTTGGTTAAAGATGCATGACTTGTGGCACTTGTTGAACAGCACAGCTGCTGTGTTCACAAATTACAAGCTAGCATTCCAAATTTTCTGAAGATTTTCCCTGGTACAAAATATTCATATATGAGCAACCACTAGTATAGACAGAATTGCAGTGGTCTGTGTGTTTGCTTGTTGTTTTAAGCATTTACTGCTTGACTGTTTAGTATAAACTTCTTTCTTTCACACTCAGGTTTGGGAATTTCCAAGACCTTTTGCTGCAAGCAGTCTTGTTTCCTTTTCTCTCTATCCCTGATAATTTTACCCAAATCATTGATGTTCAATTCATTTCAAATCTATTTTATTTCAGACCTATTTCAACACAGTGAACAACAAGGGTTAGAATTAAATTGTAAAAAGACACAGATTATGGTCGTCACTAGGAAGAACGAAATACCACAGTGTAATATACAAGTAAATGGGAATATTCTTCAACAAGTGAATAGGTACAATTATCTCGGAACAGTAATAACATCTGATGGGAGATGCCTTGAAGAGATTAGAACAAGGATCGCCATGGCAAAAGTAGCCTTTAGCAAGATGAAAAACATACTGACCAATAAAAAGATGTCAATTGAAACGAGAAAAAGAGTGTTGAGATGCTACATAGAACCTGTACTTTTATATGGATGTGAAGCTTGGACAATGAGCAGCCAGGCTGAAAAACATCTGATGGCTGTAGAAATGTGGTTTCTGAGGAAAATGCAAAGAATACCATGGACAGCCAGAAAGACCAATGAACAAGTCCTTCAAGAAACAAATGAAGATCGTAAACTGATCAGAGACATTAGACGTAGACAGTCACAATTTTTTGGGCATGTTATGAGAAGAAATGATTTGGAGAACTTGGTGACAACTGGTAAGATCGAGGGGAACAGACCAAGGGGAAGACCTAGAAACAAGTATCTGGATGGCTTGGCCTTGTGGCATGGTCGAGACAGAAACACGGAACTGATCCACGACTCTGTTGATCGAGTGAGATGGCAGAACATGACCGCCCACGCTTACCGGCATGGCACATGATGGATGGATGGATTTCAACATTTCCATTTATCTCCTTCATGTGTGCCTTCTTTGATTTGCTCATTAAATGCTAAAGTTATATGTCTCTGGTTCCATTGTTTCAGCTTGGTCAAACCATTGTCATCTGTTGATTGGTTGTAAATCCTCTGTAGCATTCAGCTTGTTTGAGTCCTGCCTCCATGGAGACTCTGGCAGTCCGTAAGGCCAAAAACCAATGAGGTGTACTGAAGCATCACATCTGTGTAGAGGCATAGTCGTATGTAACTAGACATGATTCGGCACAGCTCACACAGGCTGACTGGAAGTATGACTGGGTTGATAATATTTCCATGAACCACAGCTTGTAGGCGTTTCATTGTCAACAGAATGTGAATGATCTTTGGATGAAATGTATTTTGCAGGACATAGTGAGAAATTGAAACACAAAAGGGATGTTAAGATGCAGCAGAGAGTTACTAAACATCACAAAGATGCCAGGTCCAAATTGCGTGTGGTCTTTCTAGTTTTGTTTTAATGTATATTGTCTAGATGTAGGTGGTGTTCTAAATATGAGAATAAATGAAACTGTAAATGATTGTAAAACAAATATTCATTGATTAAAATTGTGAATATGTTTTCAACAACCCTCAGTGGCCAGCCACTTGCCATTCCTGTTCCATATTGTGACACTGTTGGTGTCCACTGGCCCCTTGTCTCTGAGAGCTTCAACTCACGGATTAGTGATCAACATCATCCACTCACTGTGCACATGCTCACAGCTGCATTTTTCTGGTGAGTCAAGAGGTCAAAAGTGTAAACACAGTCTGTATCACTGTGATAGTCAGTATGTGGTTGTCATGAGATGTTGTTTGCTTGGTGAGTCCTGTATCACTGTGATAGTCAGTATGTGGTTGTCATGAGATGTTGATTGCTTGGTGAGTCCTGTATCACTGTGATAGTCAGTATGTGGTTGTCATGAGATGTTGCTTGCTTGGTGAGTCCTGTATCACTGTGATAGTCAGTATGTGGTTGTCATGAGATGTTGGTTGCTTGGTGAGTCAAGAGGTCACCAGTGTAAACACAGTCTGTATCACTGTGATAGTATGTGGTTGTCATGAGATGTTGCTTGCTTGGTGAGTCCTGTATCACTGTGATAGTCAGTATGTGGTTGTCATGAGATGTTGGTTGCTTGGTGAGTCAAGAGGTCACTAGTGTAAACACAGTCTGTATCACTGTGATAGTATGTGGTTGTCATGAGATGTTGGTTGCTTGGTGAGTCAAGAGGTCACTAGTGTAAACACAGTCTGTATCACTGTGATAGTATGTGGTTGTCATGAGATGTTGGTTGCTTGGTGAGTCAAGAGGTCACCAGTGTAAACACAGTCTGTATCACTGTGATAGTATGTGGTTGTCATGAGGTGTTGGTTGCTTGGTGAGTCAAGAGGTCACCAGTGTAAACACAGTCTGTATCACTGTGATAGTATGTGGTTGTCATGAGATGTTGGTTGCTTGGTGAGTCAAGAGGTCACCAGTGTAAACACAGTCTGTATCACTGTGATAGTATGTGGTTGTCATGAGATGTTGGTTGCTTGGTGAGTCCTGTATCACTGTGATAGTATGTGGTTGTCATATGTTGGTTGCTTGGTGAGTCCTGTATCACTGTGATAGTATGTGGTTGTTGCCACATGGCGTTTAGACAGAATGACGTCATTGGAAAAGGCGGTAGAAAATGATATAGGGAAAACCCCACAAGAAACTAAGGAAACTTAGAAACAGGGGATGTCAGACGACAACAGAGAAGGACAACGGAGAGGACCTTGTGTGATTCGGCTGAGGCGCGACATATTTCGTGGAGCCGTGGGCGTTCAGAGATTTTGGTTGTAAGGATTATCAGGTGGAGGATGTCTGACGAGAAGATTGTCAATATCAAATAGAAGACCCGTGGGCACGGAATACCTAGACAATGTTTCAGATGAGAATGGCGGGATAAACGGCGATCCGAGGTAAAGTCAGATGATACGTGGATATAGTTTGCAGATATTGTGTAATGCCATCCCTGTGTTAAAAGGGAACTTTACGGTCTGGACGACCACTGTATTGATCTATCACCACAAATAAACGTGTGTGTAAGTACTTTCACTATCGGAATGGCGTCGGTTGATTCTTCGCATTTACAGTTCGAGCTTATTATTGCTTCAACGTTGACGTTGCCAATTTGATAATTGCGGGAGTTGCGTTGTGGCAGATGTGGAGGCATCGATCCGGAGCTCAAGATATTGATTATCAAGTAAATTATTGTCAAGATAGCCCCTACCAAAATAGTCGAAAATAAAGATGAATGCACACCATAACTCAAAGTAACGCACGGTGCAACACGGGAACTGAAAGAGCGCAGGAAGAGGCGGTGGTCAAAACGTCAGCACAAACAGTAGAACATTTCAGAAATCAGTGAAAGTAATTGATAATGTATTATTCTGAAAATACCTGTGTAAGGTAAGAAGAACATTAGATTATATATTAATATATCTTGTTATTGGACACATACAAGAGCTCTTGCTGACGTGTCGAAACATATACAAATAACTACGAATGCCACAAGATTACAACAACATTTGCGCGTCACAGAAACATACTGAAGAATCAACCGACGCCAATCCGATAGTGAAAGTACTTACACACATGTTTATTTGTGGTGATAGATCAATACAGTGGTCGTCCAGACCGTAAAGTTCCCTTTTAACACAGGGATGGCATTACACAATATCTGCAAACTATATCCACGTATCATCTGACTTTACCTCGGATCGCCGTTTATCCCGCCATTCTCATCTGAAACATTGTCTAGGTATTCCGTGCCCACGGGTCTTCTATTTGATATTGACAATCTTCTCGTCAGACATCCTCCACCTGATAATCCTTACAACCAAAATCTCTGAACGCCCACGGCTCCACGAAATATGTCGCGCCTCAGCCGAATCACACAAGGTCCTCTCCGTTGTCCTTCTCTGTTGTCGTCTGACGTCCCCTGTTTCTAAGTTTCCTTAGTTTCTTGTGGGGTTTTCCCTATATCATTTTCTACCGCCTTTTCCGATGACGTCATTCTGTCTAAACGCCATGTGGCAGTTGTCATGAGATGTTGGATACTTGGTGAGTCCTGTATCACTGTGATAGTCAGTATGTGGTTGTCATGAGATGTTGGTTGCTTGGTAAGTCAAGAGGTCACTAGTGTAAACACAGTCTGTATCACTGTGATAGTCAGTATGTGGTTGTCATGAGATGTTGGTTGCTTGGTGAGTCCTGTATCACTGTGATAGTCAGTATGTGGTTGTCAAGAGATGTTGGTTGCTTGGTGAATCCTCTAGAAGACTGGCATCCTGGTTGTGTGAGCTGTGAGGAGGGCCTCCCTCTGTATTAGTGAGATTATTGTAGATACTGTCCTCCTGGCCCTGCCTCTGTCTCAGTGAGGTTATTGTAGAGACTGTCTTCCTGGCCCTGCCTCTGTCTCAGTGAGGTTATTGTAGAGACTGCCCTCCTGGCCCTGCTTCTGTCTCAGTGAGGTTATTGTAGAGACTGTCCTCCTGTCTCTATCTCAGTGAGGTTATTGTAGACGCTGTCCTCCTGGTCCAGTATCCAAGTACCATCTCCGTGGGCACTGTTGCAGAGCCGGCCTTACCCTCTCCACACCCAGAAATAGAGAAGTGTGCTCGACCGTTACAAGAACATCGCATTTGTGGCGAGGCATCCAGGATGAGCCCAAGTCATGATCCAGCACAGTGTAACAAGCTATGTGGAGGGTCCCTAATAACTATGTCTCAATTTTCTCATGTATATTTCATAGCCCTGGCTTTAAATAGGTCTTTCCCTGCCAACCCTCCTCCGTTTCCCCCGGACTCACTGTCACTCTCTCTTTCGACCTCAGGACCTATTTCCTGCAGGGTCGTTCTGACTGACACGCATACAACATGACGTTCTTCAACATATTTGTAATTGTAAATTTAATAACTCAATACTTAACAGCACAGAAAAAATATCTAACGATTAACTCATAAACATCTACACACAATCTAGAGAGAAAACTAGTCCATACAATATCAACACAAATATAAATATCCTAGATCATCGTTTTCCATATTGTCCCATGAATTCACAACCCTCTCACAGCAAGTTCTCTGGTCTTTATTTCCCGCGTAGGTTGTTCGAACAACAGGGTTCCATAGATCCAGGATTCCAAGTTTCCGTGTCCTACACGAATGTAGTGTGTCCAATGGTTAGGGAAAGTGCCCTGGGATCACGGGGCACAATTTTGGTGGGGAAATACTCAAGGAGAATAAATAGGATATATGTACGGGTGTGTCAGTGACTTAGGCGGGATCTAGCCCAAAATGCAAACATACTCGATCACAGCTCAACGAAAAGCCTGCCGAGGTGTCTGAAAATATTTGTTCGGGCCCGCCGTGGTTCTATCTGGTATAGCCCAACAGCAGCAGGGACTTCATAGTAAACATAATGTTCTATGTCGATGCTCTGTCGAAACTTCCGGCTATATTCGCCGTCAAAAGAAGGATCCTTTCATATCCCAGCAGTAGGATGCGGCACTTTATCTGTAAAATTCTTTAACACTTCAATACATTGTGCCGACCACAACCGACAAGGTTGACAACGGACATTTCACGCCCAAACCATTACCCTAGGTCATATTTGGTGCAAGGCGCGCCATTGGGTTTTCCCGAAGAACAGATAGATTTCAAAGTATTCATGTCAAATGCTCGGGTTATGAAAGTACCCCAGAGAATCCCACTCCGAAGGAATTGAGCGGATAGGTATGAGGACATGGGCCACTGGGGTTTCGCTACATAGGCCCCCTCTTAAGAAAGTCGAACCCTACGAACTTTCAACTGCCAGAGGATCTGTTCGAACTACCTCCCCCTCACCTTCGACCATAGGATGCCGTGACATAAAATCCGCTCCCACATTCTCTCTTCTGGGGATGTATTCGACCGTGAATTTATACGGTTTTAAGAGCAATGACCATCTCATTAACCTTGCGTTCAGTTTCTTAGAAGTTGCCAAAAACGTCAGAGGTTGATGGTCGGACTGCACTTTGAACGGTACTCCATACAGATAAGGTTGAAATTTCTGTACCGCCCACACTAGAGCCAGACATTCCCGTTCGACGGTGGAGTAATTCCGTTCCGCGGGTAACAGTTTTCTACTGGCATATGCCACCGGACATAGCACAGTAGGATCATCTCGCCCTTCCTGCAACAGAGTTGCTCCAATCCCTATGTTACTCGCATCGGTTCTTAGAACAAACGTTTTCTCCAAATTTGGGAGTTGCAGGACTGGCCTATCCACCAAAGCCTGTTTCAGCTTCCCATAAGCCTCTTCACAGCTCGGAGACCAGACTATAGGATCTGGTGATCCTTTCTTCAGGGTTTCGGTTAACGGTGCCCCAATTTCGTTGAACTTCGGAATAAATTTCTGGTCAAACCCACACAGAGACAAGAAAGACCTAACATCCTTTTTGGATTTAGGACGGGGTGCGAGTCTGACCTTCTCTACATTCTTTTCTTCCGGTACCAAACCCCCCGGGGTAATAGTATGTCCCAGAAATTCTAAGGAGTGATAGCCAATCATGCATTTGGCTGGACGGGCAGTTAACCCCTCCTCTTTCAATCTTATGAAGATCTGTTCCAAGGATTTCAGGTGATCTTTCAGATTGCCAGACGCGATGAGAATATCATCCATAAACGAGACGACAGAGGGATCCCTTAAAGGGTCTAATAACTTTCTCATCATGCGTGTGAACACACTGGGCGCATTGCTCAGCCCAAAAGGCATCACCTTAAATTCGTAATGGCCGCTCGGAGTACTGAAAGCGAGCAAGGGCCGAACCTCAGGCTTCACAGGGATCTGATAATATCCCCGGCTTAAATCGATTTTTGAAAAGTACTTTGCCCTATTTAATCTGGCAAACAGTTGATTTGTGTTTGGTAACGGCTCAACTTGGAATGTCGTACAACTGTTTAAATGCCTGTAATCAATACATAAGCGGTGTTCCCCGCTTGGCTTCCTCAACAAGACAACCCCGGCATTATAAGGAGAAGTCGAAGGAGTTATGATGTCATCATCCAGAAGCTTCTGGATTTCGGCTTCCAGGGCCTTCTCTTTCGCAAAGGGCACTGGATATATTTTTTGGCGAATGGGGTCTTGGGTAGTCAGAGTCATATCAAACTCGACCAACCCTGTCCGCCCTGGACGATCGGTAAGAATCTGTTGATGGGACTCCAACAAACGGATGACTAGTTCTGTTTCTTCAGCCGACAGATCAGGATTTATATGTACATCCTTATAGGTTTCCCCAGGGTGTAAAGGATACTCCCTATCCGCGTCTTCGCCCGATTCAGTTTCCATCGCGACCGCCATAGTCATGAGTGGGAGAGAAGTACCATTGGATCGTTCCTCATATTTTTTGAGGAGGTTAATGTGGAAGATTTTAGATTTCCCCCTGATCCGGATAGCATAATTGGTACGGGACACAACCCTTTCCACCGGGAAAGGCCCCTGCCAACCAATCTCGAGTTTATTGGAACCTACTGGAAGTAACAACAGAACCCGATCCCCCACCTTAAGAGACCTATCTTTCGTCCTTCTATTGTAGTAGGCCGCGTGTCTCTTTCTGGCCGCTCTCAGATTCTGAGCCGCCAAAGCCCAACCTGTCTGGAGTTTCTTCTTTAACTCCTCGACATATTTGTAGGAAGATACCACCTCTTCGGAAGTCTCCTCCTCTGTCCAACATCTCAATAAGGCTTCTAAGGGACCCTTGATTGGCCTCCCGAATAATAGAGTGGCTGGTGGCAACCCGGTTGACCCATGGGGAACCTCCCGATAGGCGAACAAGGCGGCTGGGATATATTCATCCCATCTGTCTGGTTTCTCTTGAGCCAGCTTCCTAAGCATGGTCATCAAGGTACCATTAAACCTCTCTACTTGCCCATTAGACTGAGGGTGGTATGGGCTTGTGTGAATGTGGTTAGTCTGGAAGATACGAAAGACTTCCTCCATCAGCTTACCACAGAACTGAGACCCATTGTCCGTTAGGATCTGGTTTGGAAATCCCAACCGAGTAAAAGTCTCCATCAGTGCATCAGCCACTCGCTTAGAATCGATGGTGGCCAACGGTATCGCCTCGCCCCACATGGAACAGCAATCCACCATCGTCAGAATATACATATTCCTCTTCCTAGTCCGAGGAAGAGGACCAACCAGATCGATGGCAACTCTCTCGAAAGGAGAGTTCATAATGGGCATATCACCCAAGACTACCGGAGCCGTCCAGTGTTTTGGTGCCACTCGCTGGCACTCTGGGCACGACTTGACGTACCTACGCACATCTCCAGTCATCCCTGGCCAGTAGTAATGGCAGGAAATGCGCTGAAGTGTTGCCCCGACACCCATATGTCCACTGAAAGAAATGGTGTTTCCCATATGAAGAAGCTGTTCCCGATAAGCCTTAGGAACTACCAGCTGTCCATGCTGGCGTTCCTCCACTCCGGCTCTCCGGTACAGTAACCGATTCTTCATATAATACTGACCCCGTCTTGGTGGGTCAGCACTTTTTGGCAACTGGTTGAAGCAAGGTTGCAAAGTAGCATCCTGGCTTTGAGCAGCTCGTAACTCCCCAGGCAAGGGATTCACGATCAAGGCCGGCGTCTGCTCCTCCTCCGATTGAGATCTGGTTTGCATCGCCCCTACGTACATGGGTTCGTTTGGGATCCCTAGGAAGACGTAGCGGCAACCCAAGATCATCGGGAAGATAGGATCGATCAGAACGGCTGCCCGAATAGTGCCGGTAACATATTTTGATTTGATGTCCACCTTCGCAATTGGAAGAGACATCGCTAACGCACTCTTTGTCGCCGTTTGAATCTCAATAGATTCCCCGGTAGCTGCTCTGGGCTCACTAAGTGTGATGAAATTACGGCCTCAAACTGAAGACCTGTGTCATAGAGACACTCAACTGGTTGTCCGTTCACAAGAACCGTCTCTACTACTGGTGGTTTTTCTGAATCTTTGTTCCCAGGATCCCTCCCTTCTACCTCCTTGTTAGACCCCTCCCCGGTTTCTACAAGACAGGCAGCATAGTGAGAGTCTTTCTGTTTGCGCCTGCAATCGGCCGTATTGTGTGTGGGAGATTTGCAGAAGGCGCACCACTTTTCACTCCACTTTCTTTTGGGAGATCCAGGTGGACTCTTTCCAGAGGGTTTCTTAATGGGAACTTTATCGAAAGGATCCTCCTTTTTGGTGTGAGTTGGTTTGGGGTTCTTCTTCTTTCCAGACCCAGTGTCTGGTGATCGGAGATTGGGTTGTGCCAGTTCCCCATTATCCCCATGAGTTAGCACATACCTTTCCGCCAATGTGTTGACTACGTCTAACCTTTCTGTCCCATTTTCAACCAAGAAGGTTTGCAATGGCTTAGGCATCATCCTCTTCATTTGGTCCACAACCACTAATTCTTCTAAACTTTCATAGTCGTTGGCAAATCCTGCTAATGACATCCATTTCAAAAGGTAAGACTTAAGTCTAACACTGTATGCTGAGAACATCTCTCCTGGCTCTCTCCTCGACTTTCTGAACTGTTGTCGGTAAGTATGGGCTGTCATCTGGAACCTTTTCAATAATGCCTTTTCCAGGGCCTCATAGTCATTCTCTATACCAGGTGGCAACCTTGAATAGACCTCATACGCGGTCCCCCTCAGGCCCTGTGAGAGTTTCAAGTTCCATTTCCCACGTTCCAATCCCATAGCCAAAGCCATCGACTGAAATCTGTGAAGATACTGGTCGATCTTATCTTTGTGTTCATCGAACGGGAGCAATGGGAACTTCATTGCCTGGTATGGACCGCCACTAGAAGTTGTTGAGTCAGGGAGAACTGCGCCTCCAACTGCACCCTCGCTTTCCTTGGCAGTTTGAGCTTTCAGCTCCAACTCCCTCATACGGAACTCATGGTCTCTGGCTGCCTGCTCGGCCTCCAACTTCCTAGCTTCTGCCTGGATTTTCTTTGCTTCGCGCTCTGCCTCGATTTTCTTAGCCTCGCGCTCTGCCTCGATTTTCTTAGCTTCGCGCTCTGCCTCGAATTTCTTAGCTTTGCGCTCTGCCTCAATTTTCTTAGCTTCGCGCTCAGCTTGTCTAAAATCTCTCTCCACTTCTTGAACATATTTCTGTAACTCAGCCCCTTCATAGCCTATCTCACGCCCTGTAGCCTGCACTTCAGCCACATTAAATTTCGTCAATGCCATCTTAACTCAGAGGGTAAGTGAATAGGTAATTGACAAATGGATATAATACACGACCACAACACTTCGTATGTCGTCGGTCTGTGTCAGGAAGAGTATAGACAATAGCCAGGTACGGTAAGCAGAACCTATTGATATTAGACCAGAATATCTGTCCCCTATCCCTATATCAGCCAGAGCTCCACCAGGATTTAAAATATCCCGCGACGTGCCCCCAGAAATTGTAACAAGCTATGTGGAGGGTCCCTAATAACTATGTCTCAATTTTCTCATGTATATTTCATAGCCCTGGCTTTAAATAGGTCTTTCCCTGCCAACCCTCCTCCGTTTCCCCCGGACTCACTGTCACTCTCTCTTTCGACCTCAGGACCTATTTCCTGCAGGGTCGTTCTGACTGACACGCATACAACATGACGTTCTTCAACATATTTGTAATTGTAAATTTAATAACTCAATACTTAACAGCACAGAAAAAATATCTGACGATTAACTCATAAACATCTACACACAATCTAGAGAGAAAACTAGTCCATACAATATCAACACAAATATAAATATCCTAGATCATCGTTTTCCATATTGTCCCATGAATTCACAACCCTCTCACAGCAAGTTCTCTGGTCTTTATTTCCCGCGTAGGTTGTTCGAACAACAGGGTTCCATAGATCCAGGATTCCAAGTTTCCGTGTCCTACACGAATGTAGTGTGTCCAATGGTTAGGGAAAGTGCCCTGGGATCACGGGGCACAATTTTGGTGGGGAAATACTCAAGGAGAATAAATAGGATATATGTACGGGTGTGTCAGTGACTTAGGCAGGATCTAGCCCAAAAAGCAAACATACTCGATCACAGCTCAACGAAAAGCCTGCCGAGGTGTCTGAAAATATTCGTTCGGGCCCGCCGTGGTTCTATCTGGTATAGCCCAACAGCAGCAGGGACTTCATAGTAAACATAATGTTCTATGTCGATGCTCTGTCGAAACTTCCGGCTATATTCGCCGTCAAAAGAAGGATCCTTTCATATCCCAGCAGTAGGATGCGGCACTTTATCTGTAAAATTCTTTAAAACTTCAATACATTGTGCCGACCACAACCGACAAGGTTGACAACGGACATTTCACGCCGAAACCATTACCCTAGGTCATATTTGGTGCAAGGCGCGCCATTGGGTTTTCCCGAAGAACAGATAGATTTCAAAGTATTCGTGTCAAATGCTCGGGTTATGAAAGTACCCCAGAGAATCCCACTCCGAAGGAATTGAGCGGATAGGTATGAGGACATGGGCCACTGGGGTTTCGCTACACACAGCTCCTGTGGACTGGCAGAGATTAGACCTGGGACGGTCATGTTTCCTCCATGGGGTTTATGTATTTCATTGTCCACAAACTGTAACTCCCCAGATGAAGTTAATTCCATACACAATTGTGTATCTGTAGTTTTCCTTGTTCATTTGTTTAAATCACATATCATTTATTATATTCCTCAATGATTTGTTTTTAACCACTTAGTATAATAGTTAAAAGAAGGCTTTTAAAGAAGGCATTTGATCATAATGTTCCACTCAAGACTTGAATAGAAATTCTATAACATCAGCAACCATCCAGTGCACATCCTTAAGAAACATAGTCTCTGTCTGTATGTTGAAAATGTTGAGCACAACTAAATACATGCTAGTACATTACTGATGGACGTTTCTGTTTATTGCTGTAGCTGTTTTAGTGGAGACTAGCATATTTTTCAGAAAGAGCAAGAAAATGTCTGAGGAAAGTCAAGGAGGAGATGTATTTATTTATGGACATGTGTAAGTCAAATCTAGGGCTTTATAGAAAACAACTGGAGCCCAGGACTGCTTGATTTGTTGTCACTCCAGCTGTGGACAAAATGACATGCTCCAGCTGTGGACAAAATGACATGCTCCAGCTGTGGTCAAAATGACATGCTCCAGCTGTGGACAAAATGACATGCTCCAGCTGTGGACAAAGTGACATGCTCCAGCTGTGGACAAAGTGACATGCTCCAGCTGTGGACAAAATGGCATGCTCCAGCTGTGGACAAAATGACATGCTCCAGCTGTGGACAAAATGACATACTCCAGCTGTGGACAAAGTGACATGCTCCAGCTGTGGACAAAATGACATGCTCCAGCTGTGGACAAAATGACATGCTCCAGCTGTGGACAAAATGACATGCTCCTGAAAATCATGACATACTAAATATTCATGTAACGTGTGCAGTGGAGATGAAAGGATTGAAAGGATGTTAATACAAATGTTACACTGAGTAATTTGTTAAGTTACTTAATATGCCAGATTGACAGATGGTTATGGGAAAGTCATCAGACAGCTTTAATTAATAGTTGTCATTTGCCTGGCAGTCACGTTGATTAGATTACTATTCTTAGTCACAAGACAGCTGTCATTCTTTGTGTAGTTTGTCTAAATGTAGTTTGTCCAAATTCCATTTGTGACTTGAAGTTTGTTGCTGTCCACAGAGAGCACGCTGCAAGTCTTGAAACTCAGCCTGGCAGAGTTTTCCTTACCCAAATTCTATCAGTTGTTTGGTATCAGCACTGTCAAGTCTGCAGCTGTCAGTGCTTTCAGAACCAGCTACCGCCCTGGAGACCGTTCCTTCACGATGTCGCCACCAGAAAATGAGAAAATGCCTCTCAGCTCTTTAGAGGCCATTGCAGATGCTCTCCTGGAGATTATGGAGGTCAGAAATGTGCGTGTCATCATGAAACAAGCTCATCAGCAAACTAGAACAAGCTTTAGCATGGCTGATTGTGCATGTCACGTCTCAGATTAGTCACACGGCTGTCATTCCTAGTATCAAATACTGGTTTGTTGTGACCATTTCACAGCTCATTTTAGTATTACCCGAAAATTGCATCTAGGGTACAAGTAAACCGTTTGTAACCAGCAAAATATGTGCTTTGTTGAAGTTTGAGGGAATGTCATGGTGATGTATCATCAGTTTAGGCTTAGTTTGTTTTGTGGAACACTGAGGATACACTTCTGCAAAGAGAAATGGTATGTTTATTGGTTGGTTATGATCATTTATTTATTGTGGACACATAGGAAAGACACTGAAAATAACTTCAATATAACACATTTTAATGCTGAAAATTAATGTTAACAATTGAAGCAGCAAATTGCCGTGGTAAATCATGGTGACTTGCAATCAACATAGTGGGCATTTCATTTCCCTTGCCATGTCTACTTAAATATTAACTTGTAGCAAGATTCACTTTGACTGTGCTGTTTGATTTGTTCTGAGAATGAGATGTGTGTTATTTTTCTATTTATTTTTGTTGGTTGCTCAGACATTGATGTTTTAACACCAGAATTCTTTAATAACATTTTGTTTTTCAGGGAATTTGTTTTAGAAATATGTGACACCTGACAGAACTATGTATCCAAACTCTGCTTTCACATGTTTTGTGTGTGTTAAGTTAACTAAACAACTGTAGCTGTCAAATCACACAATGATACAAATAATTCATCAAAGACCTTGGGTCAGTGAGACATTGTTATCCGAGTTTCCAAATGATTGACTTTAGTTTGCACATCATTTTGTATGATACCTGAGCTAAACATAGGTTAGTCCAAACTTTAACAGAACTGCAGTGCCAGTTGACTAGAGTATATAAACATCATCATCATGATCATGTAGCAGACCCTTGGCCAACAGTGGCTCTCATCACGGCAGGCCAACAAGTTCCTCAGTCTCTTCCCACGTCTCCTGCACCCTCCTATCTGCCCATGTCTCCTGCCTCCTGCACCCTCCTATCTTCCCATGTCTCCTGCCTCCTGCATCCTCCTGTCTTCCCATGTCTCCTACACCCTCCTGTCTTCCCATGTCTCCTGCCTCCTGCACCCTCCTATCTTCCCATGTCTCCTGCCTCCTGCATCCTCCTGTCTTCCCATGTCTCCTACACCCTCCTGTCTTCCCATGTCTCCTGCACCCTCCTGTCTTCCCATGTCTCCTGCACCCTCCTGTCTTCCCATGTCTCCTGCACCCTCCTGTCTTCCCATGTCTCCTAGACCCTCCTGTCTTCCCATGTCTCCTGTTTCCTGTACCCTCCTGTCTTCCCATGTCTCCTGCCTCCTGCACCCTCCTGTCTTCCCATATCTCCTGCCTCCTGCACCCTCTTGTCTTCCCATGTCTCCTGACTCCTGCACCCTCCTGTCTTCCCATGTCTCCTGCCTCCTACACCCTCCTTTCTTCCCATGTCTCCTGCCTCCTGCACCCTCCTGTCTTCCTATGTCTCCTGCCTCCTGCACCCTCCTGTCTTCCCATGTCTCCTGCCTCCTGCACCCTCCTGTCTTCCCATGTCTCCTGCCTCCTGCACCCTCCTGTCTTCCCATGTCTCCTGCCTCCTGCACCCTCCTATCTTCCCATGTCTCCTGCATCCTCCTGTCTTCCCATGTCTCCTACACCCTCCTGTCTTCCCATGTCTCCTGCCTCCTGCATCCTCCTGTCTTCCCATGTCTCCTACACCCTCCTGTCTTCCCATGTCTCCTGCCTCCTGCACCCTCCTATCTTCCCATGTCTCCTGCCTCCTGCATCCTCCTGTCTTCCCATGTCTCCTACACCCTCCTCTCTTCCCACGTCTCCTGCACCCTCCTATCTTCCCATGTCTCCTGCCTCCTGCACCCTCCTATCTTCCCATGTCTCCTGCCTCCTGCATCCTCCTGTCTTCCCATGTCTCCTACACCCTCCTGTCTTCCCATGTCTCCTGCCTCCTGCACCCTCCTATCTTCCCATGTCTCCTGCATCCTCCTGTCTTCCCATGTCTCCTGCACCCTCCTGTCTTCCCATGTCTCCTGCACCCTCCTGTCTTCCCATGTCTCCTGCACCCTCCTGTCTTCCCATGTCTCCTGGACCCTCCTGTCTTCCCATGTCTCCTGTCTCCTGTACCCCCCTGCCTTCCCATGTCTCCTGCCTCCTGCACCCTCCTGTCTTCCCATATCTCCTGCCTCCTGCACCCTCTTGTCTTCCCATGTCTCCTGCCTCCTGCACCCTCCTGTCTTCCCATGTCTCCTGCCTCCTACACCCTCCTTTCTTCCCATGTCTCCTGCCTCCTGCACCCTCCTGTCTTCCTATGTCTCCTGCCTCCTGCACCCTCCTGTCTTCCCATGTCTCCTGCCTCCTGCACCCTCCTGTCTTCCCATGTCTCCTGCCTCCCGCACCCTCCTGTCTTCCCATGTCTCCTGCCTCCTGCACCCTCCTATCTTCCCATGTCTCCTGCATCCTCCTGTCTTCCCATGTCTCCTACACCCTCCTGTCTTCCCATGTCTCCTGCCTCCTGCACTCTCCTATCTTCCCATGTCTCCTGCCTCCTGCATCCTCCTGTCTTCCCATGTCTCCTACACCCTCCTGTCTTCCCATGTCTCCTGCCTCCTGCACCCTCCTATCTTCCCATGTCTCCTGCCTCCTGCATCCTCCTGTCTTCCCATGTCTCCTACACCTTCCTGTCTTCCCATGTCTCCTGCACCCTCCTGTCTTCCCATGTCTCCTACACCCTCCTGTCTTCCCATGTCTCCAGCCTCCTGCACCCTCCTATCTTCCCATGTCTCCTGCCTCCTGCACCCTCCTGTCTTCCCATGTCTCCTGCCTCCTACACCCTCCTTTCTTCCCATGTCTCCTGCCTCCTGCACCCTCCTGTCTTCCCATGTCTCCTGCCTCCTGCACCCTCCTGTCTTCCCATGTCTCCTGCCTCCTACACCCTCCTTTCTTCCCATGTCTCCTGCCTCCTGCACCCTCCTGTCTTCCCATGTCTCCTGCCTCCTGCATCCTCCTGTCTTCCCATGTCTCCTGCACCCTCCTATCTTCCCATGTCTCCTGCATCCTCCTGTCTTCCCATGTCTCCTACACCCTCCTGTCTTCCCATGTCTCCTGCCTCCTGCACCCTCCTATCTTCTCATGTCTCCTGCCTCCTGCATCCTCCTGTCTTCCCATGTCTCCTACACCCTCCTGTCTTCCCATGTCTCCTGCACCCTACTGTCTTCCCATGTCTCCTGCACCCTCCTGTCTTCCCATGTCTCCTGCACCCTCCTGTCTTCCCATGTCTCCTGGACCCTCCTGTCTTCCCATGTCTCCTGGACCCTCCTGTCTTCCCATGTCTCCTGTCTCCTGTACCCCCCTGCCTTCCCATGTCTCCTGCCTCCTGCACCCTCCTGTCTTCCCATATCTCCTGCCTCCTGCACCCTCTTGTCTTCCCATGTCTCCTGCCTCCTGCACCCTCCTGTCTTCCCATGTCTCCTGCCTCCTACACCCTCCTTTCTTCCCATGTCTCCTGCCTCCTGCACCCTCCTGTCTTCCCATGTCTCCTGCCTCCTGCACCCTCCTGTCTTCCCATGTCTCCTGCCTCCTGCACCCTCCTGTCTTCCCATGTCTCCTGCCTCCCGCACCCTCCTGTCTTCCCATGTCTCCTGCCTCCTGCACCCTCCTATCTTCCCATGTCTCCTGCTTCCTCCTGTCTTCCCATGTCTCCTACACCCTCCTGTCTTCCCATGTCTCCTGCCTCCTGCACTCTCCTATCTTCCCATGTCTCCTGCCTCCTGCATCCTCCTGTCTTCCCATGTCTCCTACACCCTCCTGTCTTCCCATGTCTCCTGCCTCCTGCACCCTCCTATCTTCCCATGTCTCCTGCCTCCTGCATCCTCCTGTCTTCCCATGTCTCCTACACCTTTCTGTCTTCCCATGTCTCCTGCACCCTCCTGTCTTCCCATGTCTCCTACACCCTCCTGTCTTCCCATGTCTCCAGCCTCCTGCACCCTCCTATCTTCCCATATCTCCTGCCTCCTGCACCCTCCTGTCTTCCCATGTCTCCTGCCTCCTACACCCTCCTTTCTTCCCATGTCTCCTGCCTCCTGCACCCTCCTGTCTTCCCATGTCTCCTGCCTCCTGCACCCTCCTGTCTTCCCATGTCTCCTGCCTCCTACACCCTCCTTTCTTCCCATGTCTCCTGCCTCCTGCACCCTCCTGTCTTCCCATGTCTCCTGCCTCCTGCATCCTCCTGTCTTCCCATGTCTCCTGCACCCTCCTATCTTCCCATGTCTCCTGCATCCTCCTGTCTTCCCATGTCTCCTACACCCTCCTGTCTTCCCATGTCTCCTGCCTCCTGCACCCTCCTATCTTCTCATGTCTCCTGCCTCCTGCATCCTCCTGTCTTCCCATGTCTCCTACACCCTCCTGTCTTCCCATGTCTCCTGCACCCTACTGTCTTCCCATGTCTCCTGCACCCTCCTGTCTTCCCATGTCTCCTGCACCCTCCTGTCTTCCCATGTCTCCTGGACCCTCCTGTCTTCCCATGTCTCCTGGACCCTCCTGTCTTCCCATGTCTCCTGTCTCCTGTACCCCCCTGCCTTCCCATGTCTCCTGCCTCCTGCACCCTCCTGTCTTCCCATATCTCCTGCCTCCTGCACCCTCTTGTCTTCCCATGTCTCCTGCCTCCTGCACCCTCCTGTCTTCCCATGTCTCCTGCCTCCTACACCCTCCTTTCTTCCCATGTCTCCTGCCTCCTGCACCCTCCTGTCTTCCTATGTCTCCTGCCTCCTGCACCCTCCTGTCTTCCCATGTCTCCTGCCTCCTGCACCCTCCTGTCTTCCCATGTCTCCTGCCTCCCGCACCCTCCTGTCTTCCCATGTCTCCTGCCTCCTGCACCCTCCTATCTTCCCATGTCTCCTGCTTCCTCCTGTCTTCCCATGTCTCCTACACCCTCCTGTCTTCCCATGTCTCCTGCCTCCTGCACTCTCCTATCTTCCCATGTCTCCTGCCTCCTGCATCCTCCTGTCTTCCCATGTCTCCTACACCCTCCTGTCTTCCCATGTCTCCTGCCTCCTGCACCCTCCTATCTTCCCATGTCTCCTGCCTCCTGCATCCTCCTGTCTTCCCATGTCTCCTACACCCTCCTGTCTTCCCATGTCTCCTGCACCCTCCTGTCTTCCCATGTCTCCTGCCTCCTGCACCCTCCTATCTTCCCATGTCTCCTGCCTCCTGCATCCTCCTGTCTTCCCATGTCTCCTACACCTTCCTGTCTTCCCATGTCTCCTGCACGCTCCTGTCTTCCCATGTCTCCTACACCCTCCTGTCTTCCCATGTCTCCAGCCTCCTGCACCCTCCTATCTTCCCATATCTCCTGCCTCCTGCACCCTCCTGTCTTCCCATGTCTCCTGCCTCCTACACCCTCCTTTCTTCCCATGTCTCCTGCCTCCTGCACCCTCCTGTCTTCCCATGTCTCCTGCCTCCTGCACCCTCCTGTCTTCCCATGTCTCCTGCCTCCTACACCCTCCTTTCTTCCCATGTCTCCTGCCTCCTGCACCCTCCTGTCTTCCCATGTCTCCTGCCTCCTGCATCCTCCTGTCTTCCCATGTCTCCTGCACCCTCCTATCTTCCCATGTCTCCTGCATCCTCCTGTCTTCCCATGTCTCCTACACCCTCCTGTCTTCCCATGTCTCCTGCCTCCTGCACCCTCCTATCTTCTCATGTCTCCTGCCTCCTGCATCCTCCTGTCTTCCCATGTCTCCTACACCCTCCTGTCTTCCCATGTCTCCTGCACCCTACTGTCTTCCCATGTCTCCTGCACCCTCCTGTCTTCCCATGTCTCCTGCACCCTCCTGTCTTCCCATGTCTCCTGGACCCTCCTGTCTTCCCATGTCTCCTGCACCCTCCTATCTTCCCATGTCTCCTGCCTCCTGACCCTCCTGTCTTCCCATGTCTCCTGCACCCTCCTGTCTTCCCATGTCTCCTGCACCCTCCTGTCTTCCCATGTCTCCTGGACCCTCCTGTCTTCCCATGTCTCCTGCCTCCTGCACCCTCCTGTCTTCCCTGGTCTCCTGCCTCCTGCACCCTCCTGTCTTCCCATATCTCCTGCCTCCTGCACCCTCTTGTCTTCCCATGTCTCCTGCCTCCTGCACCCTCCTGTCTTCCCATGTCTCCTGCCTCCTACACCCTCCTTTCTTCCCATGTCTCCTGCCTCCTGCACCCTCCTGTCTTCCCATGTCTCCTGCCTCCTGCACCCTCCTGTCTTCCCATATCTCCTGCCTCAAGCACCCTCCTGTCTTCCCATGTCTCCTGCCTCCTGCACCCTCCTATCTTCCCATGTCTCCTGCCTCCTGCACCCTATCTTCCCATGTCTCCTGCCCCAGGTGTCTTCAGTGTTTTGTGTCCATCTGTATGTTGGTTGATTCCTGCCTCTCCTTCCAGAAAGCCAGCCTGCCACAACTGTTGTTGTCCACAGCCTGCCAAACTGTTGTTGTCCAGCCAATGTGAAATGTTGTTGTCCAGCCAATGTGAAATGTTGTTGTCAAGCCAAAGTGAAATGTTGTTGTCCAGCCAATGTGAAATGTTGTTGTCCAGCCAATGTGAAATGTTGTTGTCCAGCCAATGTGAAATGTTGTTGTCCAGCCAATTTGAAATGTTGTGTGTCAAGTATTTCAGTTTCTGAGACATGAAAACCAGTTTTCTTGATGTTCACATCTAGCAGAATTTTCAGTATTTCTCTTCTACTTCGCCCACAATATTCCAAAAACTTTACTGTAAATTTTAAGCTGAAAAGCCCCAACTTTCTTCTTTAGTGATTGTTAAATAGTTAATGACTCACTTCTGTGTGTTGCTAAGGTGAATTTGAACTAACATGTCTGCTGGTCTTGTGCCTTGGGTTCTTAATACTATTGAACCTGTGCCTTGCTGTGGCTAGTCTGTATCTGACTTAATACTATTGAACCCGTGCCTTGCTGTGACCAGTCTGTGTCTGACTTAATACTGTGTAACCTCTGCCTTACTATGGCCAGTCTGTGTCTGACTTAATACTGTTTAACCTCTGCCTTGCTATGGCCAATCTGTGTCTGACTTAATACTGTTTAACCTCTGCCTTGCTATGGCCAGTCTGTGTCTGACTTAATACTGTGTAACCTCTGCCTTGCTATGACCAGTCTGTGTCTGACTTAATACTGTTTAACCTCTGCCTTGCTGTGGCCAGTCTGTGTCTGACTTAATACTGTGTAACCTGTGCCTTGCTGTGGCCAGTCTGTGTCTGACTTAATACTATTGAACCCGTACCTTGCTGTGGCCAGTCTGTGTCTGACTTAATACTATTGAACCTCTGCCTTGCTGTGGCTAGTCTGTGTCTGACTTAATACTGTGTAACCTGTGCCTTGCTATGGCCAGTCTGTGTCTGACTTAATACTGTTTAACCTCTGCCTTGCTATGGCCAGTCTGTGTCTGACTTAATACTGTTTAACCTCTGCCTTGCTGTGGCCAGTCTGTGTCTGACTTAATACTGTGTAACCTGTGCCTTGCTGTGACCAGTCTGTGTCTGACTTAATACTGTGTAACCTGTGCCTTGCTGTGACCAGTCTGTGTCTGACTTAATACTGTGTAACCTGTGCCTTGCTGTGACCAGTCTGTGTCTGACTTAATACTATTGAACCCGTACCTTGCTGTGGCCAGTCTGTGTCTGACTTAATACTATTGAACCTGTGCCTTGCTGTGACCAGTCTGTGTCTGGCTTGCTGTGACAGTCCCCAATGTTGTTGATTAAGGAGCCATTATGCAGTGTTTGTGACATTTTCATGTTCTTCATTGTTGATTGTCATCTTTTGTGGGTCATGGGTGTTTTATTTCAAACATCACAGCCAGGTGTTTTAAATGATGATGCCAGCCAGACATGTCAGTTGAGTGTAGAATCAGGTTTTGTCTGCTTCATCAATGGAATCATCCAGGGAATACTGCATCACACACAGTTTACCATGGTTCACCTTCTACTGAAAGCTTGCCAAAAGTCCCCCATAAGAAAACAATTGCTAACTGTCCCCTACCAGAGAAAGTAATGGAACATGAAGTTGGCCAGATTAAAAGAAGTTTAGGAACAAACAAATGGTACATGCCACGTAGAATCAGTATATAACATCTCTGGCATACTATGACACATTGCACATTTAACTGTCAACTGTGTTTATACATGTAAACATGAGTTGTTATAAAAACCTTAGAGTTCAACACAGAAATAAATGGTTAGCATTGAAATGAATTTGACCACTTGGACAATAAAGATTTTTTATGCTCAGTTTGAGTGGAGCAGGGAGGGAATGGAATATTAAGAGATTAGGCCAACTGTAATAAAACACATGCACACACACAAAGGTACTCACATTTTAAACAAACATGACACATTCATATTCATTTTGTCTATACACAGGCCTGCATGAAAGACATTCCAAATTGTGATTGGTTACAGCAGTGGACTGACTTAGCCAGAAGGTTGGTTCAATGTTTTTAAACCAAATTCATTTGTCATTCATCTTTAGGTCCAAAGACTGGTTGGTTTTGAAGTCACTCCACTGACCCTTTTCTCTTCATCTGTGCCTAGATTTGAGCCTCAGTATTCTTGCATGCCTCTGCAATGTTGCGTCTTGGAATTCTCTCCTATGCTCTATAATTTTGCTTTCAAGTATTTTCATTAGTGAGTCTCTGTATTTTGTATTGTGAGAAGGCTAAAATAGTCCAGACGTGTTATAACTTTAGTAGTTATCTCTTTGCCCCATATGTCTTTAAGCACTTGTTTCTTTGCTCTGTATTTTTGACTTGCTGACTTGTTGCCTCAAAAGTTTCTATGCTATTTTCATCCTTTGAGATTGCAGTCCCTGTTTAAAAATCATATAGTGATGTGGACCTGGCATGTGTGTTTCTGCTGTTCATTGTTGATTTTAGTTGTTAAAAGTGTGTGCTTTTACAGGAATGTTTTTTGTCATTGATTTTAGAGAGCAATTTTGTTAAGCTAGTAATTTCTCTATTTCCTCTATGATGAATAAATTAGCCACAAAGAAACTATCAATTTACTGAGCCACCGTGATGGTTAACATAATATAAATTTTATTGAAGGAAGTATACAATGTATATTTCCGTTTGCTGAGTATTAAAATTGCAGAGTATACTGTAAAACGAAACAAATAATGTAATGATTGTAGTAAGGCAATACATCAGCCATCTGCAGAAAATGAGATTTAAAGTTTGGCGATATATCATGTATTTCTGTCCTTGGATTTGTCATGAAGTTTCCGGATTCTTCCATTCCATAGTTGTTCTTTTTGTGCTGCTCTCTTAATTCTATTTATGTCAGCACCCAGTCATCCATGCATGCCTGTTTTATAAATGTTCTAATTGGTTTACCTAATACTATTTTCCCTTCTAATACTCACTTTGGTGTTTCTTCATGTCTTAGAATGTGGCCAAGCCAAGAAAGTCTTCTCTTTTGTGTGAATTTAATAAATCTGTATTCTATTATACTTTCCGTAAGTTGTTAATCTGTCAATGTTTTATGTCCATCTAGTGCTTGTCATTGACCTGCAACACCACATCTCGAATTCCCCCATACATGTGGACATATTTCAGAACCATACAACGTGACCGACCAGAAGTACATGTGGATGATTCTTGTCTTTCATTCTGACTGTTCACTCTTTCATGTTGAGAACTTTTGTTTTCCTCTAAATGTCCTTTTTGCCATCAAAATTCTAACTGTAATATCTGTTGCACATCGGACATCTTCTGTTACACTGTGACCTAGATAGGTAAATTTATTTACTTGTTCAATGTTGTGCTTTTCCATGTTGAGCTGTAGTGATTGAGGGGGCCTACCTGTTGTCATTGTGTTTTTCTTCTGGGCATATGTTTTTATTTCATATATTCTTGCTATTTTTTTTAGTCAATCCCCTAGAGATTAATCTTCTTCTACTCTTACAGTCAAGTTATCAGCAGATTTTTATGAACAAATATGTTCTTGTCAGTGAGTTACCAGGGCTGATAAGGAAAGGGAAGAGTAGTAACACTACAGCCTGCCATGCATGAACATTTAGAACCAAAACAAACGAAAGAAAACAAATGTCATCCATGCTATGCACCAACAAATGATAAGGATCAATCAATTACATATAAATACATTATTAGCCAAGTAGACTGATCAAATATAGAAATGAGACATTTCTCACCAACATTAAAGATCAAATGAACAGATGGGTTGAATACTTGGAGGAACTTGTGAAGAGACCCATTCTAAAAACCCTCTTGATAAACAGCCTACAGAAGTGGAGCTGAATATCAACTGTGAGAAACTATATAAAGAAGAAAATAGTAGAGCTATCAAACTTCTGAAGGATGGGGAAGCTGCTGGTCCAGATTGTATCCCAGCAGAAATTAATTAAATGTAAACTCCTCAACTCAGTTACTGCAAAAATTATGTAGCAGAGTCTGGGAGACCAAAGAAATAGCAGCTGACTGGAGAGAAGAATATGTGTGAAACTGCCAAAGAAAATGGACCTGTGGAAGTATGGAGAGTATTCTGGAGAGAGTATATGTTATTGACAATCAGCTAAGGAGTGAACAGGCCAACTTGGCCAAACAAATCTCAACAGTCTCAAAACTAATGGAAAAGGAGGAACAAGAAGGAGAAGAAAACAAAGACAATGGTGAATCTACATATTTGACTAAATGACTAAGTTGCTTTATCTCTCCTTGTCCTCCACTTATGTATCATGGATCTGTTGCTTAACCAACAGTCATGTCTCTGGAAGAGTTTGCAGTGCAGCCTTGGAAACAAAACATTTTTAAACTGCGTACCTCTTCAATGAAATAGCAGGAACATGTTGAAAAGTTGAAGTTGAACAGAGAAAGAATATTCTGTAAAATTATTGGGTCGTCATAGAATCAGTAGCAAACATATTTGAACATACAATAATCAAATGCTTTTGGTCTCACAGATTTGCATTTCAGTACAACCCAGCCCTTCAGCCTAGAGCCATCATTGTGTTTGGGTGCATCAGCAAGACTGTGACAGATTCTGAAGTGAAGCAACTGCTGAAAATTATGATGAAGGTCAGGGATATTTTTGTGAGTACTTTTAGATGTGTCACCCTTAATCTAACTTAGATGTCTAGCTTGATGTCCTTAAAGCCTGTTGTGCAGTGTATTATCATTTTTAACTTTTAGTAAGAAAAGTTCTTGTAGTCTTAAAAGATGCATGGTTTTTTTCCACATGTTTGGTTCATTTTCTCTCACTTTAAGTTGTTTTGTATTTATTTCCAAGTTTATTTTGTGTGTGTTTATTTGTCAGAATCATCTAGATTAGAAATAGTGTATGGGATCAATGTCAAGTAGGACCTTTCTCTATGCCTTGAGATGTATTGGATATACGGTGCTAGCTACATATTTGTATAGACCAGCAGGCACTGACAGGGGGAGGTGGGTAGTATCATGCTACATATTTGTATAGACCAGCAGGCACTGACAGGGAGAAGTGGGTAGTATCATGCTACATATTTGTATAGACCAGCAGGCACTGACAGGGAGAGGTGGGTGGTATCATGCTACATATTTGTATAGACCAGCAGGCACTGACGGGGAGAGGTGGGTGGTATCATGCTAAATATTTGTATAGACCAGCAGGCACTGACAGGGAGAGGTGGGTGGTATCATGGTACATATTTGTATAGACCAGCAGGCACTGACAGGGAGAGGTGGGTGGTATCATGCTACATATTTGTATAGACCAACAGGCACTGACAGGGAGAGGTGGGTAGTATCATGCAACATATTTGTATAGACCAGCAGGCACTGACAGAGAGAGTTGGGTAGTATCATGCTACATATTTGTATAGACCAGCAAGCACTGACAGGGAGAGGTGGGTAGTATCATACTACATATTTGTATAAACCAGCAGGCACTGACAGGGAGAGGTGGGTAGTATCATGCTACATATTTGTATAGACCAGCAAGCACTGACAGGGAGAAGTGGGTAGTATCATGCTACATATTTGTATAGACCAGCAGGCAATGACAGGGAGAGGTGGGTGGTATCATGCTACATATTTGTATAGACCAGCAGGCACTGACAGGGAGAAGTGGGTAGTATCATGCTACATATTTGTATAGACCAGCAGGCAATGACAGGGAGAGGTGGGTGGTATCATGCAACATATTTTTATAGACGCAGGCATTGACAGGTGGGTAGTATCATGCTACATATATGTATAGACCAGCAGGCACTGACAGGGAGAGGTGGGTGGTATCATGCTACATATTTTTATTGACGCAGGCACTGACAGATGGGTAGTATCATGCTACATATTTGTATAGACCAGCAGGCACTGACAGGTGGGTAGTATCATGCTACATATATGTGAAGACCAGCAGGCACTGACAGGGAGAGGTGGGTGGTATCATGCTACATATTTGTATAGACCAACAGGCACTGACAGGGAGAGGTGGGTAGTGTCATGCAAAATATTTGTATAGACCAGCAGGCACTGACAGGGAGAGATGGGTAGTATCATGCAACATATTTGTATAGACCAGCAGGCACTGACAGGGAGAGATGGGTAGTATCATGCAACATATTTGTATAGACCAGCAGGCACTGACAGAGAGAGGTGGGTGGTATCATGGTACATATTTGTATAGACCAGCAGGCACTGACAGGGAGAGGTGGGTAGTATCATGCTACATATTTGTATAGACCAGCAGGCACTGACAGGGAGAGGTGGGTGGTATCATGCAACATATTTGTATAGACCAGCAGGCACTGATGGGAAGAGGTGGGTAGTATCACGCTGCATATTTGTATAGACCAGTAGGCACTGACAGGGAGAGGTGGATAGTATCATGCAACATATTTGTATAGATCAGCAGGCACTGACAGGGAGAGATGGGTAGTATCATGCAACTTATTTGTATAGACCAGCAGGCACTGACAGGGAGAGATGGGTAGTATCATGCAACATATTTGTATAGACCAGCAGGCACTGACAGAGAGAGGTGGGTAGTATCATGCTACATATTTGTATAGACCAGCAAGCACTGACAGGGAGAGGTGGGTAGTATCATACTACATATTTGTATAGACCAGCAGGCACTGACAGGGAGAGGTGGGTGGTATCATGCTACATATTTGTATAGACCAGCAAGCACTGACAGGGAGAGGTGGGTAGTATCATGCTACATATTTGTATAGACCAGCAGGCACTGACAGGGAGAGGTGGATAGTATCATGCAACATATTTGTATAGACCAGGAGGCACTGACAGGGAGAGGTGGATAGTATCATGCAACATATTTGTATAGACCAACAGGCACTGACAGGGAGAGGTGGATAGTATCATGCAACATATTTGTATAGACCAGCAGGCACTGACAGGGAGAGATGGGTAGGATCATACAACATATTTGTATAGACCAGCAGGCACTGACAGGGGGAGGTGGGTAGTATCATGCTACATATTTGTATAGACCAGCAGGCACTTACAGAGAGAGGTGGGTGGTATCATGGTACATATTTGTATAGACCAGCAAGCACTGACAGGGAGAGGTGGGTAGTATCATGCTACATATTTGTATAGACCAGCAAGCACTGACAGGGAGAGGTGGGTAGTATCTTACTACATATTTGTATAGACCAGCAGGCACTGACAGGGAGAGGTGGGTAGTATCATGCTACATATTTGTATAGACCAGCAAGCACTGACAGGGAGAAGTGGGTAGTATCATGCTACATATTTGTATAGACCAGCAGGCAATGACAGGGAGAGGTGGGTGGTATCATGCTACATATTTGTATAGACCAGTAGGCACTGACAGGGAGAGGTGGGTGGTATCATGCTACATATTTGTATAGACCAGCAGGCACTGACAGGGAGAAGTGGGTAGTATCATGCAAAATATTTGTATAGACCAGCAGGCACTGACAGGGAGAGATGGGTAGTATCATGCTACATATTTGTATAGACCAGCAGGCACTGACAGGGAGAGATGGGTAGTATCATGCTACATATTTGTATAGACCAGCAGGCACTGACAGGGAGAGATGGGTAGTATCATGCAACATATTTGTATAGACCAGCAGGCACTGACAGGGAGAGGTGGGTAGTATCATGCTACATATTTGTATAGACCAGCAGGCACTGACAGGGAGAGGTGGGTAGTATCATGCAACATATTTGTATAGACCAGCAGGCACTGATGGGAAGAGGTGGGTAGTATCACGCTGCATATTTGTATAGACCAGCAGGCACTGACAGGGAGAGGTGGGTAGTATCATGGTACATATTTGTATAGACCAGCAGGCACTGACGGGAAGAGGTGGGTAGTATCACGCTGCATATTTGTATAGACCAGCAGGCACTGACAGGGAGAGGTGGGTAGTATCATGGTACATATTTGTATAGACCAGCAGGCACTGATGGGAAGAGGTGGGTAGTATCACGCTGCATATTTGTATAGACCAGCAGGCACTGACAGGGAGAGGTGGGTAGTATCATGGTACATATTTGTATAGACCAGCAGGCACTGACAGGGAGAGGTGGGTAGTATCATGGTACATATTTGTATAGACCAGCAGGCACTGACAGGAAGAGGTGGGTTGTATCATGCCGACCACCTTTAGTTCCTTGGACAGTTTATGTGACCCATTTCAGGCTGGGTCCACCTGGGAGCCCAGGTGAATCTTTGTGAAATCCTCTCTCTTAGTGGAGGTTCAAGCACATAATCGTGGAGCCAACAGGCAAACGTGCTTGCCACAGTGCTGTTGCAGCTCTTAGTGGAATAGATGAAGAATAACACACATGAGGGGGAAGAGACAGCAGCGGGGATTCTGTACCAGTTACCAGCTAGGAAAACTGATGACTCATAATGAATGCTTGAAACATCAACTCCGAGGACTGGATTTTCAGTCTTGATGAGTTCAGTAATAATATGGACAATCAGTTACATGTGGAAGTCTGTCTGTGAGAAGACTTCTGTAGCTGACCACATGAGCCCAGATTTGAAGCATGAAAGTTACGTGTAAGCACCATTCTCTATGAACATGTGATATGGTGTTTCAGTAATGATATGAACTCTTGATATTATTTCTGCATGACTTTGTCTTATTGTATCAACCATTACCCCACTGGTTTGTGTTTGTTTATATTACCTTTTGTGGCATTATATATAAAGATGAGTCATATTTAGAACTGATGATTATTTGCTTGTTTTGTTATGCCGTTATAAGTATCCTTAACCACTTTGTTAACACTGATATTTGTCTTGTGAGGGCCTGTCTAATACAACACTGACATTTGTCTTGTGAGAGTCTGTCTAATACAACACTGACATTTGTCTTGTGAGAGTCTGTCTAATACAACACTGACATTTGTCTTGTGAGAGTCTGTCTAATACAACACTGACATTTGTCTTGTGAGAGTCTGTCTAATACAACACTGACATTTGTCTTGTGAGGGCCTGTCTAATACAACACTAACATTTGTCTTGTGAGAGTCTGTCTAATACAACACTGACATTTGTCTTGTGAGGGCCTGTCTAATACAACACTGACATTTGTTTTGTGAGGGCCTGTCTAATACAACACTGACATTTGTCTTGTGAGGGCCTGTCTAATACAACACAGACATTTGTCTTGTGAGGGTCTGTCTAATACAACACTGACATTTGTCTTGTGAGAGTCTGTCTAATACAACACTGACATTTTTCTTGTGAGAGTCTGTCTAAGACAACACTGACATTTTTCTTGTGAGAGTCTGTCTAATACAACACTGACATTTGTCTTGTGAGAGTCTGTCTAATACAACACTGACATTTGTCTTGTGAGAGTCTGTCTAATACAACACTGACATTTGTCTTGTGAAGGCCTGTCTAATACAACACTGACATTTGTCTTGTGAGAGTCTGTCTAATACAACATTGACATTTGTCTTGTGAAGGTCTGTCTAATACAACACTGACATTTGTCTTGTGAGGGTCTGTCTAATACAACACTGACATTTGTCTTGTGAGAGTCTGTCTAATACAACACTGACATTTGTCTTGTGAGGGCCTGTCTTATACAACACTGACATTTGTCTTGTGAGGGCCTGTCTAATACAACACTGACATTTGTCTTGTGAGGGTCTGTCAAATACAACACTGATATTTGCCTTGTGAGAGTGTGTCTAACACTGTCCATCCAAGAAGCTTTTGTAGCAGACGTCCACAAGGTGGAAATAACCACTTATCAATCAAGCGTGCATTACTTTCAAAACACAGTAGAAGTGACAACTGGAGACGCCAGATTTATGTGGTATGTTCTTAACCAAATGTAACAAATGTGAGAACATTGCATTATGGCTGCAAGGGAAAGAGTCCACCATACACCATCCATTGCCTGGGACTCAATGAGTTATTGGTATCATTTGATTCTGTAAATCTTTCTCTTCTTCCCATTGTATTCTGAGTATTTCTTGCCATTTAGAGTGCTCTCTCTCTCTCTCTCTCTCTCTCTCTCTCTCTCTCTCTCTCTCTCTCTCTCTCTCTCTCTCTCTCTCTCTCTCTCTCTCTCTCTCTCTCTCTCTCTCTCTCTCTCTCTCTCTCTCTCTCTCTCTCTCTCTCTCTCTCTCTCTCACACACACACACACACACACACACATCTTAAAAATTACTTTGAAAGGTCCAGAAAAAGTCAGTCCTTACCTTTGTCAGCCTTGCAGTGGTTACCGGAGACTTGGGAAAGCCATGGCAGCTGGAGGACTAAGGATCGAGTTGCCCTCTGTAGACTTTTTGGTCATGGCATGAAAACCATATCCCCAATGGGTTGCTTTAGGCTTCTTTTTATTTTATCCTTGAAGTTATTTATATTTCACATGACAATTTCTGTTTGTCTGTCTAGTCCAGTGGTTCTCAACCAGTGGGGAATTGTCTTCCCCCCCCCCCCCCCCTCCCAGGGGGGAATTTTAGGATTTCCAGATGGGAGTTAAGATTATTTCAAGATCGCATTAATACAAGATCCAGTTACTTGAAATTGTTTTTCCCTCTATATTTTATTCTGTACTTCTCACCCTAATGAAGTTTTATAACATAAGTAGACCTGCAAATCACGTTTTATGTAGATGTCTAGACTTGTTCTAGTATGTGTTATTAAATTTAGCTTCCATTTTTATGTATACTGTGTAAGGGTGGGGGGATTTATAGGGAGGAAATTTGGGGAATGACGTTCTGAACATGTGGTAAAGCCAATTTCATGGGCCAAAAAAGGTTGAAAAACACTGGTCTAGTCTGTATATTGCTTATTGTTTGTATTGTTTCCTAGATTTTAAATTATGTAACTCTGAAAAGCATATCTTGCCTCAGTTGATGGCATTACATTATATTTTTTTTAAAATTATGTGAGTGAGCTTCTGGTATGTTTTAACTGCATTCCTCATTGTATGCGTGTTGCTTTTCTGCTTGTTATGTTTGACTGAAGTAGTCCTTATTTGAAATTGTGACTGCTAAGTTAGAAATGGTAGCTGTACCTGAAGTATTGTAACAATTTGTTTTTCCACAATATTGACCAGTCCTGGTATTGTAGTGACTAGACAGTTGCCTGCCAGCACAGTACTGACGAGTCCTGGTATTGTAGTGACTAGACAGTTGTCTGCCAGCACAGTACTGACCAGTCCTGGTATTGTAGTGACTAGACAGTTGTCTGCCAGCACAGTACCGACCAGTCCTGGTATTGTCTGCTAGCACAGTACTGACCAGTCCTGGTATTGTAGTGACTAGACAGTTGTCTGCCAGCACAGTACTGACCAGTCCTGGTATTGTAGTGACAATGGTGAATCTACATATTTGACTAAATGACTAAGTTGCTTTATCTCTCCTTGTCCTCCACATATGTATCATGGATCTGTTGCTTAACCGACAGTCATGTCTATGGAAGGGTTTGCAGTGCAGCCTTGGAAACAAAACATTTTTTAACTGAGTACCTCTTCAATGAAATAGCAGGAACAGGCTGAAAAGTTGAAGTTGAACAGAGACAGTTGTCTGCCAGACTAAATTGTGACTGCTAAGTTAGAAATGGTACCTGGTACCTGAAGTATTGTAACAATTTGTTTTTCCACTATATTGACCAGTCCTGGTATTGTAGTGACTAGACAGTTGTCTGTCAGCACAGTACTGACCAGTCCTGGTATTGTACTGACTAGACAGTTGTCTGCCAGCACAGTACCAACCAGCCCTGGTATTATAGTGCCAGCACAGTACCGACCAGTCCTGGTATTGTAGTGACTAGACAGTTGTCTGCCAGCACAGTACTGACCAGTCCTGGTATTGTAGTGACTAGACAGTTGTCTGCCAGCACAGTGCTGACCAGTCCTGGTATTGTAGTGATGAGACAGTTGTCTGCCAGCACAGTGCTGACCAGTCCTGGTATTGTAGTGACTAGACAGTCGCCTGCCAGCACAGTACTGACCAGTCCTGGTATTGTAGTGACTAGACAGTTGTCTGCCAGCACAGTACTGACCAGTCCTGGTATTGTAGTGACTAGACAGTTGTCTGCCAGCACAGTTCTGACCAGTCCTGGTATTGTAGTGACTAGACAGTTGTCTGCCAGCACAGTGCCGACCAGTCCTGGTATTGTAGTGACTAGACAGTTGTCTGCCAGCACAGTAACGATCAGTCCTGGTATTATAGTGACTAGACAGTTGTCTGCCAGCACAGTCCTGGTATTATAGTGACTAGACAGTTGTCTGCCAGCACAGTACTGACCAGTCCTGGTATTGTAGTGACTAGACAGTTGTCTGCCAGCACAGTCCTGGTATTGTAGTGACTAGACAGTTGTCTGCCAGCACAGTCATGGTATTGTAGTGACTAGACAGTTGTCTGTCAGCACAGTACTGACCAGTCCTGGTATTGTAGTGACTAGACAGTTGTCTGCCAGCACAGTACTGACCAGTCCTGGTATTGTAGTGACTTGACAGTTGTCTGCAAGCACAGTACTGACCAGTCCTGGTATTGTAGTTACTAGACAGTTGTCTGCCAGCACAGTGCCGACCAGTCCTGGTATTGTAGTGACTAGACAGTTGTCTGTCAGCACAGTGCTGACCAGTCCTGGTATTGTAATGACTAGACAGTTGTCTGCCAGCACAGTACTGACCATCCCTTGTATTGTAGTGACTAGACAGTTGTCTGCCAGCACAGTACTGAGCAGTCCTGGTATTGTAGTGACTAGACAGTTGTCTGCCAGCACAGTACTGACCAGTCCTGGTATTATAGTGACTAGACAGTTGCCTGCCAGCACAGTACTGACCAGTCCTGGTATTATAGTGACTAGACAGTTGCCTGCCAGCACAGTACTGACCAGTCCTGGTATTGTAGTGACTCGACAGTTGTCTGCCAGCACAGTCCTGGTATTGTAGTGACTAGACAGTTGTCTGCCAGCACAGTCCTGGTATTGTAGTAACTAGACAGTTGTCTGCCAGCACAGTCCTGGTATTGTAGTGACTAGACAGTTGTCTGTCAGCACAGTACTGACCAGTCCTGGTATTGTAGTGACTAGACAGTTGTCTGCCAGCACAGTACTGACCAGTCCTGGTATTGTAGTGACTAGACAGTTGTCTGCCAGCACAGTTCTGACCAGTCCTGGTATTGTAGTGACTAGACAGTTGTCTGCCAGCACAGTGCCGACCAGTCCTGGTATTGTAGTGACTAGACAGTTGTCTGCCAGCACAGTAACGATCAGTCCTGGTATTATAGTGACTAGACAGTTGTCTGCCAGCACAGTCCTGGTATTATAGTGACTAGACAGTTGTCTGCCAGCACAGTACTGACCAGTCCTGGTATTGTAGTGACTAGACAGTTGTCTGCCAGCACAGTCCTGGTATTGTAGTGACTAGACAGTTGTCTGCCAGCACAGTCATGGTATTGTAGTGACTAGACAGTTGTCTGTCAGCACAGTACTGACCAGTCCTGGTATTGTAGTGACTAGACAGTTGTCTGCCAGCACAGTACTGACCAGTCCTGGTATTGTAGTGACTTGACAGTTGTCTGCAAGCACAGTACTGACCAGTCCTGGTATTGTAGTTACTAGACAGTTGTCTGCCAGCACAGTGCCGACCAGTCCTGGTATTGTAGTGACTAGACAGTTGTCTGTCAGCACAGTGCTGACCAGTCCTGGTATTGTAATGACTAGACAGTTGTCTGCCAGCACAGTACTGACCATCCCTTGTATTGTAGTGACTAGACAGTTGTCTGCCAGCACAGTAGTGAGCAGTCCTGGTATTGTAGTGACTAGACAGTTGTCTGCCAGCACAGTACTGACCAGTCCTGGTATTATAGTGACTAGACAGTTGCCTGCCAGCACAGTACTGACCAGTCCTGGTATTATAGTGACTAGACAGTTGCCTGCCAGCACAGTACTGACCAGTCCTGGTATTGTAGTGACTCGACAGTTGTCTGCCAGCACAGTCCTGGTATTGTAGTGACTAGACAGTTGTCTGCCAGCACAGTCCTGGTATTGTAGTAACTAGACAGTTGTCTGCCAGCACAGTCCTGGTATTGTAGTGACTAGACAGTTGTCTGTCAGCACAGTACTGACCAGTCCTGGTATTGTAGTGACTAGACAGTTGTCTGCCAGCACAGTACTGACCAGTCCTGGTATTGTAGTGACTAGACAGTTGTCTGCAAGCACAGTACTGACCAGTCCTGGTATTCTAGTTACTAGACAGTTGTCTGCCAGCACAGTGCCGACCAGTCCTGGTATTGTAGTGACTAGACAGTTGTCTGTCAGCACAGTCCTGGTATTGTAGTGACTAGACAGTTGTCTGCCAGCACAGTTGTCAACGTCCTGACTACTGGCTTCGTCAAGCCCACTGGACTTGGACAGGCATATTATAACATCTACGATACATCTACTAATAACACATGAATACAATCAGAAACTGGCAGGAGCTATCTCCTGAACAATCATTTATTACAATATATTACAAGCTGACATCATGATCGCAGTTCGCGCTCAAACAATCATTCTCCACCAACAGCCACGCGCTAGCTCACAATGGCGATCTTTACACTGTCGCCCGCATGATCATTCACAATCAAACTTCACATCATCCCGCACATATCACAGTTAGCACATTCCTCGAATATCAATACACAACGTTCATCTCCATCTATCCGTCACAAACACTATCCTTCTATCGTTCTATCGTTCTATAGATCTCCACACGTCCGTCCCTATTCGCTGCCTCACACACACTGCCTCTCTCCTCGTTGACCTTCCCACATCACGTGGCTCTATTCACGGGCTTCTTGCCTGACCGTCCACTAGCCAAGCCGTGGTGTCTCTTACTGCCCTTTACCTCAACTATGCTTACACTGACTCTCGCTTACATACCGGCACTTACATCTTCCGTACATGTAAGACCATGACACGAGTACTGATCAGTCTTGGTATTGTAGTGACTAGACAGTTGTCTGCCAGCACAGTACTGACCAGTCCTGGTATTATAGTGACTAGACAGTTGCCTGCCAGCACAGTACTGACCAGTCCTGGTATTATAGTGACTAGACAGTTGCCTGCCAGCACAGTACTGACCAGTCCTGGTATTGTAGTGACTAGACAGTTGTCTGCCAGCACAGTCCTGGTATTATAGTGACTAGACAGTTGTCTGCCAGCACAGTCCTGGTATTGTAGTAACTAGACAGTTGTCTGCCAGCACAGTACCGATCAGTCCTGGTATTGTAGTGACTAGACAGTTGTCTGCCAGCACAGTACTTATCAGTCCTGGTATTGTAGTGACTAGACAGTTGTCTGCCAGCACAGTACCGACCAGTCCTGATATTGTAGTGACTAGACAGTTGTCTCTCAGCACAGTACTGAGCAGTTCTGGTATTGTAGTGACTAGACAGTTGTCTGCCAGCACAGTACTGACCAGTCCTGGTATTATAGTGACTAGACAGTTGCCTGCCAGCACAATACTGACCAGTCCTGGTATTATAGCGACTAGACAGTTGCCTGCCAGCACAGTACTGACCAGTCCTGGTATTGTAGTGACTAGACAGTTGTCTGCCAGCACAGTCCTGGTATTGTAGTGACTAGACAGTTGTCTGCCAGCACAGTCCTGGTATTGTAGTAACTAGACAGTTGTCTGCCAGCACAGTACCGACCAGTCCTGGTATTGTAGTGACTAGACAGTTGTCTGCCAGCACAGTACTGATCAGTCCTGGTATTGTAGTGACTAGACAGTTGTCTGTCAGCACAGTACTGACCAGTCCTGGTATTGTAGTGACTAGACAGTTGTCTGCCAGCACAGTACCGACCAGTCCTGGTATTGTAGTGACTAGACAGTTGTCTGTCAGCACAGTACTGATCAGTCCTGGTATTGTAGTGACTAGACAGTTGTCTGCCAGCACAGTACCGACCAGTCCTGGTATTATAGTGACTAGACAGTTGTCTGCCAGCACAGTACTGATCAGTCCTGGTATTGTAGTGACTAGACAGTTGTCTGTCAGCACAGTACTGACCAGTCCTGGTATTGTAGTGACTAGACAGTTGTCTGCCAGCACAGTCCTGGTATTGTAGTGACTAGACAGTTGTCTGCCAGCACAGTCCTGGTATTGTAGTGACTAGACAGTTGTCTGCCAGCACAGTCCTGGTATTGTTGTGACTAGACAGTTGTCTGCCAGCACAGTCCTGGTATTGTAGTGACTAGACAGTTGTCTGCCAGCACAGTACTGATCAGTCCTCGTATTGTAGTGACTAGACAGTTGTCAGCCAGCACAGTCCTGGTATTGTTGTGGCTAGACAGTTGTCTGCCAGCACAGTACTGACCAGTCCTGGTATTGTAGTGACTAGACAGTTGTCTGCCAGCACAGTCCTGGTATTGTAGTGACTAGACAGTTGTCTGCCAGCACAGTCCTGGTATTGTAGTGACTAGACAGTTGTCTGCCAGCACAGTCCTGGTATTGTTGTGACTAGACAGTTGTCTGCCAGCACAGTCCTGGTATTGTAGTGACTAGACAGTTGTCTGCCAGCACAGTACTGATCAGTCCTCGTATTGTAGTGACTAGACAGTTGTCAGCCAGCACAGTCCTGGTATTGTTGTGGCTAGACAGTTGTCTGCCAGCACAGTACTGACCAGTCCTGGTATTGTAGTGACTAGACAGTTGTCTGCCAGCACAGTGCTGACCAGTCCTGGTATTGCAGTGACTAGACAGTTGTCAGCCAGCACAGTCCTGGTATTGTAGGGACTAGACAGTTGTCTGCCAGCACAGTGCTGACCAGTCCTGGTATTGCAGTGACTAGACAGTTGTCTGCCAGCACAGTCCTGGTATTGTAGGGACTAGACAGTTGTCTGTCAGCACAGTACTGACCAGTCCTGGTATTGTAGTGACTAGACAGTTGTCTGCCAGCACAGTCCTGGTATTGTAGTGACTAGACAGTTGTCTGCCAGCACAGTCCTGGTATTGTAGTGACTAGACAGTTGTCTGTCAGCACAGTACTGACCAGTCCTGGTATTGTAGTCACTAGACAGTTGTCTGCCAGCACAGTACTGACCAGTCCTGGTATTGTAGTGACTAGACAGTTGTCTGCAAGCACAGTACTGACCAGTCCTGGTATTCTAGTTACTAGACAGTTGTCTGCCAGCACAGTGCCGACCAGTCCTGGTATTGTAGTGACTAGACAGTTGTCTGTCAGCACAGTCCTGGTATTGTAGTGACTAGACAGTTGTCTGCCAGCACAGTACTGATCAGTCTTGGTATTGTAGTGACTAGACAGTTGTCTGCCAGCACAGTACTGACCAGTCCAGGTATTATAGTGACTAGACAGTTGCCTGCCAGCACAGTACTGACCAGTCCTGGTATTATAGTGACTAGACAGTTGCCTGCCAGCAAAGTACTGACCAGTCCTGGTATTGTAGTGACTAGACAGTTGTCTGCCAGCACAGTCCTGGTATTGTAGTGACTAGACAGTTGTCTGCCAGCACAGTCCTGGTATTGTAGTAACTAGACAGTTGTCTGCCAGCACAGTACCGACCAGTCCTGGTATTGTAGTGACTAGACAGTTGTCTGCCAGCACAGTACTGATCAGTCCTGGTATTGTAGTGACTAGACAGTTGTCTGTCAGCACAGTACTGACCAGTCCTGGTATTGTAGTGACTAGACAGTTGTCTGCCAGCACAGTACCAACCAGTCCTGATATTGTAGTGACTAGACAGTTGTCTGTCAGCACAGTACTGAGCAGTCCTGGTATTGTAGTGACTAGACAGTTGCCTGCCAGCACAGTACTGACCAGTCCTGGTATTATAGTGACTAGACAGTTGCCTGCCAGCACAGTACTGACCAGTCCTGGTATTGTAGTGACTAGACAGTTGTCTGCCAGCACAGTCCTGGTATTGTAGTGACTAGACAGTTGTCTGCCAGCACAGTCCTGGTATTGTAGTAACTAGACAGTTGTCTGCCAGCACAGTACCGACCAGTACTGGTATTGTAGTGACTAGACAGTTGTCTGCCAGCACAGTACTGATCAGTCCTGGTATTGTAGTGACTAGACAGTTGTCTGTCAGCACAGTACTGACCAGTCCTGGTATTGTAGTGACTAGACAGTTGTCTGCCAGCACAGTACCGACCAGTCCTGGTATTGTAGTGACTAGACAGTTGTCTGTCAGCACAGTACTGATCAGTCCTGGTATTGTAGTGACTAGACAGTTGTCTGCCAGCACAGTACCGACCAGTCCTGGTATTGTAGTGACTAGACAGTTGTCTGCCAGCACAGTACTGATCAGTCCTGGTATTGTAGTGACTAGACAGTTGTCTGTCAGCACAGTACTGACCAGTCCTGGTATTGTAGTGACTAGACAGTTGTCTGCCAGCACAGTCCTGGTATCGTAGTGACTAGACAGTTGTCTGCCAGCACAGTCCTGGTATTGTAGTGACTAGACAGTTGTCTGCCAGCACAGTCCTGGTATTGTTGTGACTAGACAGTTGTCTGCCAGCACAGTCCTGGTATTGTAGTGACTAGACAGTTGTCTGCCAGCACAGTACTGATCAGTCCTGGTATTGTAGTGACTAGACAGTTGTCAGCCAGCACAGTCCTGGTATTGTTGTGGCTAGACAGTTGTCTGCCAGCACAGTACTGACCAGTCCTGGTATTGTAGTGACTAGACAGTTGTCTGCCAGCACAGTGCTGACCAGTCCTGGTATTGCAGTGACTAGACAGTTGTCAGCCAGCACAGTCCTGGTATTGTAGGGACTAGACAGTTGTCTGCCAGCACAGTGCTGACCAGTCCTGGTATTGCAGTGACTAGACAGTTGTCTGCCAGCACAGTCCTGGTATTGTAGGGACTAGACAGTTGTCTGCCAGCACAGTACTGACCAGTCCTGGTATTGTAGTGACTAGACAGTTGCTTGTCAGCACAGTGGTCATGGGTTCCATCCTCACTGTGGGCAATTCCATGTTTTTAAATTGACTGGGGCTCCCAGGTGGACCGGACCTAAACTGGCTACCAGGAAATGTCTTGGGAAGTGGAGGGGGCAGGCGTGACACTGACCACACCACTGGCCGACTGGTCTACACAAAGGTGGGTCTGGCACCATGTGTCCAGTGCAGCTGTAGGTGTGTACAAGTGTTGTACCTACTGGCCAGCTGCATGTTGCTGTCTTCATTAGAGTTGACCAGACAGTCTCTGACTACCTACCGAGTTAGGTTTATAGTGACAAACAGTCCAGCAAGGTTTATAGTGACAAACAGTTCAGCAAGGTTTATAGTGACAAACAGTTCAGCAAGGATTATAGTGACAAACAGTTCAGCAAGGTTTATAGTGACAAACAGTTCAGCAAGGTTTATAGTGACAAACAGTTCAGCAAGGATTATAGTGACAAACAGTTCAGCAAGGTTTATAGTGGCAAACAGTTCAGCAAGGTTTATAGTGGCAAACAGTTCAGCAAGGTTTATAGTGACAAACAGTTCAGCAAGGTTTATAGTGACAAACAGTTCAGCAAGGTTTATAGTGACAAACAGTTCAGCAAGTGTAAACATTGTTGGCATATTGGGTAATAAGATGATCACTACATTATTTGTCAATCAATCTATCAGGTGCCATCTCCGCAATGAAGGATGGCTGCAATGCATCTCCAACACTGTCTCTCGCCTTGCTGTACATTCTGTCAGACTGATGTTCGTCTATCTCTTGATGTTATCTTCCCACTTGTATCGTTGTCTACCACTTGCTCATTTGCCCTCAACCTTGCCCTCCAGAATGGTATTTTATAAGAGTGTTATGTCTTCTTAAGTGGTCAAAATATTTCACTTGCCTCTTTAATTTCTTTCATCAATTCTCTTTTCATTTCCAGATTTTTCTAGAACCTCTGTGTTTGATTGTTTCTGTTTCCATTAAATATGTTATATTTTACAATTCTCATTTTTAATGTGTTGTTAATCTCTCTAAATGTTTATACTGATTTCATGCTGTTGAAAACATCTGTTACTTGTTCTAGTATCTCCCTGTTTACTGTGATGTTCATTGTTGATCTTTCCTATCCATTTGCTAATTATCATAGTTTTCATTTTTAGGATGTCAATATCTAAGCCACATTCTGCACTATGCCTGTTGACTTGTTCCACTAGGTTTTGTAACTCTTGCTCGCTTTCTGCTGGTAACACTGTAGCGTCTGCATATCTAAGATTGTTTATGATTCTTCCATTCATGTTAAGTCCAGGCATTTAGACTTTTTTAAAAAATTCTTTCTGTGTATAGATTGAAGAGTCTTGGGGACAACATGCATCCCTGCCATCCTCCTCTTTTTATCTCTATAGGCTACGAATAATTATTTCTGCATCTAATAGACACCACTTGTTCCCAGTACAAGTTACTAAAAATTCTGATGGCATGTAATTAGTCGTTCATATTGTACTCTATCAAAAGCTTTCTTGTAGTCTATACAACAGACATATATATTTTCTGAACTTCTATGTATGTTTCACTTAACATCCTCACACAGATTATTTCCGCTGTTTTTATGGAACCCAAATTGTTCTTCAGCTACTTCCTCATCTATTTTATGTTGAATTCTTTCTTGTATGACCTTGAGTAGTATCTTAGTTATGTGGCTCATTAAGCTAATAGTTCTGTAATCCTCACAATCAAAAGCTTTTGTCTTCTTCAGTAGTGTCATGAAAATGAATGTTTTCAAAATCTTTGGGAATGTACCCAGTATTATAAATATCATTACATAATTCTGTGATAGTATCAGTGCCAAAACTGGATAAGGATTTTATCATCTCTGTTGTTAACATGTCAGGTCCTGCAGTATTTCCTTCTTTCATCTTTTTAATAGCTTCTCTATTTCAGCCTTTAGTATGCTTGGTCCGTCTTGAGTATTATACAATGTTGGTTTATTGACCCTTTACATTATTTATAAGCTTGTTGTATTTGTCATCAGCAATGCATCACTACATTATTTGTAAGCTTATTGTATTTGTCATAAGAAATGTATCACTACATTATTTATAGGCTTGTTGTATTTGACATCAGAAATGTATCTCTACATTATTTATAGGCTTGTTGTATTTGACATCAGAAATGTATTTCTATATTATTTATAGGCTTGTTGTATTTGACATCAGAAATGTATCACTACATTATTTATAGGCTAGTTGTATTTGACATCAGAAATGTATCACTACATTATTTATAGGCTTGTATTTGACATTAGAAATGTATCACTACATTATTTATAGGCTTGTTGTATTTGACATCAGAAATGTATCACTACATTATTTATTGGCTTGTTGTATTTGACATCAGAAATGTATCACTACATGCTTGCTTGCTTGCTTGTGTTCGCTGGCTGTGAACTCTAGCGTGAAGTCCTGTATGTCAGATGGATACATCCTGTTGTCCAACATCAGTGTGATGTCATACCGGACCTGAGGGTTGCGTGAGTATCCGTTGTCCCATGTCTGGCTTATTGGTGTGCAGACTGGTGGTTCCTCGCCATGCAGGCAAATACTCTCCGGCTTCGGAGGAATCATCGATCCTACTGATCTTAGCCAGGTCTCCGAAGGGACCTGTTGCCCAGGACGCACGACGTGGACGTGTCAGCAGGTCTTGGCCAGTATAGATCCCGGCCCTGGTGCCTTGGAAACACCTCTGCGTCCCATCACTACATTATTTATAGGCTTGTTGTATTTGACATCAGAAATGTATCACTACATTATTTATAGGCTTGTTGTATTTGTCATACTTTGTCATCAGAAATGTATCACTACATTATTTATAGGCTTGTTGTATTTGTCATAGTTTGTCATCAGAAATGTATCACTACATTATTTGTGGGCTTGTTGTATTTGTCAGTTTGTCATCAGAAATGTATCACTACATTATTTGTAATCTTGTTGTATTTGTCATACTTTTTCATCAGAAATGTATCACTACATTATTTGTAGGCTTGTTGTATTTGTCATAGTTTGTCATCAGAAATGTATCACTATATTATTTGTAGGCTTTTTGTATTTGTCATAGTTTGTCATCAGAAATGTACCTCTGCTTTTTTTGTAGGCTTGTTTGTATTTGTAATCAGAAATATAGCATTGCATTATTTGTAAGCTTATTGTATTTGTCATACTTTGTCATCAGAAATGTATCACTACATTATTTGTAGGCTTGTTGTATTTGTCATAGTTTGTCAATAGAAATGTATCACCATATTATTTGTAGGCATGTTGTGTTTGATATCAGAAATGTATGACTACATTATTTGTAGGCTTGTATTTGTCATAAAAAAATGTATCACTACATTATTTATAGGCTTGTATTTATCATCAAAAATGTGTCAGTACATTATTTGTAGGCTTGTATTTGTCATCAGAAATGTATCACTACATTATTTGTAGGCTTGTATTTGTCATCAAAAATGTATCACTACATTAATTGTAGGCTTGTATTTGTCATCAAAAATGTATCACTACATTATGTATTCTTGTGTTTGTCATCAAAAATGTATCACTACATTTGAAGGCTTGTATTTGTCATCAGAAATGTATCACTACATTATTTGTAGGCTTGTTGTATTTGTCGTACTTTGTCATAAGAAATGTATCATTACATTGTTTGTCGGCTTGTTATATTTGACATCAGAAATGTATCTCTACATTATTAGTAGGTTTGTTGTATTTGTCATAGTTTGTCATTAGAAATGTATCTCTACATTAATTGTAGGCTTGTATTTGTCATCAGAAATGTATCACTACATTATTTGTAGGCTTGTTGTATTTGTCATAATTTGTCATCAGAAATGTATCACTATGTTATTAGTAGGCTTGTTGTACTTGTCATAATTTGTCATCAGAAATGTATCACTACATTATTTGTAGGCTTGTTGTATTTGTCATAGTTTGTCATCAGAAATGTATCACTACATTATTTGTAGGCTTGTTGTATTTGTCGTACTTTGTCATCAGAAATGTATCATTACATTGTTTGTCGGCTTGTTATATTTGACATCAGAAATGTATCTCTACATTATTAGTAGGTTTGTTGTATTTGTCATAGTTTGTCATTAGAAATGTATCTCTACATTAATTGTGGGCTTGTATTTGTCATCAGAAATGTATCACTACATTATTTGTAGGCTTGTTGTATTTGTCATTATTTGTCATCAGAAATGTATCACCATATTATTTGTAGGCTTGTTGTATTTGTCATAATTTGTCATCAGACTTGTATCACTACATTATTTTTTTAAGCTTGTTGTATTTGTCATGGTTTGTCATTAGAAATGTATCTCTATATTATTTGTAGGCTTGTATTTGTCATCAGAAATGTATCACTACATTATTTGTAGGCTTGTTGTATTTGTCATAGTTTGTAATCAGAAATGTATCACCATATTATTTGTAGGCTTGTTGTATTTGTCATAATCTGTCATCAGACTTGTATCACTACATTATTTTTTAAGCTTGTTGTATTTGTCATAGTTTATCATCAGAAATTTATCAATACATTATATACAACATGGTTATGTTGATCATATTTTGCAGGCATTAGAGTCTTACATGGACCTGACGCTGATTGAGGCAGTCGTCATGTGTTTAACCAGGCTACAGCCCATGTTGAAACCTGTAAGGGAGTTACATTCATAGATCTGTGTCCATCCATCCATCCATCCATCATCTATCTATCTATCTATCTATCTATCTATCTATCTATCTATCTATCTATCTATCTATCTATCTATCTATCTATCTATCTGTCTGTCTATCTATCTGTGCATTCATTCATTCATTTCTCTGCCTGTCTGTCTGCCTGCCTGCCTGTCTGTCTGTCTATAACTCTCATAGAATCTATTCATCTAATTCCTGGGTCTTGTGCCTGGACCATGCTGTCCTTTGTATGCTATTTGGTCATGGAAAATTTGAAATGACAACCATATTCCCAATGTGTAAATGGGATAAGTTACGCTTATTACTTTAACATGGGTGTTGTGAAAGCAGCTGCTAGACAGCAGTATTGTTTGTCATCTACTGTGGTATTGATTGATTGGTTGATTGATTTAGGAATCGACATCACAGCATTCGGGGCATTCCCATAAGCGCTCCGTCCCCATCCTCAGCAGCCAGCGAAGAGTTCCAACACTAATAGTACCAGTAGCAATCTGATTATATGTCCGTCTCGTCTTTCCTCTGAGCGTTGAGCGTCGGCCAGATCCCTTCGTCACTCCTCGCTGTCTCATTCTTGCCAGACCATGGTAATCCATTTGCTCCTCCGAGGTGTGCACGTGCTCCCACAAGGCCGCAACCACGTCTGCCTTGTCATGTATCAATACTGTACTAAGTTCTGCAGAGCCAGCCAATCTGTCCGCCTGTTCATTTCCCAGCACACCGGCATGCCCCGGAGAAAAGATCCAGGCGATGCTTGTCACCCGTGACCTCCGAAGCGAAGGAAGCCACTCCGCACGAAGCCTGCCCGTCCTCACCCTCGTCAGCATGCTTTCTGAGTCAGTTACAATCACGATGTGTGTGTGTGTCGTATTCTCCATCCAGCGGAGAGCTGCAGTGACCGCCTCCACCTCCATTCTTAAGCTGGATGTTGTGGTATCATATGCCAGGCTCTCCTGCCCCAAACGTCGACCATTGGCTTTGGCTATGAAGCCCCAGCCGCTTTTCTCACCTCTTGACACCGAACCATCTGTGTAGATAATCACATCACCTGAGTGAGCATTGTCCTGAATTAGTTGTTGGATTTCCACTTCCGTGGCCCCTGCTGGCCACTCCCTGCACTCCCGGCTTAATGTGATTATAACTCTGCACAATTCTGACTGTTCCGCTGGCACTCTGACCCACTCCTCTCCACGCCTAATGTTCTCCAAGGGGCACACCTGTCTGATCGTATCCTCTGCCTGAGCCATCCATGATTTCCCTCTTATCAGTCGCTGACCCTTAACTGCGTCCAGCGCCTCATGCAGTGGATGGTCTGTGTCTGCAGCTACTCTGAGGTATGCCTTCGCCTGCATCACCTTGAGCCTACCAGCAACACTCAGCAGACCAAGGATGTAATGCATACACACTACTGGGGTGTCTCTAGTGCATCCCAGAATGACCCGCATAGCTTCGTTCTGTATGCGCTCTAACTTCACCAGCTGACTCTCTGAGACAGTGAGCAGACCTAATCCATAATCAATTACTGAGAGGATCAAGTGCTGGTATAGTGTGAAAAGCATTCTCTGCTCTGTGTCCATTGCAGCCATAGTTTTAAGTGCACTGAGTCCCTTTTGAGATCTTGTCACAACCGTCTCCACATGGTCCTTGAAGGATAGGCTCCTGTCGAATGTGATCCCCAGATACTTCAGTTTGTTCTCTCTGCTGACATTTCTACCATCTATCGTGAGGCTTGGGACATCCGCTCTCACAATCCTGTTGTCCAGAGAGCACCACAAAACAGCCGCCTTTTCTGGGTGGATGACAGTACTCATTTCAGTGCACCAGTCTATCACTTTGTCTACTGTCACCTGTAGCTCCTGGGCTGTTTGCTGCCTATCTCTCCCCTGCCTATATGCAAGAATATCGTCTGCAAATGTTAGTATTCTTCCAACACCTGGTGCTTCTAGGTTTGCAATCTTGCTCGTATACACATTAAAGAGCACCGGTGAGACTGCAGATCCCTGTGGCAGTCCCGGGGTTTAAATATGTGGCTCTGAGGTCCATGCACCCAGATGGAGAGCAACCCGACGAGAGTGCAGGACGGCTGCTATCCAGTTCACCAACCAGGGATTGACCCCCTTCTCCATCAGTGCGGACATCAAAATATCATATCGAACTCTATTGTACGCATCCTCGAGATCAAGCGCTGCCGCTATCGTTTCTTGTCTACTCTGGAACCCCTCATAAACGTCAAAGGCAAAAGTGGCTGCATTTAACCAGGTGTCTTTTCCTGGCCTGTAGCTCCCCAGGCCTCTTGGAAGAAGCTTCCACCTTTCCAAAAACTCTTGCAGCTTGACAGCGACTATCTTCTCTAGAACCTTCCCAAATGTATTTTGAAGGGTGATGATTCTAAAGCCGCTAAGCTTTGAATGATCCTTGAATAGTTTTGGGATAGCTGTGCATCCAATCCTGCGGTACTGATGCTGTCCTAATGCTCTGGTTAAAGCAGTCGGTCATCTCCTCCAGGTCTGCATCACTCAAACCCTTTATGTGGCATCTACTGTGGTATTGGTTACCTACAGTTTAAACTGAATGTGGCTCATGTTCTCGTGACATTCGTGTTGTAGAACACATGGAGCATTTCAGCTGAGGTAGTGGAATACATTGTCTGATCTAGAAATTCTGTTTCAAGATGTTGATATTCAGTGGGAAACATTGAAGAACTCAGTCAGCCGGGCTGCAACAACAACTATTTCAAAAATGAAGATGATGGGACGTAAAAAAAATTAATGACAGAAGACATTTTAAAACTAATGGAACTAAGAAGAAATTACAAAAGTAACCATGAAAAATGTGAATAGATTCAAAGGAAAATTAGGAAATTGTGCAGAGGCAAAAGAAGCTTCTTTTGAGGAAAATTGCAGGGAAATTGAAAACCAACGTAACACACAGAGTACCAAATTAAAGCACAAAAGAATTAATGATACCACTAATAAAAGAACACAGATATCAACGAGGTTGCCTAAAAACCAAAGATGGCAGAATCATAATAGAAAAAGATCAGATTTTAAATGCATGGTCAGATTATGTGAAAGACCTTTATAACGATAATGAGAGAAACAGAATGATATTCCATATAATAATAATGAAATGTCAGCATGCTCTTGACCATATGAAAACTGGCAAGACTCAAGGTCTAGATAACATCACAACAGAACTGATCTATACCTTAGAAGAATATGGAATATTATAATCCTAATTATATATATATATGTATATATATATATATATATATGTGTGTGTGTGTGTGTGTGTGTGTGTGTGTGTGTGTGTGTGTGTGTGTGTGTGTGTGTGTGTGTGTGTGTGTGTGTGTGTGTGTGTGTGTGTGTGTGTGTGTGTGTGTGTGTGTGTGTGTGTGTGTGTGTGTGTGTGTGTGTGTGTGTGTGTGTGTGTGTGTGTGTGTGTGTGTGTGTGTGTGTGTGTGTGTGTGTGTGTGTGTGTGTGTGTGTGTGTGTGTGTGTGTGTGTGTGTGTGTGTGTGTGTGTGTGTGTGTGTGTGTGTGTGTGTGTGTGTGTGGGGGGGGGGGGGGGGGGAGAGACACAAGTGGTAGGGGTTGTCGTGAGCCCAGACTCTCTTCCTCTATCAGCAGTTTCAGCAGTTGCCATGGTTTGTGGATATATTCATTCATTTTATGTGGAATGGCTTGCTCTCAGTCTGAAGACCATAGTCCGGTATTGGTGCCCCATTCACTTGAAAGAATCCTAAATTGAGGTCGCCAGATGTCTAATGAAACCTCTGTCTGTTTTGTCATATACCCATGCATTGCTCCACTGTTCTTTGCACCTTTTTAAACTGTTATTTCATTATCATCATTCATTTTTGTTTGTGTTTAGTCTACAAACTACCTTCAGGAGGACAATAACAGATATTTGCTAAGACTACAGAAACACATGTCTATAGTAAATGTCGTGTGTGAGGAATGAATACAAAATAGAATTATAGTGTTCCATCAGTCTCATCACTTGAGCATTTAGACTCTGAAGGGAAGAATATAAATCATTTTTTTAAAGTTGTATATCCTTTACAGGATGTTGCAGTCAACATCAGCATTACTTGCTGTTGTGATGTCTTGACAAGTTTACGTTCAGTAATTTGCCATTTTTTTCTGAACAACCAGCACCCATGCTATTTCATTAAAAACCAATGCAAAGTGGTCTGCTGCCAAATCGCACACAGCTGTGTTTCGAACATGGGTATGCAGGGTCACAAACCATGTCTGTAACTCCTTACCCACGGAGCCAGCATCAGAGTTAGCTGTGGTTGTGCTTGAATATCATAGTGTTTTCTGTACATGTCTGTGTTGTATCTTATAAGGTGAATGTCACATTAAGTCATTAGTTCGACTTGTATAGGATCACTTTCATTGCACATCTCCATAAGTGCCCCAGTCTTCTCCCATAGATTACACAAAGATATCCCCATAAGTGCCCCAGTCTCCTCCCATAGATCACACACGGCTATCTCCATAAGTGCCCCAGCCTCCTCCCATAGAATACACACAGATATCCCCATAAGTGCCCCAGTCTCCTCCCATAGATTACACACAGATATCCCCATCCCATAGATTACACACAGATATCTCCAAAAGTGCTCCAGTCTCCTCCCATAGATTACACCAGGAGATATCAGCGCAGCACATGAATGCACTGGCCAGGATCCACATGTGTGTATAGGAGAATGACATGTGCCATATATGTTCTTGTGGGTACCTGATCTTATGTTGCCTGGACAGCCGCCTATTCAGCCTGCCATGTTTGAGTCCCAACTGCCAAGGGCCTTTTAACATGCACAGTATGCTCATAGGTCCTCCAAGTTGTCCTTGTCTGAGAAGGCTCGATGTCCAACCCACTGCACCATGGTCAACACTGTGAGACGACCTGGTTTGCTTGAGGCAGGGCTGGACACTAACCTCAAACTCCAACCTTTTAGTACATTAAGTAAATTCAACTGAAAGATCTGGTGGATACGATACTGTATTTGTGTTTGTTCGTTATCTTCTCTTTGCCTTTTTGACAAGAAATGTTCCGTTTGAAAAGATTGTATTTGTAATATTGTTATTCATGTTCATTTTTTCAGGAGTCTCCAATTCACAAGTTTCTCTTCTGGGTGGCCATCTCAGTGTTGCAGCTGGATGAAGTGTCCTTATATGCTGCTGGCCTAGGCTTGTTGGAGCAAAATCTTCATACTCTGGATAACATTGGTCTGTTTGAAAATAAAGTATGTAACAGCAAGTGTGTGTTTCATCATTTACCCAGCATAGAATAGGATATGCTTTGCTTCCTGTCAGTGGACAAAAACAACATAATTCCTGGGGTATTTTTTATGCTAGTGATTTTTTCAATCATTCTCAGAAAGAAAGGGAGGATTGACTTCATTTATCCTGTATACTCTGTCTGTTTTTGCTGAAAGCCTGCCAAATGCAGCTGCAGTGACGATCCCCGGGGATCTCAGAAAATATTGCACTCAAAAACTGAATGACAGAGTTTGAACAAGAATCTATGACCTCCAGAGCACGAGGTAGACGACTTTGCCTCAGACAAATGATTCAGTATCGGGTGGAATATGTGTTATGTAGCATTTAATTCCTAATATGTGCACATATCCATCATAATCATCCAGCTTATAGAGGTGGTCAATATTTGTTCATTTGTTATCGAGGTATGAAGTAATTATTCATCATCATTATCGAGTGATTTGCTGTCTTGGGTGGATGGTCATACTTCTCATCTTGCGATCTCCATCAGCATATATCAGTTCATGTGCTGACACCCTTCTGTGCTGAGATACAAGGTACTTATTATTATAAGTCGGTAATCTTATCTCACTGATTTCCTCTGTCTCTCTTTCTATAACTCTTTCTAGTTGTCACAAAATGTTAGTTTTTCTCTTGTTATAATGTCGCCAAAAATGTGACTGCCTCTTTCTGATGTTTATGATAAGTTGTCTTTGTGTTTTAGCCTCTTTCAGAAAAATTGGAGTACTCATGTTGGCTATCTAAGGAATTGTCAGCATTCTTCTGTATAAGCACATCTCTGGGACAATCATTATACATCTTGTTTTTGTTGTTGGAAGAAGAATAGGTTCAAGTGTCACTCTTGAAGGGCTAGAAGAACTGGCTACTGGGATGTCTCACTTCCATCCTTGGCCTTCAGTTCAAGCACGCCCATGAACTTATCAAGTGGGGAGTGCTAGACTTGGGTGCACATTGTCTACCATCATTGTGGAGAATTGCTGTGACTCTCTTGCCATCTCATAGCATGCACAATGTGTGGTCCTGAGTTGACTTCTTCACATCAGAGAACATGGTTGATTCTCCTTTCATTAGCCAGACTAGTGACTGTCCAGGATACCCCACAGGCTAAAGTGTCTGTCCAGGATACTCCATAGACTAGAGTCTGTCTAGGATGCCTCACACACTAATTCCTGTCCCAGATACCCCACACAATAATATCTGTCCAGAATACCTTACTTACTAGCATCTGTCCAGGATACCCCACACACTAGTGTCTGTCCAATATACCCCACACACTGTGTCTGACCAGGATATCCCACAGACTAGTGTCTGTCCAAAATACCCCACACACTGTGTCTGACCAGGATATCCCACACACTGTGTCTGTCCAGGATACCCCACACACTAGTGTCTGTCCAGGATACCCCACACACTGTGTCTGACCAGGATATCCCACACACTGTGTCTGTCCAGGATACCCCACACACTAGTGTCTGTCCAGGATACCCCACACACTGTGTCTGACCAGGATATCCCACACACTAGTGTCTGTCCAGAATGCTCCAAGAGGAGGTGAAGAGAAGTCTTAGTCAGTATGAACCCTGATCCAGAAACATCCAAAATCATTATATAAAACATATTTACAATAAGTAAACCAGCTTTAACATACATTCATCAATACTTGTTTGTCTGTAGCTATACAGCTATTATTTACTTGGTTTAAACAAGTATTGACCACAAATACTGTAACAGCCATGACTGTTGTTGTTCTTGTATGATCATATTAGTCTCTGGAACGAGTCATGATGAATGCTAGAGAACCCTTGGAATGGCACTTCAAGCAGCTGGACCATGACATGGGCTTGAGTTTTCAAACAAATTTCAACTTTGCTTTGGTTGGACATTTACTGAAAGGTATGATTTGGTTTTCATCACATTTCGTAGACTTTGCCACAGATATTGTGCTGACTGGTGTACATATTGTTTGCCTTGGTACTTGTCTTTATGTTGCATGCAACACTGCTTAGAATTTGTCTCTTTTAATAATCCAGCTGATATCATTAGAATTGTCTCTTTTCATAATCTAGCTAATAGCATTACAATTGTCTCTTTTCATAATCCAGCCTAATATCTTTAGAATTGTCTCTTTTCATAATCCAGCTAATATCATTATTAAGTAAATAGTTACTAATTATAATTAAGATTGGTGTAATGAATTGACCGTGTTAGAAATACAACAGTTTATTGATGAAAACACTGGTAGAGATGACGCAATAGTACATGCAGATGAAGTTTTGAAGTCGATGAAAGGCATTTGAGTCCCTGAAACATTAGTGTCTGATTCTCTGTTTGTATTATGTGAGGTTCAAAATGTACAGATGTGGCATGAGTGGGTGCTAGGCATTGATAATTCTCTACTGCAGTCACTTATGTGGGTATCCTTGCCAGGACATACTGCATTGCCAGCTAACAAGCGGGAGAATGTGTCGGCTTCAAAGGTTAGAGCACATATCATGGACAAGACAGACACACTGAAGACTGTCTGTAATGACTAATAGTTAAATACACAGTAACGAACAAAACAACATATTAAAGGATGCTGGAATGAGTTATATGAGAAGTTGGTAGGGAGGGACTTACGAGAGGAAGATATGTTTGCAACCAGTGTGTCAGTCGAACGATTATCTTCTACATCTTATGACATTTACTGCGGGAGATGGAGCAGCTGTAGGATTTGTTAGGATGTCAATTCTGGAATCAATCAATTAGGATGTACAGGAATGGTATTGAGAAAAATGCATTAGTACGTGAATGTTCAGTATTGCTTGATTGTTACAAAATACAAAGTGTGGTATGTTGCTTTAATTTGATTATTGAAAATGTCACAATATGTTTCAGGTTTCCGACACCCAGCACCAACAACTGTGTCCCGCACAATAAGAGTGCTGCACCAGTTGTTGAGTATCACTGTGAAGCCGACTAACAGAGACAAGTTTGAAGTTACATCTCAGACCGTTCCGTATTTAGCAGGTAAGATGTGTACATTGGTAAACTATCATTATATGTTCCAATTCCAATTCCATTTTTAACACAAAAATTCCAAGTTCGGTCTCGTCTAACCTGCTTCCTCAGCAGTGGTTATTGTTGAGAGCCGTGGTTTTTGTGGGTTTATTCACCCTGATTCTAGTCTTGTGCGCTCTTTCGAGTAAGTCCTATCTTGGAATAGTTATGTAAGCGTTTGTGTCTGTGACGTCAGCTGGGGGATTGATCGGCGGCTATCCTTTGTGCTCGTCTCCTCTTGTGGTTTTCTTTGTTGGTGCAGGCTCCTGGCTCGTCTGGCTTGGCTGGGTGCAGTCCTTATAAAGACTTTATTTGGTCTTTTTGTCTCCTTTTTTGTGTATTTTCTATAGGAGCTTTTCGACGTTTTCATTCTCCTCCTTGCGCCTGTTTCCACTGTCGCGTTTGAGTATCTGCTGCCTTAAGTTTTCTTCCTTCGTGGTCTGCCATGGGACGATTTTACCGTCGTCTATATAGTACTTGAAGTTGGTCTCACGTCGTAGTATAAGACTGGGTATTCCATCGGTTTCCACCGTGGTTTCTTGGGCTTCTTTTCTTTTTCTTCCCAGCGCCTTCTGAATTCCTCGTGCTGGAGTTCCTCCCAGCTAAGTGGGTATTCCGTGCCTCCTTCAGAGATCCGACGGGATAGTGGTTCATCATTATATGTAAGCACACAAATATATGTATAGGTATAATTTATGAGGAATGGACTACCGAGGGATTAGAATCATGGCTTCTAAACCTTGGTACGGCCTCTTGGAGGTGAAATGTGGACAACATCTAGCCTGCACATTGAAGATGAAATGTGGACAACATCTAGCCTGCACATTGGAGGTGAAATGTGGACAACATCTAACCTGCACATTGGAGGTGAAATGTGGACAACAGCTAGCCTGCACATTGGAGGTCAAATGTGGACAACATCTAGCCTGCACATTGGAGATGAAATGTGGACAACATCTAGCCTGCACATTGGAGGTGAAATGTGGACAACATCTAGCCTGCACATTGGAGGTCAAATGTGGACAACAGCTAGCCTGCACATTGGAGGTCAAATGTGGACAACATCTAACCTGCACATTGGAGGTCAAATGTGGACAACATCTAACCTGCACATTGGAGATGAAATGTGGACAACAGCTAGCCTGCACATTGGAGGTCAAATGTGGACAACATCTAGCCTGCACATTGGAGGTGAAATGTGGACAACATCTAGCCTGCACATTGGAGGTGAAATGTGGACAACAGCTAGCCTGCACATTGGAGGTCAAATGTGGACAACATCTAACCTGCACATTGGAGGTCAAATGTGGATAACATCTAACCTGCACATTGGAGATGACATGTGGACAACAGCTAGCCTGCACATTGGAGGTCAAATGTGGACAACATCTAGCCTGCACATTGGAGGTGAAATGTGGACAACATCTAGCCTGCACATTAGAGGTGAAATGTGGACAACATCTAACCTGCACATTGGAGATGAAATGTGGACAACATCTAACCTGCACATTGGAGGTGAAATGTGGACAACATCTAACCTGCACATTGGAGATGAAATGTGGACAACATCTAGCCTGCACATTGGAGGTGAAATGTGGACAACATATATCCTGCACATTGGAGGTGAAATGTGGACAACATATATCCTGCACATTGGAGGTGAAATGTGGACAACATCTAGCCTGCACATTGCAAGATGCCTGCTGGAGCAAGTGGACTCCATCCCTCACGCCAGACAACCATTAGTAATGGTACATGGTGTTATCATTTTATACTTCTTGTATCCTTGATGACAGCGTGCTGGTTGAGTAGAAAGTGTTTAACAGTATTTAGAGACAATGATGCTTGTGTTCTTAAAAAGCAACAGTTGATATACACAGACCATTTTTCCAGCAGATGTTTATTTTCTGAGTTTTAACTCTATTTTGCAAGTTTCTGCGGCATTTTATTTTTAATACCAGCATTCTCTGGTTATATTTTGTTTTTCAGTTGCCCAATTGTTGCTTGTTTGTTGTATCCTTCTTCCTGAATTATGTTATATTTGTGTTACTATCTTTTCTGTGCTAGTTAGCAAACACATTTGCTGTGCTTTTTCCAGTGAACATGTTTCCATTGTCTTCTAGTGTGATGTGGGCCAGTCTACCGTTTTCAGATTTTGGAACTTTTTGCAAATGTCCATATTTGTCTTTCATTCTTGTCTAGGTTTCAGCTCTCAGCTTTCCATTCCAGCTATTTCTTGCTTCTGCTTTCCAAACCTTTCTAGGCTTCATTTGTTTTTTTTCCCGCAACTCTTTCTAGCAATTGATAGTTTTTGCTGTAGTTTATCATTAAAGAATATAGTATTTCAGATTGTTTATCTTGGAATTAGTTGTTGCTCTTTCTTCACATGTTCTTACTTTTATGAAGAGACTTTATGTGACAAATATGTGAAAATTAAAGAAACTGTTTGTCCGGTCACAGTTTTCTAACTTTTTCTGTGTTTGCAAATGCATTAACTACAAAATATAACAGTAAAGTCGCACTGACATAAAAATATATTATTAAAGACCCTTGGTAATTGGGAAATTTGTTACCAGATTGCCAGGTTGTAATTTAGCATACAGATACTTCTGACAGAACCCCTAATGAAACATAAAAGTATTCCAAAATGGTAAACAAATCTGCAGTGTCCATCTGTTTCCCTTTAATTTGATATGTAATACTTTTTGTAATATGTAATAATATTTTATTAATCTGTAGGCGCTATATTATAGAAAATGTAATTTATGTGGGTGGCATATTTTCAGGTTTCATGAACAATTCTGGCCACAGCATAAAATAATTAGGTGCGGAATAATTGAATTGAATTTCACAAGTATAACTCATAAACACAGCTACCTCATTTTCTGGTAAAATATTTCGCAAAGAATCAAATGGGTGGCTGAAAGATAGAGATAACACATTCACAGCAGGAGGCCGAATGCACATGGCAACATATAGCAGTGGGTTGCAGACATTTGGCAGAAACTCAACATAGAAATAGTCCATCATGGACTCCTGAAATGCTACATTTCCAATGGGCTAGACAAAAGTGAGGACGACTTACTAGGGAATGATATGGCAGCTGAAAGTTTGAACACTGTTGATGGTGACAGAGATGACAGTGACATCTACCACAATGACTCAGACCACAGACTGGGTGAAAATGCAGTTCATTCCATGATTAAAAGTGCAAACGACGACAGTGAATTTACAAGATTTAATGATAATTTGGTTGACTCATAGCTGTCAGACTAAGAAATGTTTTACCGACTTAATAAAATGCTATTATCATAGATGTGGATGTTTACAAAGTTTGTTTTGGAACAGAGTGTACTGAATCACCACTCATATTTTTTTAATTATTTATTGTTTTATCACAGAACTAATTCATAAAACTAACTCTTTACTTTAGACAAAACAACAGATCCACCCACAATAAATTAGCTTTTAATTGCAGACAATTAGTGCCTGTTTTACAGCGACAAGGGCAAACTGCACAACCATATTTATCAGCTGAGTGCAACATGCAGTCCACAGCAGATGTGGAAGATGATGATGATTATTGTTTGACTAGGGCTCAAAATAGACATTATGGGTAAACATGGAAACATTACTTTATGAATATGATGCACACCAATAATTGAAATTACAGTACAAACAAGTGCACACTGTACTCTAAATTTTATAGTACTTTAAATTGTTTCAGCATATGAGAGGATCAAATGTGCTATAACAGTAGAAATGCCATGTGAACTAAGTGATAACAATACCCCAATAATATCATTTCAGCCTTGGTCTCTGTGTTAGAAGAAGTAACAATACCCCAATAATATCATTTCATATCATTTCTTCTTTCAGAAGAAGTAACAATACCCCAATAATATCATTTCAGCCTTGGTCTCCGTGTCAGAAGAAGTAACAATACCCCAATAATATCATTTCAGCCTTGGTCTCCGTGTCAGAAGAAGTAACAATACCCCAATAATATCATTTCAGCCTTGGTCTCCGTGTCAGAAGAAGTAACAATACCCCAATAATATCATTTCAGCCTTGGTCTCCGTGTCAGAAGAAGTAACAATACCCCAATAATATCATTTCAGCCTTGGACTCCGTGTCAGAAGAAGTAACAATACCCCAATAATATCATTTCAGCCTTGGTCTCCGTGTCAGAAGAAGTAACAATACCCCAATAATATCATTTCAGCCTTGGTCTCCGTGTCAGAAGAAGTAACAATACCCCAATAATATCATTTCAGCCTTGGTCTCCGTGTCAGAAGAAGTAACAATACCCCAATAATATCATTTCAGCCTTGGTCTCCATGTCAGAAGAAGTAACAATACCCCAATAATATCATTTCAGCCTTGGTCTCCGTGTCAGAAGAAGTAACAATACCCCAATAATATCATTTCAGCCTTGGACTCCGTGTCAGAAGAAGTAACAATACCCCAATAATATCATTTCAGCCTTGGTCTCCGTGTCAGAAGAAGTAACAATACCCCAATAATATCATTTCAGCCTTGGTCTCCGTGTCAGAAGAAGTAACAATACCCCAATAATATCATTTCAGCCTTGGTCTCCGTGTCAGAAGAAGTAACAATACCCCAATAATATCATTTCAGCCTTGGTCTCCGTGTCAGAAGAAGTAACAATACCCCAATAATATCATTTCAGCCTTGGTCTCCGTGTCAGAAGAAGTAACAATACCCCAATAATATCATTTCAGCCTTGGTCTCCGTGTCAGAAGAAGTAACAATACCCCAGTAATATCATTTCAGCCTTGGTTTCCGTGTCAGAAGAAGTAACAATACCCCAGTAATATCATTTCAGCCTTGGTCTCCGTGTCAGAAGAAGTAACAATACCTCAATAATATCATTTCAGCCTTGGTCTCTGTGTCAGAAGAAGTGCGAAGTCGTTGCCATTTGAAGCACAGAACACCAAATTATATGAGTGACTCACCTTCAAGCGAGAGCATCAATTCCGATATTGCTAGTCAGGGACAGTCACCATCGCCATCACTGCCCAATTCAGCTTCTACGTCAGGTGTGTCCACTCCTATCACTCACCCTGCTCCAGCTCAGGTATGTGGTGAAACCATAGAGTATACATTTATAAACCTGCATGAGAATTCACTATCTGAATTTTTTTTTTTTTTTTTTTTTTTTTTTTTTTTTTTTTTTTTTGCAAATCCCTTACAGGACGTTGCAGTCGACGTCAGCATTTTTCAGCTGCTGTTTATGTACTAGGCAAGATTACACTCAGTAGTTTCCCATTGCTTTCTGAGCAACCGGCTCACACACCTCATAAGTTACCAATGCGGCGAGATCTGCTACCGATTCTCATGCAGGTTACGTTGCTCATGAGAATATACAGGATTACGGAGAATGGCGGTAAAACCCTAGGCCAGGGAGACCGGCTCTGAACTAATAGATACTGTATAATCAAATTATGAAAAGAGGACACATACTAAATTGTACTTACTGTGTGTTTCAGTTATGTGTTTTCAGACTGTGTGTGCAACTGTGACTGCCCTATGTGTAAATTGTTGGTATTCTGTTTGTTGTTCCATTCTGTTCCTGTTGTGGTTGTCATGTTGTATAATACTCTGTATGTTAGTTCTCTTGCTTTGGGAGTGATATGCGAGTTATGTAAAGATAATCTTTTAACTGCACAGTTTAGTGGACCAATAGGTCTATAGCTGTTTAGTTCTGCCATGTCTTTTTTTTTTTCTTTGGGACTGGTATTAGCATAAGTACTTTCCCTGTCTGTGGGACTTTCTCTCTACTTCTTCTCTCCTGCTGGCAAGGCACTTGATTATGATTATATATATACCCTTCTCAAATGTCTTTAACTAATAAGTGGAAGAATGTTAGGGACAGACCTGATGCTTGTGGAACTCCATTTTATTGTGTGTACATCTTAACATTGCGTACACCCGGGTTTGAAACACAGCGGCGCTGGTTTTTTCGAAAAAGGAATAGGAGCCGGTCGTTCAGAAAGCAATGGCAAACTACTGAACATAACACATGCCTAGTACATCAACAGCAGCTGAAAATGCTGGTGTTGACTGCAACGTCCTGTAAGGGATATGCAACAACAACACACACAAATACATCTTTACATTGTCACTGTAGACCCTAACTGAGAATTGAATTCCTATTAAAAAGTTGTGCATTTTGTTGTAGGTACTTCCATTCATTTATTCATTCATTCAGTAGCATGTCCTTTCCAGAACCTCGCTCCCATAACAACCTTCCGGAAAAATTCTCGATCACAAGCAAGATGTCCTGTGTCCGATACACCCATCTGGAGATATCCGCCACATCCTGCACCCATCTTCTCTTTGGTCTTCCTCTTCCTCTCTTCCCAGGCATATACCCTCCATTATTGTTCTCTCCAAACTTTCGTGACGTTCAAGTGACAAAAAATTTTTTATTTTCTTTGTTTTATCGTCTTTAATAGCCAACCTTCAAGATTAAACTCTTCAAGTATCGATGCATTTGTTCTTTTCTTTACCCAAGATATTCTTAGAACCCGTCTATAACGTTTATATTCAAAGGTAGGTACTTCCAGTTACCCATATTTTCTTTATTTTGTCTAGCATTCCTTACATCCAGTGGATGTTTGTTCCATTATTTTTAATCCTGTTTTCTTGTTGTTGGTTTGTTAAGTGAATTAGTAGTTTCCGTCAATATGGCGGCGGACGGTTGTCTTGTTTTGTGACCATTCCTTTTTTGCATAGGAGATGGATATTTTCATCTCCTGCATGTAATTTGTGTAAAACCAGAAGTTTCTTCTCAAGATCTTCGCTGATGCTATGAAGTTCGTGCATTGAGCGAAGCAATCCTTAGTGAATTTTCGCAGTGTGTGTGTTTCTGTGGTGTTCGGTTTTTCAACATGGCGGAACAGCATTTAGCAAGCAACAAGGTAGACGTGGTGGAGCAAGGCGTTTTTAGACTCAAGTGTGACCGTCTGGGTCTCAGGAATACTCATATTCTATATTGGAACTGTGCCAGCATAAAACAACGGGGCCCTCTTCATAAAACCTGGTATACAGGAGCAACATTGTGGCACTTCAGGAGACGAGGCTGGGTGATCAGTTACTCCAAATTGCCGGCTTCAAATATTTCTACAACAGGTGACATCTGGGAATGGTGATTCTCATTCGCAACAGTAAGGTGGCTTCACAGCTAGACATGTCCAGTTGGGACAGTGACGACATACAAATACAGGTGGTCAGAGTTCAATCCGGTCTACCATTCATGTTGGTTAATGTTTATGCCCGTAACGCGAGTGTGAATTCCCAGAAGTGGCAGTGCTTAAGTGGCATATTAGGTCATGAGAGAAATGTTATTTTCTGTGGCGATTTCAACGCTAAAGGCAGATCATGGGGAAACATTTCCTCCAACACACAGGGGGAGGAGCTCAAGACTGCACTTGAAACCATTGGCCTGGTTTGTATCAACAGTGGCTGTGTCACCAGAACAGCAAGTCGTCCAGGTGATGAGGACAGTGTTTTTGATCTGGCGCTCATTTCTCCTTCACTCACACTACAGTGTGTAGATGGGGTGTCCTAGGGTACCACGGTAGCTACCACCACCCTTGCAGCATATTGGTGGAGAAAGGCAGAACCAGGCTGCACAAGTCAATGGTTAAGACTTTCCAGTATGACAGTACAGGGCAAGATGTGGTGAGTAAAATAAGGCGTGACAAGCGCAGAAAGCTTCATGGCAGGAAGAAAGCTGGGAGCAGCCACCTTGGTGGAATTTTGAGGTGGAAAAGGCCTGGGTGGATAAGCGTAGTGCTGCAAGGAAATGGCAAAACGCCAAGAAGAACAGTTGCCCATCCTAGTCCCTGCATGCATTAGAAAGAGAGATGCACACAAAAGTAGGCTACTTCAAAAAACTGGTTATGGTGGTTAAATGTTAAAAATAGGCAGAGGTATGTCAAAGAGTAAGCACAGACAAGTCACTGAAATTGTTCTGGTGACTACATAAAAGCATGAGTGGGGTAGTCTAGAATAAGAGTATTCCTGACTTCCAAGGTGCTGACCTCATCTGGCAAAGGACTGACGAGGACAAGGGCAAAACCCTCTTCGAACGCTGTCTAGAGCAGAGCAACCAGACAGACATGAGAGGACGAAATCTTGCCACGGAGGTTACCTCAGATAGGTGCAAGGCCCAGAACATTTCGAATGAAGACACGATGACAGTGAAAGAAATCAAGGCTGTGCTTCGACGATCAAAAAAACAGTGCTCCAGGGCCAGATGGCATAAGATATGACGACATCACTAGGTGTACTGACAACGAACTAGAGAAACTAGCAGACATGTACAACAACAGTATAGGGAGTGCTAGCATCAAGGAGGAGTGGTTACATAGCTATCTGATTCCCTTGCCAAAGCCTGGCAAAGACAACACAAAAATTCAGGGATATCGAATAATAACTATGCAGAATACAATAGGAAAGCTGCTGGAGAAGTTAATTGCTAGAAATATATCAAGCCAGCTAGAGAGGCAAGGTGTTTTCCCACCTACCCTGGGAGGGTACCGTCCAAAAAGAGAAACCTGGACAAATGCAGCAGTTTTTGCCCATGATGTCTATAAAGGTTTCCACTCACGCATTGAAATATTTGCTGCAGCGATTGATCTTGAGGACGCGTACAACAGAGTACCAGTGGATTTCTTAATGCTTCAGCTTCTTGAACTCAAAATAAGTTCTTTCCTCTTTAGCTGGATCGCTGTTGCCCTCTTCCAACGGAAAGTAGTCTTTAGATGTGGCAGTTAGACTTCAGAACCAACAACAACTTATCCTGGCCTATCACAGGAATCACCATTATCTTCGGTGCTGTTCAACACCTATACTGTGAGAATCACCAGCGAGCAGATCACGGGACCAGGGAGGACATTGTCGTATGCAGATGATGTTTTAGTGTATCGTCAGGGTAAGGACAGGTTGCTGTAGAACTACAAACCGAACTCAATCGCATAAGTACTTGGTGTGTTGAAGCTGGGGCAATGGTCAACCCAACAACCATATTGTCAACACCCCAACGCCAACTGTACATCAGGGCTCAGAGACTGTGGAAAGAACGCAGGCGATGAATTACCTGGGGATACAATTTGATCGAAGCCTAGCTTATACTGAGCATGTAGACCAGGTGATAACAAAGGCCAAGCGGAGTTTGGCTGTGATGCAGGTTATGGCGGCGGCAAACTGTGAGCAGCGCCATCTGTCTTCTTTATGAGGGGGTCCATTCTGTTCTGGAGTATGTGATGGTGATCCTGACTCTCAGCCATAAGCAGATAGAAAGGATGGAAAGGATACAGAACGAAGCCATGCGCAAAATTCTTGGATGTACAAGATATACAGCATGCAGGGCAATGCACTACCTTGTTGATTTTCAAACCATGAGGAACAGAATAAAAATGTGCCAAGCACGAGCCTATCTCAGAGTCAACGCAAACACACAACATCCACTGCATAGCGAGATTAAGAAGGTAAAGGGCAGCAGGTTAAAAAGAGGGAGGTTGTGGATGGGTCAAGCCGAAGACATTCTTCAACAGGTGTGTTCACTGGAGGACTTAGAACCTGGCGAGGAGTTGGTACAAGTGCCAACAGATTTCTGTACGTCCTTTTCAGTTTGCATCCAACTAGACAGGAAATGCAGATAAGAAAATCCAGCTGCTGTGGAGGTGGAAGTGGAGGCTCTGATCTTTGAGAATTCTTTAGAGGAGGATGCTGTCATTTACACGTTGGGTCGGTCGTCCGAGGAGTGAGAAGTTCATGGGTCTTTACGGCTCAGGCCAGAGGGAAAAATGTGAAGGAAGAGTCTGGCGCTTATACTTTGACCACATGCAGCCTGACTATGGAAGTTATGGCAGTAAGAAAAGCAATAACATGGCTCTAGGGACACATTCAATTGGGCTTGTATCCTTAGTGGATAGAGATGGGGTGGGTCCGAAGAGGGTGGCTGCTGTGTCTGGAGCGGTCATGGCTGGCAAAGATTAGTTTCATCTTCATGCCAGGGCATGTGGGCGTATAAGGGAATGAGCAGGCTGACAGGCTTGCAGGTAGAGCTACTGTGGAAGGCAGACGAGCCATGGACCAGGCAGATATTCTGAATGCACTATGAGAAGTAAGTCGTTTACAAGAACCAAGTGATGACTGTGAGTCTACAACCATTATCAGGCTGCAAGAACAGCAAGTTAAGAGAGGTGTGGCCAAACAAGAACACTACGCGGGAAGCCAAAGAAGAGTAATATACCAACACAGAATTGTGTCATGAGTCGCTACATGCTGCGGGAATTGCTGAGGAGGGGATCCGAGCACTTATGGACTGAATGGTTCGATGTGCAATGAGGATGATCTGTCGACTAACTAACTAGTAGTAATATTTCATAGTGTAACGACCTTTCTCGGAATTGGACTAAAATTAATAGTGATGTTTCATAGTGTAATTTTCCCGGGTTCCATTAAGGAAAGCAAAGAATAGAAGCTCTGTTGCTGCCATGAATGTCTTCAGAGGCAACTAAGGAAGGTTGGTGTGAGACTGGCTACCTCACCCCATAGACAACTGTAGCTGCACAATCCAAGCCACTAAGAGCCTTCCAAAGTTGGCTGAGAGCCTCTGCACCAGTGGGCAGTGCAAGACAGCAGCAGCAGCCTAGTGCGACACAACCTTCCTTGCAATCAGAACTTAGAAGTGGAGACAATTAATAGTTTCGTTTCATAGGGCAATTACTTTTTGGGACACAGTTCCATTATCATGACAAGTATCAGAAGCTTATAGAAGAATGCATCCATTGATAGATCAACACTTGACATACAGCTGGTTCTTCAAACAAACATTGGCTTGGAATTATGGAGTCTCTTAAACTGAAGAGTGTGAACTAATATTTTGTCACTGAATGGTTGATTTCTGCAGGCAAGGCGGCAGAAAAGTTTTGATGTTCTAGATCCAAATATACTTGCTGCTGCACGCCAACAGCAGCTCCATCAGACAAAGATCAGTGGGTGGGAAGTGGGAGAGCAGAACGGGACCCCTCCTGGTGCTGGTGGTTCGAGCCCACAAAGAATACACAGAACCCTGCAGCCAGCCACAAGTCACATTGAGGCCATGCTACCAACAGATGATGCCTTGTCCTGCAGTCAGAAGGCCTCACGTTCTCAGGTATTTAACTTTTGTATACTTATACTAGAGCCATGCTACTGTGGTGGCTTGGGCACTCGCTTGCACTTAGTTCAAACAGGATTTTTTCCATGACCACATGACTCTGGGTTTGATCCTTCCTCATAAAGTGAAACTGAAGAATGTTCTGGGAGACTTTCACCAGTGTGATACTAATTTCTTTGTTTTCCTCTTCTGCCCTTTATCATCCAGTGCGGCTCATTCAAATAATGCCAGGCAGTCCTATCTTTTACTATCTTCTGCATCTCTCTCCATGTCCTTCCAGTATAATTCATCTCTTTGTATTCTATTCTCCAATTGTTTTAGGTATCCCGCTATGTTGCTTGCCTTGTGGGTTCCAGACAAGAGAGTGTCTAGTTATATTATTCTCAGGTTTTCTGAGTGAGTGTCCTATCCAGCACGTAATACTAATTACATCACACAATTTCTCTTATATGAAAGCATGATACTTTAAACACAGATACCTAAACAGTATATTGCACAGTTTGATGCCTGGCATATTTCACTGCATCTGGTCAGGTGCACACTGCAGAGTGATATATCACATGAAGAAGTGAAGAAATAAATGATACTTTGGCTGACATATCTCAGCAATATTTTGTTTATGGCGTCTGTGTTTAAATTCACTAAGTGAATGCCTAATAGTTTGTTTCTCACCATTTATTTGATTGACATTGATCATTCTGAAAACTAGCATCATTCTTGTCATTGTCATTTAATAAAATATGGAGCTGTTTAGAACTTAAATATAGACAGTTTTGGCTGTATATATTCATTGGCACCTTTCCGTCTTGACAGACGATAGTTTGGTACATTGTGCTTCAAAAAGGCTTAATAACTACGATCCATGGCGGTGGCGAGTGTGGCTGGTAAGGCCAATTCTTGCTGCAAATGTTTGCCCACAGTAGGTGCATGTGAAAACATGGTCATTTCCACCATTTTGCACCATCTTACGTCTCTCACGCTCTGTGTGTGCTTTATCTGCAATCATTTTCTCCTTTGTCTTTATTCCATTTCTGATAGTTGCCCTCCATGCAACACGTTCAGCGGCGACGTGTTCCCATTGTGCATTATCAATGCCTATATCAATCATGTCCCGCTTACACACATCTTTGTATCGTAGTAGAGGTCGACCCTGAGATCTCCTACCCATCTGTAATTCACCAAAAAAGATGTCCTTTGGTATTCTACCATCATCCATCCTCCTAACGTGTCCTATCCATCTAAGTCTACGAAGACTGAGCATGGAATACACCGTCACACAACCTGATCTTTCCAATACTTCAGTATTTGTGATTTTGTCTTGCCACTTAATACCAAGTATTCTTCGCAGACACCGCATATGAAAGCTGTTTAAACGTTTCTCTTGGCGTGAGTAAGTTGTCCAGGTTTCACTGCCATAAAGAAGAGTACTAAGGACACAGGCTTGGTAGACGAGGACTTTTGTTTTGGCAGTAAGCTTCCTGTTCTCCCAGACTCTTTTTGCTAACATGTTCATTGTTGTTGCTGCCTTGCCAATCCTGATGTTGATTTCCTGATCGAGGGATAATTTGCTATTTACCTCTGATCCTAGATATGTAAAATGGTCTACTATCTCCAGTTCGGCGTCGTCAATAAAGATTGATGGTACATCATGTGCACCTTGTGACATAATCTGTGTCTTCTTTTTGTTAATTGTTAAACCAAATTCAGAACAAGCATTGGAGAATGATGATAGTAGATGTTGTAATTCTTCCTCAGAGTGGGTCGTAATCGCAGCATCATCCGCAAAAAGCAACTCTCTGATAAGTACCCTGCTAATTTTGGTCTTGGCCTTCAATCTCTGAGCATTATAGAGGCCACCATCTGAGCGTGAGTGAATGTATATACCGTCATCCTGATCACGAAAGGCATATTTCAGCAGAAGTGAAAAGTATATCCCAAAGAGGGTGGGGGCTAGTACACAACCTTGCTTAACTCCACTCTTGATTTCAAACTCTTCTGAAGTTGCACCGTCAAACTTGATTATACCCTTCATGCCTGTGTGGAACGATTCCACAATGGACAGAAGAGTTGGTGGGCAGCCAATCTTCTTTAGTGCTTTGAACAGACCCTCACGACTGACCAAATCGAATGCCTTTGTGAGGTCGATGAAGGCAATAAACAGTGGCTGATTTTGTTCCCGGCATTTTTCTTGCATCTGTTGCAATGAGAATCAATTGTAGACCGGTTCTTACGGAAGCCGCACTGTGATTCGGGGTAGACTTGATCTCCCAGGACTTGAAGTCTGTGCAGGACAATTCTGGCAAATACTTTCCCAACAATAGACAGAAGTGAGATACCCCTATAGTTGTTACAGTCGCTCCGATCTCCCTTGTTCTTGTACAGCGTTATGATGTTTGAATCTTTGAAATCCTGTGGGACTTGTCCTTCTCGCCAGCATAGCTCTATTAGCTGGTGGATCTGTAGAGCGAGTGTGTCTTGCCCACTCCTGATTACCTCTATTGGAATCCCATCCTTACCTGGAGCCTTGCCAGATGCAAGCTCATTTATAGCACACTTAACTTCTGTTATAGTGGGAAGTGTGTCCAGGTGGTCAAGAGTTGGCAGGGCCTCTATGGCGTTGAGGGCATCATCCGCTAGCTTGGTCTCACTTGAGTAAAGCTCTAAATAGTGCTCGACCCATCTATCCATCTGCTGTTTCTTATCAGTGATGATTTCTCCAGTCAAGGTTTTCAGCGGTGCACTTCTTTTGATCATTGGACCACAGGCTTTCTTTATCCCTTCATACATGCTTCTGATGTTTCCCTTATCACTTGCGATTTGAATGGACTCACATAACTTGATCCAATAGTCATTTGCACACTGCCTGGCAGCCTTTTGTACATCCTTCCTCGCTTGCTTCAGCTCACTCAGAGCTGTGTATATTAGGTATTGAAAAATATGAAAAATATCTACTGGGCAGAGCTGACAATATGAAACCCAACAGCATCTCATTCAATTCTCTCCATCAATTTAAGTGGAAGTAAACATTTGTTGTTATTAGTTAATTGTCAACTTCATTAAATGAGAGATAGTGACAAAGTGTGTTTTGACATGGCCTTTTGTGTCATACTTGGTGAAAAATTGAGTGTAAATGCGCCTCCTTGGCACTGATGTTTAAACACTAGATAATAACGTATCAACTGTATCTTCTTGCTACAAAAATATATGTAAATATAAAATTAGATGTTTTTCAAATTACCCACTCTTTTAATAATAATAATATGCTTGCTTAGAAGTGGATTATCAAGGATTTCTGTGTGCATGTATACTTACTAAGCCTGTACTGAACCCCACTAACTGAGGTCAGTGTGTCATTGTAATGTTCCAGCTTTCTTTTTTAAGCATGATTCTTTGAGACAATGATATTTGAAAACTGTTTTTGATATCAGTTTTAACAGGACTGTAGACAAATTAATGTCCAAAAACTGTTAGAATAAATTTTTTTTTTTTTTTTTTTTCCGCGTTTCCATCCTGTTTCAGGATATTGCGGTCAACACCAGCATCTTTCAGCTGTATGTTGATTCCTAGGCTAGATTACGCTCATCAGCACGCCACGACTTTCTGAGCGACCGGCTCCATACTCTCATAAGTCACTTTTGCGATTCGAACCACTGCTAATTCTCGTCGCGTCACGTGACGAGAGTATTCGGAGTTAGCGGAGAAAGCTGCTAACCCCTCGGCCATGGAGCCGGTGTTAGAATAAATGGGTTTGTTAAAATAAGTATTAACATAATTAGCATGAACACGCATACCATCTTTGAAATGATCAAATATACATAGTCAAAATGGACTACTAAAATAACCAGTCCCTGAAGAACTTCTCATGTTAGCAAATAGCCAGTTAGCTGATGTTGATATGCAGTGTGGTATGTGTGTACTGGTTTTCTTGCTTCGCAGCTTCTCATTGTGTAATATCCTTCTTTGCCATTTGCAACTATGGTTGACCTACTGTTGAAGCAAAGATTTTCATACTGCATTGCTGGTATTCATCTTCTCAACCTGCTGTTTACTGCAGTAGCATAGTAGTTAGAGGCTCACCTGTTAGCCTAGTGGTCATGGGTTCAAAACAACATCAGACAGATTTTTATCATTTACCTGGACTCCAAGGTTGACCCAGGGGGCTGAGTGGTCTTGAGGTAAGGTGTCCGCCTCGAGTGCTGGGGGTCCCGGGTTCAAGCCCTGGTGAGGGCCGAGATATGTTCACGTGGACTTCTAGTAACAAAATTTCCCCCTGGTCTCTGGGTAGTGAGATCGCACGCCTGTGTGTATTGTTGTGCAGGTAAAAAATCCGTTAGCAGTTGGAAATTGAAAAAGAGTAGCCTAATGGCGCTACCCAGGAAAAATTTTGAGTTAAAAATCTACCCAAAGTATTTCAGGACCCTCATCGGTGCTACGGAGTTGATGCACTGAGCTGAGATTCTCTGGACTCAGGCTTGAGTTAGAAGTAGAACGGAGCACTTATGGGTTACACCCATGTGCCGTGATGTTGATCCGTCAATTAAACTAAACTAAAAACTAAAACAGTTGACCCAGCCGGAAATGGCTACCAGGAAGTGTCTTGGAAAGTCAAGACCACATCGTCCACTGAGAGCTGAATGGTTTATACAAATCTGGGTCTAGCACCATTTGCCCTATACCATTGTGCCTTAAGGTGTGTTAAAGGGTCCTCAACTGTTGTTACTGACTGCTGCATCTTGTGGTACATCTCCACTCTTTGTGATCAACATCTTTCTCTCAGGTAATTGTGTATGTCTAATGCTTGACTGTTGTTACTGACTGCTGCATCTTGTGGTGCATCTCCACTCTTTGTGATCAACATCTTTCTCTCAGGTAATTGTGTATGTCTAATGCTTTAATCACTTCCTAGACACATTCTTAAGACATAATTTTGTATATACAATTTGTCTTTGCCCCATTTGCTTGCTGCTTACAGAAAATACGTCATCTGCCATTCAGTATGCATGCCAAGCCAGGACTTTCTCCACTGCCTAAATAGAGCCTGCATGCTCACATAACCATCTGTTTTCTTACTAACCAAATCATGTTTCCAGCTTGTGCTATGCTAGCCAAGATATTCTCATGTGCAAGGGATGCTTATTGTCATTTATGCTGGCATTTTGCTTGGGCCAATATGAATTCCTACCGAACACATATGAAAGCCAGAAGCTGAACTTGGCTGTTTGAGGCTGTTGGGGACACATGCCATAGAATATATATTATAGTTGAAGCGTCTCTTTGTTGTGAGAACACTTGGGAACTCTCCCAGTGTACAAACACTGTTAATGAACATTTTACTATTTGTCGTTGGAGCTGTGATTGTCCTGAACACAGTATCTTATACACCAGTTCAGTTGTGTTTATGTCCCAACGTGAACACATGTGAAATGTGCTTGTGTAAATCATTTCAGTTTGCTGTCTTACTTGTCATTGCCAACTTCTTCCAGAGAAAGAATATTTCTACTCATTGAATATTCTCTGTCCTCCAGGTGTGGCTTCCAGGTGAACCTCTAATGCAGCTGGATTCCAAGGTATGTAGGATTTTCTCTTGTTGAAACTTGTGTTCGTATCATTGCAGTTTTACTATTTATGTATATTTGGAGGAGTCAGGTAACATACATGATGCTTTTCTTGTGGCGTTGCAAAAATAAAATCGATATATTAGTAGAGATGGTGATTTGTGATGCACTTTGTTGAGTTAGTCACGGTTCCAACCACGGCAATAGGTCGTCCCCATTATGCTCCATTCCTGTTCCAGTGAATATCACATACAATGCTCCTCACTGCCCAATGTGAAAAGTGGAACAGACAGGAGTCTCAGCAAGCTAACAGCCCGCACAGGTACACTGGCGCCGCCAGAATGCAAACACAAAAGTCTTCCACGAAAAACAAAGTTCATCCTCAATGGAATCGGCAGTCCCAGAAAGACTTCATTGACCTGGGTTTTATCCCACATGGCTCAGTCTCTTTATGCAGGGCGACCCGCCGAAAGTGCTGCACAAAGCATGAACTCGTAGCTCAGGCGATGACTCTCAGGAGTCTCATGAAAAATGCACTTGTAAACCGAAAAGACAAACTAGTCAATTCAGTGACAGCCGGCCATTGTTCCAAACATGCAGTTCACTGTGCAGACAACAGCGGACAGATGTAAAAGCATTCCACACAAATTTCACAGCTCACAGTGTCGTGCCACACACTCACTCAGTAGCAGAGCGATGGAACCATGCACTTTGTTGAAACATGATATAATGGCTCAGTATTGCATTGTTATTGATGCTGTGCAAAACTAAACTAAGTGCCATATACTTCTGTACACTTTCCTTGATCATTTGAGATTGTTGCATGACCTCATTTAGAAAATATTTGTGTGCCATAGTGTTTCCATCTCTCTGTGTAACAGATGTATTCCGTAGGTCCACATGTGTTTTTAGAAATGATAGAGTGACATACCATGTATGGAGGTGATTTACCTGACATCATATATGGAGGTGATCCATTGACACACCATGTATGCAGGTGATCCACTGACACATCATGTATGGAGGTTATTTACCTGACACCATGTATGGAGGTGATCCATTGACACACCATGTATGGAGGTGATCCATTGACACACTATGTATGGAGGTGATCCACTGCCACACCATGTATGGAGGTGTCTTACCTGACACTATGTATGGAAGTTATTTACCTGACACCATGTATGGAGGTGATCCATTGACACACCATGTATGGAGGTGATTTACCTGACACCATGTATGGAGGTGATTTACCTGACACCATGTATGGAGGTGATCCATTGACACACCATGTATGGAGGTGATCCATTGACACACCATGTTTGGAGGTGATCCACTAACACACTATGTATGGAGGTGATTTACCTGACACTATGTATGGAGGTTATTTACCTGACACTATGTATGGAGGTTATTTACCTGACACCATCTATGGAGGTGATTTACCTGACACTATGTATGGAGGTGATCCATTGACACACCATGTATGGAGGTGATCCATTGACACACCATGTATGGAGGTGATCCATTGACACACCATGTATGGAGGTGATGGACTGACACACCATGTATGGAGGTGATTTACCTGACACCATGTATGGAGGTGATTTACCTGACACCATGTATGCAGGTTATCCACTGACACACCATGTATGGAGGTGATCCATTGACACACCATGTATGGAGGTGATCCACTGCCACACCATGTATGGAGGTGATTTACCTGACACCATGTATGGAGGTGATCCATTGACACACCATGTATGCAGGTTATCCACTGACACACCATGTATGGAGGTGATCCACTGACAACCATGTATGGAGGTGATCCACTGCCACACCATGTATGGAGGTGTCTTACCTGACACTATGTATGGAAGTTATTTACCTGACACCATGTATGGAGGTGATCCATTGACACACCATGTATGGAGGTGATTTACCTGACACCATGTATGGAGGTGATTTACCTGACACCATGTATGGAGGTGATCCATTGACACACCATGTATGGAGGTGATCCATTGACACACCATGTTTGGAGGTGATCCACTAACACACTATGTATGGAGGTGATTTACCTGACACTATGTATGGAGGTTATTTACCTGACACTATGTATGGAGGTGATTTACCTGACACCATGTATGGAGGTGATTTACCTGACACTATGTATGGAGGTGATCCATTGACACACCATGTATGGAGGTGATCCATTGACACACCATGTATGGAGGTGATCCATTGACACACCATGTATGGAGGTGATTTACCTGACACCATGTATGGAGGTGATTTACCTGACACCATGTATGCAGGTTATCCACTGACACACCATGTATGGAGGTGATCCATTGACACACCATGTATGGAGGTGATCCACTGCCACACCATGTATGGAGGTGATTTACCTGACACCATGTATGGAGGTGATCCATTGACACACCATGTATGCAGGTTATCCACTGACACACCATGTATGGAGGTGATCCACTGACACACCATGTATGGAGGTGATCCACTGCCACACCATGTATGGAGGTGATCCATTGACAAACCATGTATGGAGGTGATCCACTAACATGCCATGTATGGAGGTGATCCACTGCCACACCATGTATGGAGGTGATCCATTGACAAACCATGTATGGAGGTGATCCACTGACATGCCATGTATGGAGGTGATCCACTGACACACCATGAATGGAGATGATCCATTGACACACCATGTATGGAGGTGATCCATTGACACACCATGTATGGAGATGATCCATTGACACACCATGTATGGAGGTGATCCATTGACAAACCATGTATGGAGGTGATCCATTGACAAACCATGTATGGAGGTGATCCACTGACATGCCATGTATGGAGGTCATCCACTGACACACCATGTATGGAGATGATCCATTGACACACCATGTATGGAGGTGATCCATTGACACACCATGTATGGATATGATTGACTGACACACAAGGTATGGAAGTGATCCATTGACACACCATCTATGGAGGTGATTGATTGACACACCATGTATGGAGGTGATCCATTGACACACCATGTATGGAGATGATCCATTGACACACCATTATGGAGGTGATTGACTGACACACCGTGTATGGAGATGATTGACTGACACACCATGTATGAAGGTGATCCATTGACACACCATGAATGGAGATGAATGACTGACACACCATGGATGGAGATGATTGACTGACACACTATGTATGGAGGTGATCCATTGACACACCATGTATGGAGATGAGTGACTGACACAGTTTAGGTTAGTTAGTTTAGTTTAGTCGATGGATCAACATCACTGCACATGGGTGTAACCCATAAGTGCTCCGTTCCCCTCCTATCTCAAACCTGAGTCTGGAGAAACTCACCTCAGTGCACGAACTCCGTAGCACCGGCGAGGATCCTGAAATACTTTGGGTAGATTTTTAACTCAAAATTTTGCCCGGGCAGCACCATTAGGCTACTCTTTTTCGATTTCCAACTGCCAAGGGATTTTTTATGTGCGCAACAATACATACGGGCGTCCGATCTTACTACCCAGAGACCATGGGGAAATTTTATTACTAGAAGCCCACGTGAAAAAATCCCAGTCCTCACTGGGGCTTGAACCCGGGACCTCCAGCACTTGAGGCAGACACCATACCTCGAGTCCACGCAGCCTCCCTGACTGACACACCATGTATGGAAGTGATCCATTGACACACCATGTATGGAGGTGATTCACTGATACACCATGTATGGAGGTGATCCACTGATACACCATGTATGGAGGTGATCCACTGACACACTATGTATGGAGGTGATCCACTGACAAACCATGTGTAGAGGTGATTAACCGATACATAATGGGGGTTTTCATGCTATCTGTTCTTGCGTATAGTAATTATTTATCACTGTTTGTGTCCATGTGACTCTTGTGGCTTGAGCTTACTTTGTCAGAATTGTGACAAATTCAACAGGAAGGGTTAAACTTTGCACTTTTCTGCTAACACTGATGTTACCTTTGTTCGTTTTAACTGCCAGAATCTCCTTCTTCTGGCCCAACTCATGGTGATGACTTTTCGTTTCGTAATTTCCTAAATATTGGCACATCAACTGTTTTGGATTTTGTGTCACTCATCAGTTTTTTATTGTATTCCATCTGAATGTGAAGATGTTCCATTTCTAGTAACTAAATTGTGCCTGAAACACCTTATCTAGCTCGTATATCTTTATAGTAATACATATTGTTTATTTGTAGTCGCAGCTATCAGGAAATAACTCCAGGTGGCATAGCCTTGAAGAACCTATGATCGCAGTACGACCTCCTCTCTCACAGACGCGCAGTTCTTCAATGCCTATCCCTGGCTCAAAGAAGATCATGGATCCATCAAAGTCACCCTTGCCACCACCCAGAAGTGGACGCAGTTCCGTGTCTAATGAAAACAATGTTCTCCTGGATCCAGAAGTGTTGACAGACTACCCCACACAGACTTTGGTGCTGACCGTACTGGTGAGCCTTTTATATCATCTGTCTATGCTTGTCTACAAGAATATCCACATGTGCTCTTTTGGGTAACTGCCATGTGGTTTATCCATTTGTGTCCATTAATTACCAAGAATAGTGGCAGTTACAAGTATTTTTGTAAGTAAAGAGCCTTTGTTCACGTGCCTTGTGGTGTACTGGTATTTGTCTCTAGGCCCATGCTTTTATAGACCAGTTGGTACTGGAGAGGTGATATGGTAAACATCCCGCCGTCTGCCTGTACCTCTCCAGACAGTTGCTGGCAGCCATTTTAAGCTGGTGTGACCTGGGAACCCAGGTCAGTTTTAGAAGTCTGCCTCGTGCACACTCGACCCCCATGACCAGCAGGCCGGCAGCAAGCATGCTAACCTTACACTACCACAGTTGCCCAGTCACAAGTTGTGATCTAGTATTACACCTGAGAAATGGCTTCAATGCACTCTGAACATATCCAACCTTAGCAGTGGTCAGAGAATCAGAGGATATGTACGATGATGGAGCACAGGTCAAATATATATATATGTAATACAGCTCATAGCCAGCTTCGTGGCTTAGAGGTTATGACTTTTCTCTGTAATCTCGTATACTCTCGTCAGTAACGTGATGACGGTGAGAATCAGCAGTGGTTCGAATCGCATCGGTAACTTACGGGGTATGTGAGCCGGCCGCTCAGAAAGCAATGGCAAACTACTGAGCTTAATCTTGCCAAGAAATCAACATACAGCTGAAAAATGCTGGTGTTGACAGCGATGTCCTGTTAAGGATATGCCAAAAAAAAAAAAAAAAGCAGCAGTTGGAATAGATTGCGAGACATCAGATTGGTTTGACATCAAGCAAGGAGTCCTTCAGGGTTGTGTGCTGTCCCCCTATTCGTTTAAACTGTACACCAAATATATAATGAGAAATGTCAGCGATGATATAACAAGGGAGCAATATGATGCCCTAAATATTGGTGGTCATGACATAGCAGAGATTCGATATGATAATGATGCAGTATTGCTATCCACAACACAGAATGGTATAAAAAACCTAATAATCTCAACCCAATTGAATAGTGAAAATCACAACTTATATCTTAACATAGGAAAAACAAAGATAATGCATACAGATAAAACTACTATGGAGAAAGAAATATATGTTAATGAGGAAACATTGGAGGTGGTGGAAAATTTTTAATCTCATAGGTTATTGATTACCAACAATGGTGACACAATGAAAGAAATTAAAAGATGAATATCTATTGCTCTTCAAAGACTAAAACAACTGAATAAATTGTGGAGTGGAACAGATAGAACTACAAACATTAGATTTTTGGGGGTCTCCGTGGTCAAGCCGTTTGACTTAGGTTCCAAAGGTTGTGGGTTCGATTCCAGGCCGCGTCCTTCAGTTCACAAATGAATATTTTCGGAGACTCCTGTGGGTCGTCGCTGGAGCTACGGAGTTCGTGCTTTGTGCTGCGCTTTCTGCGCTGTGGAAAAAGACCGAACCATATGGGATAAAAACCCGGTGCAATGAAGTCGACCCTGTTAACTTTTAAGCGACTTGTTTTAGACTTTTAAGAGCATGCATCTTTCCCATTGCAACATATGCCTGTGAGACGACACTTATAAACAAACTGAACAGTGCATAAATGCCTTTAAATATAAATGCTATAGACGAGTTCTAAGAATATCTTGGATAAATAAAAAACAAATGCATCCATACTTCAAGAGCTGAATATTGAAGATGGTTGGCTATTAAAGGCGTAAAACAAAGAAGATTGAAATATTTTGATCACTTGAAATGTTACGAAAGTTTGGAGAGAACAATAATGCCTGGGAAGAGAGGAAGAGGAAGGCTAAGAGAAGATGGGTGCAGGATGTGACGGATGATCTCCAGATGGGCGTATCAGACACGGAACATCTTGCTTATGATCGAGAGGTTTTCCGGCAGGTTATGAGAGGGAGGTTCTGCAAAGGACATGCTATTGAATCAAAATATATATAAATATATATATATGTGTGTGTGTGTGTGCGCACACACAGGAATCTTTTGTAAACAAATTCTGCCAGCCATGGGAACATGCAGATTGTATTTTATGATGTTGTCACTTTTATACAGTTAAGATTTTGTTTCGGGTGACAGTGTTATTACAATTTCAGAGTGGCTTCTCTTCTAACTGTCCGAGTTGTACATTCTCAGGTAAATTAAATAATATTATACTTATAGTCCAGTAGGGCTTAATCTTATGATTCTTGTGTGCCACAAGGTAGCATAAAAACTTGGTACCATGTTTTATGCTGGTTTTTCTCGGCTGGCACTGTCTGGTCACTCTATTTTGTGATCCCATTTGTTGCTGTTGCGCATTAGTCCATCCTCCTCGCTTCGCTGACCAGGTCATTTTACTGTCTGTTGGGACTCCAGCACAAGTTCTGCCACAGCTATCTGTGGGAGTCTCTGTCACCAACACAAGTTCTGTCACAGCTGTCTGTGGGAGTCTTCGTCACCAGCACAAGTTCTGTCACAACTGTCTATTGGGACTCTGTCAAGAGCACAAGTTATGTCACAAAATCATATGGTAACAAAGACCTGCCATGGGCACATTGATAACACTACCATCAGAACAAACATTTCTGTCACTTGTTAGATGATGACTGATGATTGTTTACAATGGGTTATGTCATTGTTTGCAGGCCACGCTGGTCAGAAACACAACCGATGAAAACGAGACAAGAATCCTGTATGAGTACCTGGCAGAGGCTTCAGTTGTGTTCCCAAAGGTCTTTCCTGTCATGTAAGTGTTCTTTGGTTGTGTTCCCAAAGGTGTTTCCTGGCATGTAAGTGTTCTTTGGTTGTGTTCCCAAAGGTGTTTCCTGTCATGTAAGTGTTCTTTGGTTGTGTTCCCAAAGATCTTTCCTGTCATGTAAGTGTTCTTCGGTTGTGTTCCCAAAGGTGTTTCCTGTCATGTAAGTGTTCTTCGGTTGTGTTCCCAAAGGTGTTTCCTGTCATGTAAGTGTCCTTCGGTTGTGTTCCCAAAGGTGTTTCCTGTCATGTAAGTGTTCTTTGGTTGTGTTCCCAAAGGTGTTTCCTGTCATGTAAGTGTTCTTTGGTTGTGTTCCCAAAGGTGTTTCCTGTCATGTAAGTGTTCTTCAGTTGTTCGAGGACGGTGTCATGGACTAGCACTGATTGATGTTGCTAAGGTTTAAGAGTGACCATTACTTAGTCTGTATGTTCCAAGTAGAACACAAGACCATTGCATATTTCACAGGTGTTTAGCCATATCTTCTTCCAATATATTTCTCAGTTTGTAACACTCTGCACTTATCTGTCCTTGTGGATTCCACTCTGTAGCACTTTTGACTAGTTTCTCTGTTCTTTGCCAAATGTTACATCCTGTTAAATTTCATACCTTGTTCAGAATCCACAACAGGATTTGCCAGTCTTGTCATTGTTGTGTGATAGTTCTTGTCATTTCATCATTGTGTAATAATTCTAGTCTTGTCATCATTGTGTAATAATTCTAGTCTTGTCATTGTGGTGTAATAATTCTAGTCTTGTCATTGTTACATAATTCTTGTCTTGCTATTGTTGTGTGATAATTCTAGTCTTGTCGCTGTTGTATGATAATTCTAGACTTGTTATTGTTTTGTGATAATTCTAGTCTTGTTATTGTTGTGTGATAATTCTAGTCTAGTTATTGTTTTGTGATAATTCTAGTCTTGTTATTGTCTGATAATTCTAGTCTTGTCACTGATGAGTGATAATTCTAGTCTTGTCATTGGTGTGTGATAATTCTAGTCTTGTCATTGTTACATGATAATTCTAGTCTTGTCATTGTTACATGTTAATTCTAGTCTTGTCATTGTTGTGTGATAATTCTAGTCTTGTCATTGTTGTGTGATAATTCTAGCCTTGTCATTGTTACATGATAATTCTAGTCTTGTCATTGTTACATGATAATTCTAGTCTTGTCATTGTTATATGATAATTCTAGTCTTGTCATTGTTACATAATAATTCTAGTCTTGTCACTGTTGTGTGATAATTCTAGTCTTGTCATTGTTACATGATAATTCTAGTCTTGTCATTGTTTTATGATAATTCTAGTCTTGTCGTTGTTACATAATAAATCTAGTCTTGTCACTGTTGTGTGATAATTCTAGTCTTGTCATTGGTACATGATAATTCTACTCTTGTCACTGTTGTGTAATAATTCTAGTCTTGTCACTGTTGTGTAATAATTCTAGTCTTGTCATTGTTGTGTAATAAGTCTAGTCTTGTTATTGTTAAATGATAATTCTAGTCTTTTCATTGTTGTGTAATAATTGTAGTCTTGTCATTGTTACATAATAATTCTAATCTTGTCACTGTTGTGTCATAATTCTAGTCTTGTCACTGTTGTGTAATAATTCTAGTCTTGTCATTGTTGTGTAATAATTCTAGTCTTGTCATTGTTGTGTAATAATTCTAGTCTTGTCACTGTTGTGTAATAATTCTAGTCTTGCCATTGTTGTGTAATAATTCTAGTCTTGTCGCTGTTGTGTAATAATTCTAGTCTTGTCACTGTTGTGTGATAATTCTAGTCTTGTCATTGTTACATGATAATTCTAGTCTTGTCATTGTTACATGATAATTCTAGTCTTGTCATTGTTACATAATAATTCTAGTCTTGTCATTGTTGTGTGATAATTCTAGTCTTGTCATTGTTGTGTGATAATTCTAGTCTTGTCATTGTTATATGATAATTCTAGTCTTGTCATTGTTACATAATAATTCAAGTATTGTCATTGTTACATAATAATTCTAGTCTTGTCATTGTTGCATGGTAATTCTAGTCTTGTCATTGTTACATAATAATTCTAGTCTTGTCATTGTTACATAATAATTCTAGTCTTGTCACTGTTGTGTGATAATTCTAGTCTTGTCATTGTTACATGATAATTCTAGTCTTGTCATTGTTACATAATAATTCTAGTCTTGTCATTGTTACATGATAATTCTAGTCTTGTCATTGTTACATAATAATTCTAGTCTTGTCATTGTTACATGTTAATTCTAGTCTTGTCATTGTTACATAATAATTCTAGTCTTGTCATTGTTGTGTGATAATTCTAGTCTTGTCATTGTTGTGTGATAATTCTAGTCTTGTCATTGTTACATGATAAATCTAGTCTTGTCATTGTTACATGATAATTCTAGTCTTGTCATTGTTACATAATAATTCTAGTCTTGTCATTGTTACATAATAATTCAAGTATTGTCATTGTTACATAATAATTCTAGTCTTGTCATTGTTGCATGGTAATTCTAGTCTTGTCATTGTTACATAATAATTCTAGTCTTGTCATTGTTACATAATAATTCTAGTCTTGTCACTGTTGTGTGATAATTCTAGTCTTGCCATTGTTACATGATAATTCTAGTCTTGTCATTGTTACATAATAATTCTAGTCTTGTCATTGTTACATGATAATTCTAGTCTTGTCATTGTTACATAATAATTCTAGTCTTGTCATTGTTACATGTTAATTCTAGTCTTGTCATTGTTACATGATAATTCTAGTCTTGTCATTGTTACATGTTAATTCTAGTCTTGTCATTGTTACATAATAATTCTAGTCTTGTCATTGTTACATGATCATTCTAGTCTTGTCATTGTTACATGATAATTCTAGTCTTGTCATTGTTATATGATCATTCTAGCCTTGTCATGTTACATAATAATTCTAGTCTTGTCACTGTTGTGTGATAATTCTAGTCTTGTCATTGTTACATGATAATTCTAGTCTTGTCATTGTTACATAATAATTCTAGTCTTGTCATTGTTACATAATAATTCTAGTCTTGTCACTGTTACATAATAATTCTAGTCTTGTCACTGTTGTGTGATAATTCTAGTCTTGTCACTGTTACATGATAATTCTAGTCTTGTCATTGTTACATAATAATTCCAGTCTTGTCATTGTTACATGATAATTCTAGTCTTGTCATTGTGACATAATAATTCTAGTCTTGTCATTGTTACATGATAATTCTAGTCTTGTCATTGTGACATAATAATTCTAGTCTTGTCATTGTTACATGATAATTCTAGTCTTTTCATTGTTACATAATAATTCTAGTCTTGTCACTGTTGTGTCATATTTCTAGTCTTGTCATTGTTACATGATAATTCTAGTCTTATCATTGTTACATAATAATTCTAGTCTTGTCATTGTTGTGTGATAATTCTAGTCTTGTCATTCTCATCTCATCTCATCTCATCATGTTCCTCTTGTACCTTGCGGTGTCGAGGTGAAGTATAAACTTCGTGAGAGTGCCCGGTTGTGGGATTCGTATATCGACATTCCCATGGATTCTGTTATTCCCTCCGTCCAACGTTTACGTGGTCGGCCTCTTCCTCTGTTTCCATCTGGTCTGTACATCATTGCTTGTTGTGGCATGCTGTTGATTGGTAGCCTACTTGCATGGCCAAACCATTTGACATGCTGCTTTCTAATAAAATCTAGAGCAGCTTTAACCCCCACTTTAGTCCTGATTTCTTCATTTCTGATCTTATCTCTTCTTGATACGTTGAGTATTCTTCTCAGGAACCTCATTTCTGTTGTTGTGATTTTTCTTTTCTCTTTTTCTGTCATTGTCCAGGTTTGGCATTGGTAGCACAGAGTTGGTAGGAAGATTGTGTTGTAAAGTGCTTTCTTAGTAGTTATTGATACATGTTTGTTCTTTAGTATTGATGCCATTTGTCCAATGAGTTGATTTGCCTTATTGCACCTATTTTCGATCTCGTCTTCTGATCTGCCATTTGATGATATTATACTTCCTAGGTACTTGAAGCTCTTTACTTGTTTCAAGGGATGTTCGTTTAGGTGAATTGTTGCTGTTTGTTCTTCTTTAGATATAGTCATTACCTCTGTTTTGCTTGTGCTAATTTTCATGTTATGTTCCCTACACATAATTCTAGTCTTGTCATTGTTACATAATAATTCTAGTCTTGTCACTGTTGTGTCATATTTCTAGTCTTGTCATTGTTACATAATAATTCTAGTTTTGTCATTGTTACATAATAATTCTAGTCTTGTCATTGCTACATGATAATTCTAGTCTTGTCATTGTTACATAATAATTCTAGTATTGTCATTGTTACATAATAATTCTAGTCTTTTCATTGTTACATAATAATTCTAGTCTTGTCATTGTTACATAATAATTCTAATCTTGTCATTGTTACATAATAATTCTAGTCTTGTCATTGTTACATGATAATTCTAGTCTTGTCATTGTTACATGATAATTCTAGTCTTTTCACTGTTGTGTGATAATTCTAGTCTTGTCATTGTTACATGATAATTCTAGTCTTGTCATTGTTACATAATAATTCTAGTCTTGTCATTGTTACATAATAATTCTAGTCTTGTCATTGTTACACGATAATTCTAGTCTTGTCATTGTTACATAATAATTCTTGTCTTGTCACTGTTGTGTGATAATTCTAGTCTTGTCATTGTTGTGTGATAATTCTAGTCTTGTCATTGTTACATGATAATTCTAGTCTTGCCATTGTTGTGTGATAATTCTAGCCTTGTCATTGTTACATAATAATTCTAGTCTTGTCACTGTTGTGTGATAATTCTAGTCTTGTCACTGTTGTGTGATAATTCTAGTCTTGTCATTGTTACATAATAATTCTAGTCTTGTCATTGTTGTGTGATAATTCTAGTCTTGTCACTGTTACATAATAATTCTAGTCTTGTCATTGTTACATAATAATTCTCTTCTTGTCACTGTTGTGTGATAATTCTAGTCTTGTCATTGTTGTGTGATAATTCTAGTCTTGTCATTGTTACATAATAATTCTAGTCTTGTCATTGTTACATAATAATTCTAGTCTTATCATTGTTACATGATAATTCTAGTCTTGTCATTGTTACATGATAATTTTAGTCTTGTCATTGTTACATGATAATTCTAGTCTTGTCATTGTTACATAATAATTCTAGTCTTGTCATTGTTACATGATAATTCTAGTCTTGTCATTGTTACATAATAATTCTAGTCTTGTCACTGTTGTGTGATAATTCTAGTCTTGTCATTGTTACATGATAATTTTAGTCTTGTCATTGTTACATGATAATTCTAGTCTTGTCATTGTTACATGATAATTCTAGTCTTGTCATTGTTACATAATAATTCTAGTCTTGTCACTGTTGTGTAATAATTCTAGTTTTGTCATTGTTACATGATAATTTTAGATATGTCATTATTACATGATAATTCTAGTCTTTTCACTGTTGTGTGATAATTCTAGTCTTGTCACTGTTGTGTAATAATTCTAATCTTGTCACTGTTGTGTAATAATTCTAGTCTTGTCATTGTTGCATGATAATTCTTTTCTTGAAACATGATGTGATTACCTCTGTAGTTCATTGTCTGGCTACTGGTCTGTCTACATTTCATGTATCAAATCTGCATTACAGTATATATTTGTTAGTCTGTGAACCACCATATCTGTTTGTTTAATTTCAGAGATTAGTTTATTTAATGTCCATGCAGCCAACAACCCATTATTTAGCTCATAAAGCTGTTTAATTATATGTTCATCTACCAATCTACTTCCATTTATAATAAATCACACACACACACACACACACACACACACACACACACACACGAAGTGAAGTATACAGGGAATGAGTTAAAGATACTCTTTTTACACTCGCATGCACACACGCATACCTGTGTGTATATATAAATTTAGCTGCTAGACAAAACATAAGTACCACACATTGATTCATATGTTTATAGCGAGAGGTGTACCAAAAGATCTCCCATTCTTCTTTCTTCCTCTCCCCATTTTCCAAATTAAATAAAAACAAACATTTTATAAACATTTATTTTTCACATAACTGTATAATTGTGTGTTCTTTCAAGGAATAACAACATCAAATCAATTTACAGCAGGATAAAACAGTGCCAACAATGAAAACTGCAACATGATGTTTAGAGCATTGAAGGAGATAGGCATACGTTCACAGTGAACAGAATCCAACATCAGTTGTAAGGGAGACAATTCAGTGTGTGAGAATTATAAAGGCATATTTCCACTCTTGTGGTCTCATGAAAATATGTCGAATATTATACTGGAAAAGTTACAGCCACTTTTCAAAAACAATTATTTGTGACCACCAAACTATATTTTCATGACCTTTTGAGTTGGTCTATATTGTTGGCCTATACACATATGAGGCTGGAGCCATATGCCTATAAAACCTCAGGGTAGAATGTTCTGTACTATTTTGTTTCACTAAACCACATGCAGAAAGACAACTCTACAATAGATGAGAAGATGAGATGAGGGTTGGTACAGGACGTGGGAGTATGATTTCCAGTTAAAGTTAAACCTCATCGTAGGTTGCAGAAATGTATGTGTAAAATTGACAAACACACTCTGGAACTTACTGGTCAGTCCTACAGATATTGGGCTACCTAATTGAAATCTGTGCAGAAAGTATATATATATATATTTTTTTTCCGCGTTTCCATCCTGTTTCAGGATATTGCGGTCAACACCAGCATCTTTCAGCTGTATGTTGATTCCTAGGCTAGATTACGCTCATCAGCACGCCACGACTTTCTGAGCGACCGGCTCCATACTCTCATAAGTCACTTTTGCGATTCGAACCACTGCTAATTCTCGTCGCGTCACGTGACGAGAGTATTCGGGGTTAGCGGAGAAAGCTACTAACCCCTCGGCCATGGAGATATATATATATATATATATATATATATATATATATATATATATATATATATATATATATATATACTCTAGTAAATTTAATTGCAATAGGTCTAAAACTCTAGAACAATGACAAGAATACTGTAGTGTAATAATATATGAATTACTGTGAGGATATGAATGAGATACATGAACCAGTGACAGCATAGACAGAACCTGAATCCTCATTAGATGAAATTGTATGAGCAGTAAAGAACCTGAAGAATGGTAAATCACCAGGATGTGATGAGAAACCAGCTGAACTAATTAAAGCATGAGGAGAAAAAAGCAAACAAATCTATCGCACATTATGTAAAAAGATATGGAAATATGGTATATGGCCAAAAAATTGGAAGAGAACTATCTTCATTCCAATACCAAAAAGGGCAACTTGAAATTATGCACCAACAATAGAACTGTTGCCCTGATTAGTCATGTAAGTAAAATTCTTTTACAAATCAGAATGGGAAGACTTCGTAAGAAAATGGAAGAAGAGATTAACATGGTTCAAAGAAGAGGAACATGAGATCACATACTCAACATGTGTTTAGTAATAGAGAAATGTAGAGAATTTAATGTAAACTTATTCTTATGTTTTATGGATTATTCACGGGCATTTGACTGTGTACAACATCAGAAACTTTGGGAAATTATGAGGAAAATTTCTTTGACCTGGACACTTACTAAACAAGCTGAACAGCGCATAAATGCCTTTGGATATAAATGCTATAGACGGGTTCTAAGAATATCATGGTTACAGAAAAGAACAAATGAAAAGAACTAAATATTGAAGAAGGTTGGCTACTAAAGACAATAAAACAAAGAAAATTGAAATATTTTGGTCACTTAAAACGTCACAAAAGTTTGGAGAGAACAATAATGGAAGGGTTATATGCCCAGGAAGAGAAAAAGAGGAAGGCCAAAGAGAAGATGGGTGCAGGATGTGGTGGATGATCTCCAGATGGGTGTATCGAACGTGGGACATATTTTATATTGCCGAGAAGTTTTCTGGACAGTTGTTATGGGAGCGAGCTTCTGCAAGGGACATGCCACTGAAGGAATGAGTGCTAAAACAAGGTAACAAGATGATCACCTATCCCCCATCCTGTTTCAGTGTGGCATGAGAAACATCATCATTTGGATGAGAGACAACTCTAATAATGTGTTAAAAATGGTGTCCGATGCTAGCTTTTGATGTCTGCTAATGGAGGGAAAGACTTATTCCTTGGTGCACTCAGTCCTACAGTGTGTGATGGTCCTAATACTTCACAGACCAATAGCAGCTTCCTGCTGCAGGACTTGTTGTTTAACAGGCGTGATGATGTCGGGGTTAGAACATGGCACTGCCAGTGGCATCAGTGCAATCAGGTCAGAGCTTAATGCCAGCTTGTGATGTTTGCTACGGGAGGGCAAGACTGACTGCCTCTGTGCATGCAGGCCTACCAAATATGATGAACCTAACACTTCACAGACCAACAACAGCTTCCTGCTGTGGGGCCTGGTTTTTTTGTTTTTTTGTTAGAAAATTTTCTAATGAAATTTACCTGGTGAATGACAATGCTTAACATGAACCAAAATAAGTTCGACTACATATTAACGTGTATAGAAAACAACTGTGGTGAAAATAGAAGTATACAAGTTGAGGATACAATTTTCAAACAGAATTTACTCAGTTGTTAAAACGCTCACTTTGAAGAATATTTGGACCTGTCAGGGATAGTTGTACCAGTGTTTGCAAGTTGTCAGTTTGACAAAACTGAAGAACACAGGCGGTGAAGGTGAAATTCTTCCACTCCTGTGATGAGGCTGCTAATGCTTGTATCAAACATGTGCAGGGATCATATGGTTTCCTGGGGTGAATATCCCACTCACACAAAAGTAATTGGAGCTCACATTGTTAATGACATGGAATAGTTTGCTTGTTGGACTTTATTAAAAACTGACAATATACTATTCAGCATGCACATATTCTTGTTTGTGTGTACATGGACATATGTATGTGAAATATTGACTGTGTTATTTTTGTCAACAGCCATAGTCTCCTGGATGCCAAAATTATCAATGTTCTATCTCTGTGTCATGACCAAGCCATCTTGAATGCTGTACAGAGCATCATTCAGAACATGATAGCATGTGAGGATGTGAGTCAGCAACAGCAGCTCTCCTATTTACAAAGTGAGTTTGCTTCTGGCTGTAACTCATCATCTTTTCTTTTTCTCATCAGTGTGTGTGTTGAACAATGTAATTTTCTTGTGAATGTGGGTGTTTAAAGGGGTGAAACAACTGAATTAATAGGTTGTATATTTTAACAATAGTTTTATTTTTACATAGATTGAAAGGAGAACACATAGAACTATATTAATAGCTGTTAAGTTATGTAGAATGGAAGGATAACAAATAGAAACAACGTATTCCGTTAGTAAATTTAAACAAAGAAGTAATCAACAATATCTTGCACATCATGTTGCCTGACATATGTCGCTGCATCTCGTCAGGTGCATACTGCAGAGTTATATATCATATCCAGTGAATAGATCAATCATACACTGCCTGAAATACCTAACAGACATAGCCACTGATACTGTTCACAATTCACCTGGGTTTGTGGCTATAATGTCAAACATAAGAGGCATTCATCGTAGTGGGTTGGAACGTGATTACCCTGACCCAAACAATGTACATCAGAGTTGCTCAAAAATGAAGGTTTCATCAGTCATTTTGTTTTATTGGAAATGCACAATTTATCATGAGTTTGTTCCACACAGTCAGTTAATCAATACTTGAATATCTTGAAGCATTCAAGAGAAGGTTTAGGCAAAAGAAGGCCTGAAGCATGTACAAGCAAGTCTTAGATGCTGCATCACAATGACACACTTGCATGCCCATCACTGCTTATTCATAATTTTTTGGGCAAAGCATGAGTTAACAGTTGTCCAACAGCTGCCCTACTCTCCGGATTTGAAACCTGCAGATTTTTCTTTTTCCCAAAATGTAAATCTGGCATTAAAAGTCACTTGTTTCAGATCATGAAAAAGATCATGGAAAATTTGCTACAAAACATGCATGCTTTCTCAAACACTGCAACATGTTGGGAAGTGTATCTGTTAATGTCGGAGGGAACTATTTCAAGGAGATATGTCACATTAATTAATTATTAATAAAGCAACATCAACATATTCAGTTTTTTTTTATTTTTGGGGGGCTGCACTCATTTGTTTCTGTGGAGAGAAGAAATAGAACTGAACGCTTTGTATTTCTTATGTGAAATAGAGGGATAACAAATGGAATTGAACTAATGTTGTAAGTTTATGAGTAATGGAAAAATAACAAATAAAACTGAACTAATGGTTGTAAGTTTATGTGGAATGGAAGAATAACAAATAAAACTGAACTAAGGGGTCTAAGTTTATATGGAATGGAAGAATAACAAATAGAACTGAACTATTAGTTTTATGTTTATGTGAAATGGAAAAAATAACAAATAAAACAAATAATTCTTCTGCTGTTTGAGTAAAGGTGACGTCTAATCTACTTCTGTTATAATTCTTCTGCTGTTTGAGTGAAGGTGACGCCTAATCTACTTCTGTTATAATTCTCCAGCTGTTTGAGTAACGGTGACATCTAATCTACTTATGTAATAATTCTTCAGCTGTTTGAGTAAAGGTGACACCTAATCCGCTTCTGTAGTAATTCTTCGGCTGTTTGAGTAAAGGTGACACCTAATCTACTTCTGTAATGATTCTTCGGCTGTTTGAGTAAAGGTGATGCCTAATCTACTTTTGTAATAATTCTCTGGACGACGCCCAATCTACTTCTGTAATAATTCTTCAGCTGTTTCTTGGCCACTGTTTCCTGTCCTTTGCTGACAACCTCAGTGTGGCATATCTTGGCCACTGGTTTATGTCCTCTGCTGTCCACTTCAGTGTGGCATATCTTGGCCACTGGTGACATCTAATCTACTTCTGTTATAATTCTTCGGCTGTTTGAGTAAAGGTGACGTTTAATCTACTTCTGTAATAATTCTTCGGCTGTTTGATCAAAGGCGACACGTAATCAAATAAACTGTGCATGTATGAGTTGGAAGCTGTCAGAAAACTGGCAGTTAACGCTCACTATTCTTGTATTGCCTGCACCATCCCTGGTTATTTATGCTGGTAAGTAGGTGAATTTTGTTGAGTACATCAAGCTTATTAATTGCTGTTTGTGTTTAAAATATATTTACAGGCATAGGATTTGGTGGCTTGTGGAGATTTGCTGGCACCTTCTCGAAATCCACTGGTAGCTCAGATACAGCAGAGTTGTTTGTCAACTGCCTAGAGAAAGCCATGATGGTGGAAGCTTGCCTTCCCGGTGATGACCTGGACATCCTGAATCCTTACCCCAGCAGCTTAGGAATTTGCTCAAACCTCAACCTGTCCAGCTCAATGTCCAGTCTGAGTGTGGGGTCTATGCATTCTCCAACCGACAAGGATAATCTGGAGAAGGGTGGGGCCAACGGAGGACGCACTCGCCACAGCTCAGCTACCCTTGCTGGAAGCAAGCCCAGGGCAGGTAGTTTCAAGCACAAGGAAAAGAAAAAAATCATAGATGTTGACTGACTAGGCCTCATGTCTCCACACAAGCCATAGGCGAGCTTATGGCCAGTTTTTCCTGTGGTGGAGACAAGATGAGGATAGCTGTTTGACTGTTGCCGTCACCATTAACTCTTAGAAAATGAGAATCAGTTATTATGTACTGAGGACTTTTCCAGAAATATCTTAGATGATGGTGGTATCTTTGAACATGACAAGTTGTTTCAACACTTTGCTATAAGGACAGTGTTCCGTTTTAAGCACACAGGCTGTTAAACAGTTTTTGTTGACAGTACTGTCATCTGACAGTTTGCTTAGTTTCAGAAACATTAGCACAACTAGACAGATCTTCCAGTTCTTCAGGTTTGTTGCAGAAGGATACCTCAGAGGAAGACAATGTCACGTATGAATCATTCCAGTATTGTGTGAACATAATCACTTCAGCCCTAGCAGGGCCACTGCATAGAAAGCATGTCTGCCTGCTCTCAGAACACTGACTATACATTAGTAGTCACCAGACCCAGAGAGACCAATGAATATCTTTGTCTTAGTCACATGTCACTGTAACAGCACTTTAACATGCTGCTTTAACTGTTGTAAATACTATATTTATACATTGTTGAATTGGAAGCATTACACAAATATGACTGTTATCTTATTACATGTTATAGTACTGTCAGTTTTAATGTTGTGAATTACATATTTACATTACTGGCTAACAGTATATATTGTTTGTTGAAATCTGAATGCTATTTCCATCAGAAGTGTTAGCATGGACATTTGTTACTGTTTTTTCACCATGAGGTGCAATGTTTCCCCTTGTTCTTGTATTTGTTTCATAAGTATTTAAAAACACAACATGTAAATTCATTGCTTTTTTTAATATCTTGTATACATCATTAGCCAAGAGGAAAATATCTCATTTGTACAGCATGTCAGAGAAGTCTATACCCAGTGTGATATTCAGGAAATCTGAAGCTATAGCCATGGCCAGTCATGAGCATATTTTCACTACTGATTGCTGTTTCACTATCACCAATGTCCCCGTGGCAATTTGTACAGTCATCTCTCAGCTTTATTTCTACAAAACCTGGCCATTTCTAGACTGGCAGTGATTATCGTCTCCTGTAGCCTGCCCAAATCTCTGTCAGTCTGAAACCTGCATGCGTTCATTTGAATGTTTCAAAAACAGATGACAGTCTGAAGGAACTCAGCTCAATTCACCAGATGGGCTGAGGCGTGGCCATTTTGTCTCAACAAAAACTGATGCAAGTATCTGTCGTGTGTATGTCACTATTTTGATGACCCTCCTCTCAAGGCAGATTCACTGTCTGCCCTAGAATAGTTAACTCTGATTGGCCTATTGAAAGTCCCTGACATATTCAGACAAGTCTGATGATTGAGGGCAGACTACAACATTTGTAACTGCAATTTATGCCTGCCTATATGTTAAGTGTGAGCACAACTTAGGAGTCAAGAACTCTGCTCTAGTGCCATCATTGTGTGCTTGTTTAAGCGTCCTGTGTATTTTCTTTCAGTGCACAGTGCCCTTACCCAACCCCAGTGACAGACAACATGGCCTTACCCAACCCCAGTGACAGAAAAACTCTAATAATGTAAGAAGCATAAGACAGGCTCAAGTTTATCACACAGAGAGATGTGGTTATTTAAGAGCAAAGAAGAATGATAGTTTCATTTTAAGATTGTACTAATTATGACATAGTGATTGTAGTTTCAATATTAAGAAACTGATAAACTGATATCTGTGTACTTAGATAGTATATATATATATATGTGTGTGTGTGTGTGTGTGTGGGTAATATAGAAACAAAACCCACCCACCCACCCACATGCTCAGACATGTATATATATATATATAATCTCTGAGTGTGGGTGGGTGGGGTTTGTTTTTATGACTAAATAATATGACAGCTGGTAGTCATATATATCTGTGGTGTTATTACATTATGTGTACACATTCTTTTGTCAATATATACTTCAAAATGGTATTGTTACAAGAAGAAAAGTATTAGTAGCTTTCATTCTTCTTATTCTTATATTATTTTTTTTTGGTCGCAAAAAGGACATTGGTTGTCTTGTGTTTACTTACAGCAATGCAACACATCCAATATTGGCTGACACATCTAGTTTTAGCTGACACATCCAATTTTGTCTGACACATCCAGTTTTAGCTGACACATCCAGTTTAGCTGACATACCCCATTTCAGCTGATATACCCCATTTCAGCTGACATATCCCATTTCAGCTGACACATCCAGTTTTAGCTGACATGTCCAATTTGGACTGGCACATCCAGTTTTAAATATTGAGCACAACCCACTACTGGCAACGCTGATCGTATTCTGGTATGAACCTAAGGCCTATCCACGTCAATATGGAAGCACTATACTCGAGTTTCGCTCTCGTTTGAGCTCGTCAGTAGTGCATATCCCTGACCGGATCCGGAAACAAGTCCCGGATCACTGGCGTGTAAAGCGGGTATGTAACCACACGGCACACGCTGGACACGCCAAATTATCACAACAGAATATTACAACGCTACCCATCGTAGGCTATGCTCAATACATAATACATCCAGTTTTATCCAACACTCCTATTTTATCTGATTTTATCAAACACATCTGATTCTAGCTGACACGCCCATTTTATCTAACACATCTTATTTTAACTAACACTCCTATTTTGCATAAAATATCAAATTTTATACAAGAAACTAGATGATTCAGAAAGTGGACACAACTATTTATATAGAAGCATTGTAACTATTAACGCCAGTTTGAGGTCAGAATCAAATATGACATTGCTGCTGCATGAATGAATAACATGTGTAAACCAATGACATTGCAAACTATTTGAATTGAAGCTCTGTTTATGTGCACATCAAGAATGATGTTTAGAGCAGCAGAATATGCTATTACAAAATAGAGACAAGAAAGGTATTCTAAGATCGTGAGGAGCAGCAGCAAGCACAAACATTATACACAATACTCCACAGAGATGTCAGGTCTGCCAGCTACACACGTTGTACCTCTCAAAGTTACTGGCAGTTACAAAGTAACTTTGTGAGATACAGAATATGTTACTGTCGGTTACAAAGTTACTGTGAGATATAGAATATGTTACTGTCAGTTACAAAGTAACTTTGAAATATAGAATTTGTTACTGTAAATTACAATGTAACTTTGGGAGATATATAATGTGTTACTGTAAGTTACAAGTAACTTTATAAGATATAGAATATATAGCTGAGAGTTTTCATCTGATATGACATCCTTGTCAACTATAGTAAATATTATTAAGGTTTTTTTGTTTCTCCTTTGATCTTAACATACATGTTTTTTTGTCTTTATTCTGTTTTTATGTAACTGGAACTGTGTATGCAACTTATCCCCTAGTAATCCTCTGCCATGTCAGCTGAGCAGTAAGTTCTTATTTCTAGACAAATGCATATATGTTCAATAATTTAAAATCTCACAGTACCACGAGGATTCCTAAAATGTTTGGCCGTACCAGTAAAAACAATGCCAAACTAATAAAACAATACGAAATATATTTTTAAGACTGTAGTCACTTTAATTATCACAAAGATGTCTGATGTTATTGTCAGTCATGAACTGTAGTTGTCAGCTCAACAAACTGAAATTGTTATAAGACAGATTGCGCTCAGTGATCCACGGTCAGTCTGTGAACATGGTGCGGTGGGTTTGCCGTCATGAAAACACAACTATGACAGTTTTACATCAAATTTGAGTGCTAACATTAATAACATTGTAGTCATGATTTCAACATACAAATAGAATCAGCATGTCCAATTAATTGCGAAGATTGTGGTATCAGCTCGTACAGCATTTTTTGACTAAAGCAGCATCCTTTCTAAGCCAGTTTGATAGGTTTTTCATCTTCTTCTTCTGCATTCATCTGAAGAGTTTTTTGAGACGTGATTGTGTTGTGCCTGTTTACAGCAGAGCTGCGTTCTTGCGCCGTTAGGCCGACACATCCAACTATTGCAGGCATTTGTTGACCAGGTTAACCTTCCCGGGGGTTTCGTAGGACGTTTGGCTCTCACTCTTGTGGTGGATAGGTTTTTCTATTCTATTTAGTCAGCTGGAAAATGTTTTGATCTCTCTCTCTCTCTCTCTCTCTCTCTCTCTCTCTCTCTCTCTCTCTCTCTCTCTCTCTCTCTCTCTCTCTCTCTCTCTCTCTCTCTCTCTCTCTCTCTCTCTCTCTCTCTCTCTCTCACACACACACACACACACCTACACTACAGTAAATACACCAGCAAGCACTGTGTGGTCTACATACATGCAGGTGGTTAGATAGTCACAATACTGTCACACTTACTCCCACAGGCACAGAAACTGATTCTACACATCATTATTTTATGTTGTGGTCAGAATTCTTTATCAAACCCGAAAAATCAGTACACACATAAATTACATTATGCATGATTTCTGACAGACATTTATTACTGAAACTGTGTTGAACATTCATGTGACCTGACAATTGTGATTTCTACTAGTCACCTCTTACCTTCATTAGGGATGTAATATCACCAGGTTTCCTAAGGTCACCCGAATGAAATTGCTTTGGTTATTTGAGGAGTAAGTGATTTGCTTGATGTAGAAAGAATGAAAGTAACTGCTAGCTGGGACATGACTAGTTGGAGTAGCAAATGTCTTGGACTGTTAGAATTGAGAAAAGTATATGATGTCTGGAGTCACTGATGAGCTGATAGAATTGAGAAAGGTATATGATGTCTGGAGTCACTGATGCACTGATAGAATTGAGAAAGGTATATGATGTCTGGAGTGACTGATGCACTGATAGAATTGAGAAAGGTATATGATGTCTGGAGTCACTGATGCACTGATAGAATTGAGAAAGGTATATGATGTCTGGAGTCACTGATGAGCTGATAGAATTGAGAAAGGTATATGATGTCTGGAGTCACTAATTAGTTGATAGAATTGAAAAAGGTATATGATGTCTGGAGTCACTGATGAGCTGATGGTACATTGTTAGCTGCAGAATGAGCTCAGACACAAACTGCTTGTGTCTGGACAAGGTCCGCTGCCATCTTTGGCTGTGGTTTCTTTTGAAAATATTTATGACACTCTGATCTGGTAGACTGGGCTGTTACAGTAGACTGGGCTTTTATAATAAATTGTACTTATTGTGTGTTATCAATATTTATGAACACTGAAAAGCTGTTAAATATGTGTTTGTTGCAACCATCAAATTGTGACTGCTCGCTTCTGCTGTCCTGTAATTTCATGGAGGTTGTGTATCATTTATGTGTTGTTTGTGCAGCATGTTCTGGTCTGATTTATTAATATACAAATAGGTGGTATCAGCTCCATTAAAGATACATGGCAGGCAAAACCCTTTGCAAATAGCAAAGAGGTTGAAACACCTGTCACTGAAGACATGCCACACTGAAGTGGACAGCAGATGAGAGGAACCAGTGGCCAAGGTATGCCACACTGAAGTGAGCAGTAGAGGACATGAACCAGTAGCCAAGATATGTCACACTGAAGTGGACAGCAGAGGACATGAACCAGTGGCCAAGATATGTCACACTGAAGTGGACAGTAGGGAACATGAACCAGTGGCCAAGATATGTCACACTGAAGTGGACAGCAGAGGACATGAACCAGTGGCCAAGATATGTCTCACTGAAGTGGACAGTAGAGAACATGAACCAGTGGTCAAGATATGTCACACTGAAGTGGACAGTAGGGAACATGAACCAGTAGCCAAGATATGCCACACTGAAGTGGACAGCAGAGGACAATAACCAGTGGCCGAGATATGCCACACTGAAGTGGACAGCAGAGGACATGAACCAGTGGCCAAGATATGTCACACTGAAGTGGACAGTAGAGAACATGAACCAGTGACCAAGATATGTCACACTGAAGTGGACAGTAGAGAACATGAACCAGTGGCCAAGATATGTCACACTGAAGTGGACAGTAGAGAACATGAACCAGTGGCCAAGATATGTCACACTGAAGTGAACAGTAGGGAACATGAACCAGTGGCCAAGATATGTCACACTGAAGTGGACAGTAGAGAACATGAACCAGTGGCCAAGATATGTCACACTGAAATGGACAGTAGAGAACATGAACCAGTGGCCAAGATATGTCACACTGAAGTGGACAGTAGGGCACATGAACCAGTGGCCAAGATATGTCACACTGAAATGGACAGTAGAGAACATGAACCAGTGACCAAGATATGTCACACTGAAGTGGACAGTAGAGAACATGAACCAGTGGCCAAGATATGTCACACTGAAGTGGACAGTAGAGAACATGAACCAGTGACCAAGATATGTCACACTGAAGTGAACAGTAGGGAACATGAACCAGTGGCCAAGATATGTCACACTGAAGTGAACAGTAGAGAACATGAACCAGTGACCAAGATATGTCACACTGAAGTGAACAGTAGAGAACATGAACCAGTGGCCAAGATATGTCACACTGAAGTGGACAGTATGGCACATGAACCAGTGGCCAAGATATGTCACACTGAAATGGACAGTAGAGAACATGAACCAGTGACCAAGATATGTCACACTGAAGTGGACAGTAGAGAACATGAACCAGTGGCCAAGATATGTCACACTGAAGTGGACAGTAGAGAATATGAACCAGTGGCCAAGATATGTCTCACTGAAGTGAACAGTAGGGAACATGAACCAGTGGCCAAGATATGTCACACTGAAGTGAACAGTAGGGAACATGAACCAGTGACCAAGATATGTCACACTGAAGTGAACAGTAGAGAACATGAACCAGTGGCCAAGATATGTCACACTGAAGTGAACAGTAGAGAACATGAACCAGTGGCCAAGATATGTCACACTGAAGTGAACAGTAGAGAACATGAACCAGTGGCCAAGATATGTCACACTGAAGTGGACAGTAGGGAACATGAACCAGTGGCCAAGATATGTCACACTGATGTGGACAGTAGAGAACATGAACCAGTGGCCAAGATATGTCACACTGATGTGGACAGTAGAGAACATGAACCAGTGGCCAAGATATGTCACACTGATGTGGACAGTAGAGAACATGAACCAGTGGCCAAGATATGTCACACTGAAGTGAACAGTAGGGAACATGAACCAGTGACCAAGATATGTCACACTGAAGTGAACAGTAGGGAACATGAACCAGTGACCAAGATATGTCACACTGAAGTGAACAGTAGAGAACATGAACCAGTGACCAAGATATGTCACACTGAAGTGAACAGTAGAGAACATGAACCAGTGGCCAAGATATGTCACACTGAAGTGGACAGTAGAGAACATGAACCAGTGACCAAGATTTGTCACACTGAAGTGGACAGTAGAGAACATGAACCAGTGGCCAAGATATGTCACACTGAAATGGACAGTAGAGAACATGAACCAGTGACCAAGATATGTCACACTGAAGTGGACAGTAGAGAACATGAACCAGTGACCAAGATTTGTCACACTGAAGTGAACAGTAGAGAACATGAACCAGTGGCCAAGGCATGCCACACAGAAGTGAGCTGCAGAGGACATGAACCAGTGGCCAAGATATGTCACACTGAAGTGGACAGTAGAGAACATGAACCAGTGGCCAAGGCATGCCACACAGAAGTGAGCTGCAGAGGACATGAACCAGTGGCCAAGATATGTCACACTGAAGTGGACAGTAGAGAACATGAACCAGTGGCCAAGGCATGCCACACAGAAGTGAGCTGCAGAGGACATGAACCAGTGGCCAAGATATGTCACACTGAAGTGGACAGTAGAGAACATGAACCAGTGGCCAAGATGTGTCACACTGAAGTGGACAATAGAGGACTTGAATCAGTGGCCCAGGATGCTCACAGATCCAACCAGGGAGCCCACCATTTGATGATGACTCTAAATACTCCGTGAGAGTGTGGGCAGGCCTGCATGAGTCTGTGGCTTTAAGTATCATAGCTTGTTGTTCTTTGTAATTGCACTATCACACCGATTGCCTTTACTTCCCAGGACATTTATTGGTCTGTAGCTTTAGGCCAAATAAATGACTGGATGGTCTGTAGCTTTAGGCCAAATAAATGACTGGATGGTCTGTAGTTCAAAGAGCATGGACCAGTATCCAATGTAACTCCAACAGTACATGGGTAACCAATCTCCAGGCATAATGACTGACTCCTCACCTCATATATTGACACCGAATTCAGTTCTTTCCAATGACATGCACACATTCAGTAGAATTCTTCATCAAGTTCATTCCCAGTGTCTTTTCTCTATTTTCATAATGTACTCTGTGCATTTGTAATAAACAATGTTCTCTCCAATCTTCCACATTCCTTGCTGTGAACCACCATCAACATGTAGCAAGTCCTTTGCAAAACATGTCCTGCCAGGAGGACTTGTCAGTTGCCCTGACTCAGGTATGTCCATACTCCAGGTGTCTAATGTCCTCTCCAGGTGTCTAATGTCCTGCCAGGAGGACTTGTCAGTTGCCCTGACTCAGGAATGTCCATACTCCAGGTGTCTAATGTCCTGCCAAGAGGGCTTGTCAGTTGCCCTGACTCAGGTATGTTCATACTCCAGGTGTCTAATGTCCTGCCAAGAGGGCTTGTCAGCTGCCCTGACTCAGGTATGTCCATACTCCAGGTGTCTAATGTCCTGTCAGGAGGACTTGTCAGTTGCCCTGACTCAGGTATGTTCATACTCCAGATGTCTAATGTCCTGCCAAGAGGGTTTGTCAGTTGCCCTGACTCAGGTACGTCCATACTCCAGGTGTCTAGTGTCCTGTCAGGAGGGCTTATCAGTTGCCCTGACTCAGGTATGTCCATACTCCAGATGTCTAATGTCCTGCCAAGAGGGTTTGTCAGTTGCCCTGACTCAGGTATGTCCATACTCCAGATGTCTAATGTCCTGTCAGGAGGGCTTGTCAGTTGCCCTGACTCAGGTATGTCCTGTCAGGAGGACTTGTCAGTTGCCCTGACTCAGGTATGTCCATACTCCAGGTGTCTAATGTCCTGTCAGGAGGGCTTGTCAGTTGCCCTGACTCAGGTACGTCCATACTCCAGGTGTGCAATGGCCTGTGTCCACCTTTGTGCTTGTTGACCCCTCCCTCTTCCTCCAGAAACGTCTTCTATTGTTGTTCTGTCTACACCACTGCTGCAGATCTGTATAAGCATGTTGGCAGTTGTTCTTCTGTCTCCCTCCAACCACTGCTGCAGACTGGTATAAGCATGTTGACAGTTGTTCTTCTGTCTCCCTCCAACCACTGCTGCAGATCTGTATAAGCATGTTGACAGTTGTTCTTCTGTCTCCCTCCAACCACTGCTGCAGATCTGTATAAGCATGTTGACAGTTGTTCTTCTGTCTCCCTCCAACCACTGCTGCAGACTGGTATAAGCGTGTTGACAGTTGTTCTTCTGTCTCCCTCCAACCACTGCTGCAGACTGGTATAAGCGTGTTGACAGTTGTTCTTCTGTCTCCCTCCAACCACTGCTGCAGACTGGTATAAGCATGTTGACAGTTGTTCTTCTGTCTCCCTCCAACCACTGCTGCAGACTGGTATAAGCATGTTGACAGTTGTTCTTCTGTCTGCCTCCAACCACTGCTGCAGACTGGTGTAAGCATGTTGACAGTTGTTCTTCTGTCTCCCTCCAACCACTGCTGCAGACTGGTGTAAGCATGTTGACAGTTGTTCTTCTGTCTCCATCCAACCACTGCTGCAGACTGGTATAAGCATGTTGACAGTTGTTCTTCTGTCTCCCTCCAACCACTGCTGCAGATTTGTATAAGCATGTTGACAGTTGTTCTTCTGTCTCCCTCCAACCACTGCTGCATACTGGTATAAGCAAGTTGGCAGTTGTTCTTCTGTCTGCCTCCAACCACTGCTGCAGATTTGTATAAGCATGTTGACAGTTGTTCTTCTGTCTCCCTCCAACCACTGCTGCAGACTGGTATAAGCATGTTGACAGTTGTTCTTCTGTGTTCCTCCCAGACCAAGAAGTTCACTGACATACTCCTGCTGGGACAGAACCACTCACTCTATGTACAAGTACAGCATCTTCTCCACATCTGCAAGCTTATTACCTATATGGTGCTATCCCTGTTTCATGGGTCATGTGGTCACTACCACACGGGTCACGCATGTTTGATAGGTCAAGTGACACTCCATGGGGCACATGGTCTCTACACAGGTCACCCATGTTTTATAGGCCAAGTGACACTCCATGGGGCATGTGGTCACTACCACATGGGTCACCCATGTTTGATAGGTCAAGTGACACTCCATGGGGCACGTGGTCTCTACACAGGTCACCCATGTTTTATAGGCCAAGTGGCACTCCATGGGGCATGTGGTCACTACCAAATGGGTCACCCATGTTTTATAGGTCAAGTGGCACACCATGGGTCATGTGGTCACTACCACATGGGTCACCCATGTTTTATAGGCCAAGTGGCACACCATGGAGCATGTGGCCACTACCACATGGGTCACCCATGTTTTATAGGTCAAGTGGCACACCATGGGTCATGTGGTCACTACCAAACAGGTCACCCATGTTTTATAGGCCAAGTGGCACTCCATGGGGCATGTGGTCACTACCAAATGGGTCACCCATGTTTTATAGGTCAAGTGAACTTCATGGGGCATGTGGTCACTACCACACAGGTCACCCATGGAGCATGTGGCCACTACCACATGGGTCACCCATGTTTTATAGGTCAAGTGGCACTCCATGGGGCATGTGGTCACTACCACACAGGTCACCCATGGAGCATGTGGCCACTACCACATGGGTCACCCATGTTTTATAGGTCAAGTGGCACTCCATGGGGCATGTGGTCACTACCACACAGGTCACCCATGTTTTATAGGTCAAGTGGCACTCCATGGAGCATGTGGTCACTACCACACAGGTCACCCATGTTTTATAGGTCAGGTGGCACACCATGGGTCATGTGGTCACTACCAAATGGGTCACCCATGTTTTACAGGCCAAGTGGCACACCATGGGTCATGTGGTCACCACGCAGGTCACCCATGGAGCATGTGGCCACTACCACACGGGTCACCCATGTTTTATAGGTCAAGTTGCACACTGTAGGGCATGTGGTCACTACACGGGTCACCCATGTTTTATTGGTCTAGTTGCACTCCATGGGGCATGTGGTCACTATCACACGGGTCACCCATAGAGCATGTGGCCACTACCACACAGGTCATCCATGTTTTATAGGCCAAGTGGCACTCCATGGGGCATGTGGTGACTATACGGGTCACCCATGTTTTATAGGTCAAGTGGCACTCCATAGAGCATGGGGCCAGTACCACACAGGTCATCCATGTTTTATAGGTCAAGTGGTACTCCATAGAGCATGGGGCCAGTACCACACAGGTCACCCATGTTTTATAGGTCAAGTGGCACACTGTAGGGCATGTGGTCACCACACGGGTCATATTTACTTGCCACCACATGTCCATGAGAGCTGGGAAGCCCAGGTCATTGTTTACAATTCCCCGCATTGATAGGGATTCAAACACAGATACAGAGATCAAGACAAGAATGGACTAGAACAAGTAACATCCCGAACACAGACAAGCACACACATCCACATACTGACAGTTGTGTCACCTGCTCTGCTGTGTTGTAGCGAGCACATGACCCACTGAGTGCCAGTTGTATGGCTGGCACCATATAGCCAACACCCCCAGCTGTATAGGTAGGTCCTGTACTGTTGAACTAGAATGTGTGTCTCCTTGGGAATAGATTCATAAATAACAGATTCATAAATAACATGAAGTCACCCACCAGCATGCTGTAATGTCTGTTGTGTACTTGTCTCATGAAATTGCTGTCGTGAACTGGAAGAAATTAGAAGATTATGATAATTAATACAACTGCACAAGCATAGCATTAAGACAATTTAACAACCCTGTTTATACATCTTTGCTTTATTGACTATACAAAGGCTTTTGATAGTTAGACATGTCAACATGGTGGATATGCTTGCAGATCTACAAATTGATGGGAAAGACATTAGACTTATAAAAAACATATATTGGAAACAACAAGCTGCAATAAGGATTGATAATGAAGTGGGACAGTATCAGCCAGTTAAGAGAGGTGTTAGGCAGGGATGTGTGATGTCTCCAGATCTTTTTTCCCTATACAGTGAAAATATTTTCAGAAATGTAGAGGATATAAATGGAATCGGCATTGGAGGACGAAACATCAATAACATTAGATATGCAGATGATACAGTATTAATTGCAGACAATGCGCAGGACCTGCAACAATTAGTAGATGCGGTTGTTGTACACAGTGAGCAACTGGGGTTAGAATTAAATTGTAAAAAGACTCAGGTTATGGTCGTCACTAGGAAGGAAGAAGTGCCACAATGTAATATACAAGTAAATGGAAATATTCTTCAACAAGTAAATTGGTACAATTATCTTGGAACAGTCATAACATCTGATGGGAGATGCCTTGAAGAGATTAGAACAAGAATCGCCATGGCGAAAGTAGCCTTTAGCAAGATGAAAAACATTCTGACCAATAAAAAGATTTTATTGCTCACTGGATTTAGGAGGCCTGGTGTTCCTTGCCAGTGAGAAGACCTGATCGTTCAGGTCCCATCGATTGACGGACGTCGGTCGCGGCGATTGGGCAATCTTGAGCATAGCCTACGATGGGTAGCGTTGTGATGTTCTGTTGTGATAATTTGGTGTGTCCAGTGTGTGCCGCGTGGTTACACACCCGCTTCACACGCGTGATCCGGGACTGTTTCCGGATCCGGTCAGGGATATGCACTACTGATGAGCTCAAACGAGGGCGAAACTCGAGTATAGTGCTTCCAGATTGACGTGAATAGGCCTTAGGTTCATACCAGAATGCGATCGGCGTTGCCAATTTAAATATTGGGCAGTGTCATGGACATATATTGCTGGAACCATATCTTTATAGACCCATGGCTGATGTGGTCAGTGTCACGGACATATGTTGGTGGAACCATACCTGTATAGACCCATGGCTGATGTGGTCAGTGTCACGGACATATGTTGGTGGAACCATACCTTTATAGACCCATGGCTGATGTGGTCAGTGTCATGGACATATATTGCTGGAACCATACCTTTATAGACCCATGGCTGATGTGGTCAGTGTCACGGACATTTGTTGGTGGAACCATACCTTTATAGACCCATGGCTGATGTGGTCGGTGTCACGGACATATGTTGGTGGAACCATACCTTTATAGACCCATGGCTGATGTGGTCAGTGTCACGGACATATGTTGATGGAACCATACCTGTATAGACCCATGGCTGATGTGGTCAGTGTCACGGACATATGTTGCTGGAACCATACCTTTATAGACCCATGGCTGATGTGGTCAGTGTCACTGACATATGTTGGTGGAACCATACCTGTATAGACCCATGGCTGATGTGGTCAGTGTCACTGACATATGTTGGTGGAACCATACCTGTATAGACCCATGGCTGATGTGGCCAGTGTCACTGACATATGTTGGTGGAACCATACCTTTATAGACCCATGGCTGATGTCATGGACATGTTGCTGGAACCATACCTGTATAGACCCATGGTTGATGTCGTCAGTGTCGCGCTGGCCACCTTGACTTTCCCAATATTTCCTGGTTTCCATTTTAGGCTGTGCCAGCGTGGAAGTCAGGTAACTGTTTACAGATGTGAACCCATAGCATAGCTTTGAGTCTGCAAAATATGTCATTTGTCTGTTTATTTCTTCCATCACCTCACTATTCAATCAAAGCTTCTGCAATTGTTTGCTTTTCTAATCCCTTGTTCATTGTCCTTGATTTAGTTTATAAGATATTGTTGATTGCTATGAATATTTGTTTCATTATTCCCATTTTCGTTTTAATTTCTGTTTCACTTTTGTCATTGTCTGTTATTATATAATAATACAATAATAGGGATCATTAAGTGTTGTCTGCAAAATCCCAGATGAACTGAACATCAGTCAATTTACTTCTTTCTCTACTGAATTTGTGTTTATTTTGTCAGTAGTCATATCACTGGAAACATTTTCAGTAAGACAGTGGCTGGCTGTATTTCTTGATTTTGAGAATCAACATCATACATCACTGGGCAAATCCATAAATGCTTTATCTTTCTCAGCAAATGTCATACCAGTAATAAACTGGTTGTAAGCTCATCAGATCCTTCCTAATGCTAGAACCACACATAATTCTAAATTTGGTGATGTGTTGTTCCATCTGTTATTGTGTCTTCAACTCACGGTTGTTCACAGATCATTCAACACTCAGTCATGTTTTGTTTCATCTATTATTGTGCCTTCAACTCATGGTTGTTCTACGATCATTTTACACTCAGTCATGTGTTGTTGCATCTGTTGTTGATGATGTTTCACCACACCACCATCTGAGGCCATTCTATTGATGATGTTTCACCACACCACCATCTGAGGCCATTCTATTGATAATGTTTCTCCACACCACCATCTAAGGCCATTCTATTGATGATGTTCCTCCACACCGCCATCTGAGGCCATTCTATTGATGTTGTTTCTCCACACCGCCATCTGAGGCCATTCTATTGATGCTGTTTCTACACACCACCATCTGAGGCCATTCTATTGATGTTGTTTCTCCACACCGCCATCTGAGGCCATTCTATTGATGTTGTTTCTCCACACCACCATCTGAAGCCATTCTATTGATGTTGTTTCTCCACACCACCATCTGAGGCTATTCTATTGATGATGTTTCTCCACACCACCATCTGAGGCCATTCTATTGATGCTGTTTCTCCACACTACCATCTGAGGCCATTCTATTGATGTTGTTTCTCCACACCGCCATCTTAGGCCATTCTATTGATGTTGTTTCTCCACACCACCATCTGAGGCCATTCTATTGATGTTGTTTCTCCACACCACCATCTGAGGCCATTCTATTGATGTTGTTTCTCCACACCACCATCTGAGGCCATTCTGTTGATGATGTTTCTCCACACCACCATCTGAGGCCATTCTATTGATGCTGTTTCTCCACACCACCATCTGAGGCCATTCTATTGATGTTTATCCACACCGCCATCTGAGGCCATTCTATTGATGCTGTTTCTCCACACCACCATCTAAGGCCATTCTATTGATGTTTCTCTACACCACCATCTGAGGCCATTCTTTTCTCCACACCACCATCTGAGGCCATTCTATTGATGCTGTTTCTCCACACTACCATCTGAGGCCATTCTATTGATGTTGTTTCTCCACACCGCCATCTGAGGCCATTCTATTGATGTTGTTTCTCCACACCACCATCTGAGGCCATTCTATTGATGTTGTTTCTCCACACCACCATCTGAGGCCATTCTGTTGATGATGTTTCTCCACACCACCATCTGAGGCCATTCTATTGATGCTGTTTCTCCACACCCCATCTGAGGCCATTCTATTGATGTTTATCCACACCACCATCTGAGGCCATTCTATTGATGCTGTTTCTCCACACCACCATCTAAGGCCATTATATTGATGTTTCTCCACACCACCATCTGAGGCCATTCTTTTCTCCACACCACCATCTGAGGCCATTCTATTGATGCTGTTTCTCCACACCACCATCTAAGGCCATTATATTGATGTTTCTCCACACCACCCTCTGAGGCCATTCTTTTCTCCACACCACCATCTGAGGCCATTCTATTGATGATGTTTCTCCACACCACCATCTGAGGCCATTCTTTTCTCCACACCACCATCTGAGGCCATTCTATTGATGCTGTTTCTCCACACCACCATCTAAGGCCATTATATTGATGTTTCTCCACACCACCCTCTGAGGCCATTCTTTTCTCCACACCACCATCTGAGGCCATTCTATTGATGATGTTTCTCCACACCACCATCTGAGGCCATTCTATTGATGTTTCTCCACACCACCATCTGAGGCCATTCTATTGATGCTGTTTCTCCACACCAACATCTGAGGCCATTCTATTGATGCTTTTTCTCCACACCACCATCTGAGGCCATTCTATTGATGATGTTTCTCCACACCACCATCTGAGGCCATTCTATTGATGATGTTTCTCCACACCACCATCTGAGGCCATTCTATTGATGCTGTTTCTCCACACCACCATCTGAGGCCATTCTATTGATGATGTTTCTCCACACCACCATCTGAGGCCATTCTATTGATGATGTTTCTCCACACCACCATCTGAAGCCATTCTATTGATGATGTTTCTCCACACCGCCATCTGAAGCCATTCTATTGATGATGTTTCTCCACACCACCATCTGAGGCCATTCTATTGATGCTGTTTCTCCACACCACCATCTAAGGCCATTCTATTGATGCTGTTTCTCCACACCACCATCTGAGGCCATTCTATTGATGCTGTTTCTCCACACCACCATCTAAGGCCATTCTATTGATGTTTCTCCACACCACCATCTGAGGCCATTCTTTTCTCCACACCACCATCTGAGGCCATTCTTTTCTCCACACCACCATCTGAGGCCATTCTTTTCTCCACACCACCATCTGAGGCCATTCTATTGATGCTGTTTCTCCACACCACCATCTGAGGCCATTCTATTGATGTTTCTCCACACCACCATCTGAGGCCATTCTATTGATGATGTTTCTCCACACCACCATCTGAGGCCATTCTATTGATGTTTCTCCACACCACCATCTAAGGCCATTCTATTGATGTTTCTCCACACCACCATCTAAGGCCATTCTATTGATGATGTTTCTCCACACCACCATCTGAGGCCATTCTATTGATGATGTTTCTCCACACCACCATCTGAGGCCATCCAGCATCATTTCTCTCTGTCTGTCTCTTGTGTCGCTGATCTAGCCAGTCATCTGGATGTTTTGCAATGCCTCTTTTCTTATCATACGACTAAAGAACACTGTTTATCTATGTCATGTAGTGGTATGTTGTGTTGTACTTCATTAAACTATTCTAGGCATGCATTAGTTATTCTGACCGTCCAAGGTATTGGGCACACTTGTCTTAGAAACTACATCACTATTGCTTCCAAATTCTTCCTAATTTGTTCATTCATACTCCAAGATTCACTCCCACAAAGCATAACAGGTTCTAAATAATATTTTAATAATTTCATTTTGTCATTTAATGTGAGGGAATTATTACACAGGATACTTTATGCCTTCTGAAATGTCACTTTTGCTTGGTTGTGTTCTTGATATTCAAGGACAGTCAATTTTTTGCACTCTCTGCTGCTATTTACTTTTTCCACCACCAATATTGTGTCATCTGCATATCATAGATTAGTTAGTTAGTTAGATAGACGCAGTTCCAACTTCACAGCAACGGGTCGTCCCCATTATGCTCCGTTCCTGTGCCAGTGAATATCACACAAAACGCTGCCCAATGTGAAAAGTGGAAAAGACAGGAGTCTCGACAAACAACAGCCCGCACAGATACACTGTGCATAATGCCGCCGCCAGAATGTCAACACACCAGTCCCTCACGAAAAACCCAATTCATCTCTGATGGAATCAGCATTCATTTTCCTATCTGGATGTTTCCTAGATGTTCACCTACACAGTCCACGAAATACAGTTCATCACCGACGGCAGTGGCAGTGGCAGTCAACCAGAAGCCCAGCAGCCACGCATTTCTGCATAAGGCAAAAACTGGTCAACTCTGGGACATAGCCACCTGCCATCGCTCCGAACATGCAGTCACGTTCCAAAAATAAAAACTTGGGCAGATTCAAAAGCACTTCACATGAAACTCACAGCTCACAGTGTCGCGCCACGCACGCACTCAGTAGCAGGGTGACGGAACCATCAAGCCTCCTTAGTCGCCTCTTACGACATGCATGGTAGGCTACAGTGTTGCTATTCTTTGCTTCCCTTATGGGCCCCAGCAACACACGGGAGATATCATAGATTGTTATAATATATGATAACCTCCAACTCATATTCCTGATGTATCATTGATCTCTCTCATCATAGATTGTTATAATATATGATAGCCTCCAACTCATATTCCTGATGTATCATTGATCTCTCTCATCATTATTTCGGTGAGTTGAGTCTAGAACTGACATCACATCACTGGAACATTCCCATACATGCTTCGTCCTTATCTTCACCATCCAGCAAAGAGCCCCTTTTTAATGATACCAGTCGCAGTCTGATTAAGTGTCCGTCTGGTCTTTCTTTGGAGTCCTGGGTGTCAGACAGATCCTCTGGTCACTGCCTACAGCACCATGTTCTCCCAGTTGTGATCATCTATCTGTTCTTCCACACTATTCACACCATTCTAAAGAGCCCCGACCACATCTGCTTTATCATGCTCCAGTACCCCACCCATCAATACAGAGCCAGCGAATCTGTTTACACCACCCATCAATACAGACCCAGCCAATCTGTTTACACCACCCATCAATACAGACCCAGCCAATCTGTTTACACCACCCATCAATACAGACCCAGCCAATCTGTTTACACCACCCATCAATACAGACCCAGCCAATCTGTTTACAACACCCATCAATACAGACCCAGCCAATCTGTTTACACCACCCATCAAATACAGACCCAGCCATTCTGTTTACACCACCCATCAATACAGACCCAGCCAATATGTTTACACCACCAATCAATACAGACCCAGCCAATATGTTTACACCACCCATCAATACAGACCCAGCCAATATGTTTACGCCACCCATCAATATAGACCCAGCCAATATGTTTACGCCACCCATCAATATAGACCCAGCCAATCTGTTTACACCACCCAGCGATACATCTGTTTGCCTGCTCGTTTTCCACCACCTTGGGTCTGGGTCCTTGGGAAAAAACCCAACAGATGCTCTCTATTTTTGATTGTTGAATTGAAGTCTGCTACTCTGTCTGAAGCATGCCTGTCTTCACCTTTCTCATCATACTCTGTGAGTCTGTTTGTCCTACGGCCAGTGGAACCTGCCATGACTGCCTCCACCTCCATTCTCAGATTAGATGTTGCGGTGTCATATGTCAGGCTCTCCTGCACCAAACACCATCCTCCAACCTTTGCCACAAACTCCCAAGCATTTCTTTAACCTCTTTGCATAAAGTCATCTGTGTAGATGATTATATCACCTGGACGTGAATTGTTGTGAATCAATTGTTGCACCTCCCATTCAGTAGCAGGACAGAGGTATCCCCTATCAAAGGAGAAGTAGGTTGACTCCTTCCCTCTGCTAGTCTACAGGGCATTCTTGGGCAAGATGGAGTACCCGTTTAGCCCCCCAATCAGGGTTACGAACCTCCAAATTCAAGGTGGACCGACATGCCGAGGAACTGTATAGTCTTGGGATAGATGGTGCAACATCTGGTGTTCGGGGAAGCACTGGGTGTATGGATGTCTGCTGGATGTTCCTAGCCTTTTTTCTGGCAGGCAGGCAATATTACAGTGACGGGTTTTCTGCATCACAGTTAATATGTCTCTGGAATTCATTCGCTTTGGAAAGAGAAGAGACCACATGAAAAAAAATATCCTTCTCGTACTCCGTGTGTTATCTGTTCATACTTGACCACTTTGTTTCCAATTGTAATTGTTGCTACTTATTTGCAGTCAATATTTGTTTATCATTCTGAGACCATTGCCACATTCTCAGATAGTCTTCATATCTCAGTTGTCCATCATCAGCGTTTCAGCAAGGGGCAATCTGAAGCAATAGATTCATGACTCGTTGTCTGGCACACTACATAACCCAGAAAGAATAACCATGGTAGTTCTTGTGAGATGTGTCTATGTTTAGTGTGGCACTGAAAACAGTTGTCAGTTAGTTGTACATTTATCTGGTAGTTTTTGTTAACTGTTTGTACTGTATATAGTGTGTTGACAATGCCCAAGTAATTACATTTTGTTATTTTTTGTGTGCCATGATTTGGATATCATGAGACAACTTGTGACAAACTCGAGTCATGACCTAACAGTGTACAGCTGGCATACATGAGTCGATGCCATGATAGACAACTTGTGACAGTCTTGAGCCATGACCTAACAGTGTACAGCTGGCATACATGAGTCGATACCATGATAGACAAATTGTGATAGTCATGACCTAACAGCGTACAGCTGGCATACATGAGTCGATACCATGATAGACAACTTGTGACAGTCTTGAGCCATGACCTAACAGTGTACAGCTGGCATACATGAGTCGATACCATGATAGACAACTTGTGACAGTCTTGAGCCATGACCTAACAGAGTACAGCTGGCATACATGAGTCGATACCATGATAGACAACTTGTGACAGTCTTGAGCCATGACCTAACAGCGTACAGCTGGCATACATGAGTCGATACCATGATAGTCAACTTGTGACAGTCTTGAGCCATGACCTAACAGTGTACAGCTGGCATACATGGGTCGATACCATGATAGACAACTTGTGACAGTCTTGAGCCATGACCTAACAGTGTACAGCTGGCATACATGAGTCGATACCATGATAGACAACTTGTGACAGTCTTGAGCCATGACCTAACAGCGTACAGCTGGCATACATGAGTCGATACCATGATAGACAACTTGTGATAGTCATGACCTAACAGCGTACAGCTGGCATACATGAGTCGATACCATGATAGACAACTTGTGACAGTCTTGAGCCATGACCTAACAGTGTACAGCTGGCATACATGAGTCGATACCATGATAGACAACTTGTGACAGTCTTGAGCCATGACCTAACAGAGTACAGCTGGCATACATGAGTCGATACCATGATAGACAACTTGTGACAGTCTTGAGCCATAACCTAACAGCGTACAGCTGGCATACATGGGTCGATACCATGATAGACAACTTGTGACAGTCTTGAGCCATGACCTAACAGTGTACAGCTGGCATACATGGGTCGATACCATGATAGACAACTTGTGAGTCTTGAGCCATGACCTAACAGTGTACAGCTGGCATACATGAGTCGATACCATGATAGACAACTTGTGACAGTCTTGAGCCATGACCTAACAGCGTACAGCTGGCATACATGAGTCGATACCATGATAGACAACTTGTGACAGTCTTGAGCCATGACCTAACAGCGTACAGCTGGCATACATGAGTCGATACTATGATAGACAACTTGTGACAGTCTTGAGCCATGACCTGGCATACATGAGTCCCTGAAATAGTTTATTTATTACATTTTGCAGCCATTAATGTGATGTTCAGATAATGCAGCCATTAATGTGATGTTCAGATAATGCAGCCATAATCAAGAGTTTGTATGCTGTTGTAAATAAATGATACGGCTGACTTATCATAAGTGACAGCTACAAATAATTGCCTGTATTAGAACCATAAAGTTTGCTGGTTCAAACCTACAGGATTCAGAATCTAGCATTTTGACAAGGGGTCACTCATGTGATGACATGAACATGACATTTCTGTTTGATTGTTATTATTTCACTATGTTGCTTATATACCAGTGGCGTGCAGAGGTTCTTTGATGCCCGGGGCCAACCCCTTGATTGGATGCCTCTAAATTGTTCTTTCCCTAACTCATTCTCCCTCCCCTCCCACTGCACTGTGCTGCCCCCACTCCCTTTCCACCAGGAAATTTTTGAGAATCGCACTTTGCCATATGGTACTTTTAGCCTATTTTGACAATCGGAAACCGAATTGTAGACTTTGTATTTTGTGCTTAGGAAGTTAGGCTACTATTACTAATCATAGCCTGTATGGAAAACATGACATAAAAACTTTATTCAAATTAAATGTTGAGTTGAGTTGAGTCAAGAACCGAGATCACTGCACTCAGGACATTCCCATACGTGCTCAGTCCCGTCGTTCAACAGCCAGCAAAGAGTCATACTACTAATCGTTCCCACCGCTATCTGATTAAATGTTCTCCTGATCTTCCCTCTCAGTTTTGAGATTCTTCCAGAACCCCTGCCGATCCCCCGCAATCTCATTCTTTCCTCATATGGGTTCTCAATCTGTTCCTCCGCCTTCTCCACCTGGTCCCACAAGCGCACGACCACCTCCCCCTTGTCCATCTTCCTCTTCCTTCCCCCCTCTCCCCTACCTCTTCTTCTCCGCTTCATTCTCTACCCGCTGGCTGTTGTCAAAGATATCAAGCACAAAGCACGTACTCCGTTGCTTCGGCAATAATTCTTTTCATATATAAATGTAATATGTCAGCACTCAGTCTCAGCGGTCAGCCACATACCCACATTTCTTAAGTTTGATTCCCTAAATTGGATCTCCTGTCACAAAACATTTCAATCTTTATAATTTCAGTTTGATATGGGATTGCCAAGTCTAATAGTTGAAAACTACATAATCATAGGTAAAAATGGATGATAAAGTTAAAAAACATACTAGAACAATGCACAAAGTCTAGTTAAAACGGAATTGACAGGTGTACTTATGTCTTATAAAGTCAGTGTGTACTTCTGTCCAAGACACGGATTTGAGAAGACGAGAGGTATAGATTCGTAGCTCGTGGAGGCAAACATAATGTCCAGTAATTGGTTTCTGTTTTAGTGCGATCTTGAAATAATCGGGGAATTTAACATAATGAGTACTCTATATTTCCTTTAAATGGAGACACCAAAACAAGAAAACGAAAATTAACGGGGGGAAATCTCCGGTAAAATACGGCAAACATAACCATAGTACCTACTAAAAGGGTTCACAATGCATTAGATATTATTATTAGTACTTAAACTACAGCATACGATTCGCATGATACAAAATTAGTCCGTCAATACAAGCGCAAGAGATGTGACTGGACCAACGCCACCCGCCTAATTGGATGTGTGTGTCGTTGCACCCCCTGCACCCCCCTTTGCATGCCACTGTTATATACTATACGTTATGTTCATTTATATATTGACTTTTGCCTATTGTTTTCAGTCTGTGAATGTCTGAGGCTTTTGTTTCTTGTGTTTATTCAAAATGTTGTATATGAAGACAAGACTGCAGACCTGACCCTAGACTGGTGAGTGTGTGAGCTGGGGAACCATGACTGCCCACTACTGTTGACATGGCACATGATGATGATGTCTGCTCAATGAGTATCCTCTCTTACACCTGCACGTCTGATTTGTTTTGCATTGGTCAATAAATAAAAGGACATCAGTTGTCAACATATGAGGAGACATCCCTTGTGATTGTGACAAGTGAACCTGTTCCTATGTTGGCAGAGTGGAGATTGTTCTTTTAATTTCCATCAATCACTGAACTTATTTATTGATTCTTGATTTTGACAAGTTTTTTAATGTGAGTTGTTGTGTTGTGCTATTAATATTCTTTGTCATGGCATGAATTTTGCCGCTTGCTTCTTTCAGTTTATGTTGTAGACTGTGGCACCATTCAGACACCATGTAACACATTGCTCCTGTTTATTTTAACTTCATGTAATACTGATTATTTCATCATTGTTTATTGGGAATACTTATGATTTACAACATTGTGTCATAGCAATACTGATTATTTCAACATGATGAGATTGTTGGTTCTGACAGAGAGACTTGAGAATGACCAACTTCCAGCAGACTGATCTCTCAGAACAACAGCAGATCCTCAAACATAAGACAGCTGCTGTTTAGATAGAACGTCACTTGACGTTTACTGGCGGTTGCTATGTTCACATTAGAAAGCCACTGTTTTAAACAAACTTGAATTGTACCTTGTTCGTGGGCCAGAAATCTAGCCTTTTTAATGTAAGCATGTTCCAATTCTTCTTTGAAATCACAAGGCAAAGTGTGGAATAATTGTTGTGTTAAGTCAGATATACAATACACTTGTTAACTGAACAGTTTTTGAAGTACACATGACTTAATCTCAGTCAAGTATTTGAATGTTACAATGCGATTTCATTGTAAAAGTGACATTTGTTGGTTTGTTTGTTTCACCAATTGGTGTTGTTACTTTTTTTTAGCTGTATTAGTGTCAGTAATGTGGTGGCCACCTTATTTGTGAACCTCTGTTTCCGTATGTATTGTGAACAGGCCATTGTTTAATATGACACGCTATGATACGTGAATTCTTTCCTTGATTTCATATGCATAGATCAAGAGAGGGTCCATTCAATACTGCAGCCTGGATCAGCTGGTTGGGCTGTTCACACATGAGAGTATTATCACACATGATAATGTGGCGATGATTAGAGCTCATATCTGGAACATGTCATTTTCTGCTTGAACTCAATAAATTGTCACTGTATATCCAAGTGTCTGCTGGCCTGGTGTGTAACACTGTTTTATGGTTGTTGATTGGTCTGTGTTACCTGAGTATGTGACCTACATTGGGGTCTCTGTGCAAAGTGGTCAAGCCTAACAATCTGAGGGTTGTGGGTTTGTGCCAGGTGGTCAAGTCTGACACTCTGAGAGTTGTGGGTTTTTGCCAGGTGGTCAAGTCTGACACTCTGAGGGTTGTGGGTTTGTGCCAGGTGGTCAAGCCTGACACTCTGAGGGTTGTGGGTTTGTGCCAGGTGGTCAAGTCTGACACTCTGAGGGTTGTGGGTTTGTGCCAGGTGGTCAAGCCTGACACTCTGAGGGTTGTGGGTTTGTGCCAGGTGGTCAAGCCTGACACTCTGAGGGTTGTGGGTTTGTGCCAGGTGGTCAAGTCTGACACTCTGAGGGTTGTGGGTTCGTGCCAGGTGGTCAAGCCTGACACTCTGAGGGTTGTGGTTTTGTGTCAGGTAGTCAATTCTGACACTCCAAGGGTTGTGGTTTTGTGCCAGGTGGTCAAGCCTGACACTCCAAGGGTTGTGGGTTTGTGCCAGGTGGTCAAGCCTGACACTCTGAGGGTTGTGGGTTTGTGCCAGGTGGTCAAGCCTGACACTCTGAGGGTTGTGGGTTTGTGCCAGGTGGTCAAGCCTGACACTGAGGGTTGTGGGTTTGTGCCAGGTGGTCAAGTCTGACACTCTGAGGGTTGTGGGTTCGTGCCAGGTGGTCAAGCCTGACACTCTGAGGGTTGTGGTTTTGTGTCAGGTAGTCAATTCTGACACTCCAAGGGTTGTGGTTTTGTGCCAGGTGGTCAAGCCTGACACTCTGAGGGTTGTGGGTTCGTGCCTGGTGGTCAAACCAGACACTCTGAGGTTTATGGGGTCGTTGTCAGACTCCCTCATTCAGTTCATGAGTGTCCACCTGGAATTACACTGTTTTACCAGAGCATGGGCCAATGGGGCTCTGGCTTGCCAGGGGGGAGGGGGGGGGCGGACTCCTCTTGATCAGATTGTCATGTCCTTAACCTGTGGCTGGCCTAGCAAGCCGGCAGGGGACTTTTCCTACTGCTCACAGAAAAAGAAAGAAGCATATTCAGACCCGGTAATGTTAAAAGACAATGACACAGATTAGCGATTTTTAAAAATGGCACACTGAATGTCTGCGGTTTTAACAGTAAAGAAGAAGAACTCATAGAAACAATGGAAAAGAGAAAAATTAGATCGGAAAAGCGGATACCAGAATAAAAGGGAAAGGGTGCAAGGAGATTCGCCTACTCCGGAGTGGAACAAAGGGCAAGACACAATGTAAGAATAGTCACTGGCTAGTAAGAAGAATATTAGAATATATATCAAAGAGAGTCATAACAATGAAAATAAAAGAACAGGAAATTACTACATATGTACAACGCATCATGTAATACAAACAAAATTGAGCAAGAATGTGAGGAGTTATTCAAAGACATCCATGATATATTACATAATATAGAGAAGCAGGACAATGTCATAGCTGTAGGAGACTTCAATGCAAGACCAGGACAGAACAGAACAGACATAGAAAAACATCTTGGAGTATTTGGAGACCAACACAATGAAAGAAATGATAATGGAGGTAGACTGATAGGGTCAACACGACCTCTTTTTAACAAACACATTTTTTAAACACAAAGACTCATGAAGAGAGGGTCAACCAGAGAGACGAATGGAGACGGATTGTATCTGCAGCAAAGAACCTCAATGGCTCGGAACGCTGAAGAAGAAGAAGAAAGACTCATGAATATACACCTCTTACAGATGGAACGATGTAGACACCAAAAGCCACATTGATTTTATATTAACAAGAAATAACAAAGATAAATATATCTGATGCAAGGGCAGTGCCCACCTTAAGTATAAACACAGACCACCAAAAAGCAGTTATTACCACAATAAGAACCAACAGAAGAAGAAAGTGAAGATCAATCAAACAGATACTATGCAAATTAGTAAACTTAAAAGATCTCAAAGATGAGGAAGTTGGAGACAATTATGATAAAGAACTGAATTAAATCTTTGTAAAACAATGATCAATGCCTTAGAAGAATATGGATTAGACCAAGTCACCAGATTGCTGAACGTAATATACGATACTGGAGATATACCTCCTGAATTATGTAATTCTATATTTATTGTAATCCCGAAGAAATCAGGAGCCATGGAATGCGATCAACATAGAACAATTAGTATAATGAACCACATCACGAAGATTCTGCTGAGAATTATCATGCAAAGAGTTAGGAAGAAATTACAACTCGAAATAGGAGAAGAACAATGTGGGTTTGTAGAAGGCAAGGGCACAGTAAATGCTGTGTATATACTGAGAACAGTAATTGAACGTACTATAGAATTAAACAAAGATCTACACCTTTGCTTTATTGACTACACAAAGGCTTTCGATAAAGGGAGACATGTCGGTATGATAAGGATTCTTGAAGATCTACAAATTGATGGAAAAGACCTTAGACTTGTAAAAATCATATGTTGGAAACAACAAGCTGCCATCAGAATTTATAACGATGTAGGTCAATATCAACCTATTATTAAAAGAGGTGTGAGACAGGGATGTGTAATGTCTCCAGATCTTTTTTCCCTGTACAGTGAAAATATATTCAGAAATATAGAAGATATGAAAGGAATCAATATTGGGGGAAGATGCATCAATAACATTAGATATGCAGATGATACAGTCTTGATTGCAGACAATGAACAGGACCTGCAAAATTTAGTAGATGCGGTTGTTGCACACAGTGAACAACTAGGGTTAGAACTGAATATTAAGAAGACACAGATTATGGTCGTCACTGGGAAGAAGGAAATACCACAATGTGATATACGAGTAGATGGGCATATTTTTAAACAAGTGAATCGATACTGTTATCTCAGCACAATCATAACATCTGATGGGAGATGCCTTGAAGAGATTAGAACAAGAATTCCCATTGTGAAGGTAGCCTTTTGCAAGATGAAAACTATACTGGCCAATAAAAAGATATCAATTGAAACGAGAAAAAGAGTGTTGAGGTGCTACATAGAACCTGTGCTTTTGTATGGATGTGAAGCGTGGACAAACAGTCAAGCTGAAAAACAGCTGATGGCTGTGGAAATGTGGTTTCTGAGGAAAATGCAAAGAATACCATAGACGGGCAGAAAAACCACTGAGCAAATCCTTCAACAAACAAATGAAGATCGTAAACTGGTTAGAGTCATTAGACGTAGACAGTCAAAATTTTTTGGGCATGTTATGAGAAGAAATGACTTGGTGACGACTGGCAAGATCGAAGGGAAGAGACCAAGGGGGAGACCGAGAAGTAAATACCTGGATGGATTGGCCACATGGCATGGTCGAGATATGAACACGGAGCTGATCCACGCTTACCGGCACGGCACATGATGGATGGAGAATGGGAGATGTTTAAATCAAGTATTTTAAACACTGCATAGTAACCTGTGGAACTACGAATATAGAATAGCAAGAAGACACAGAAATAGAATAATAAAGAAAGAAAAACAAAAAGACAGAGGAATATGGAAGACCCTAAATAAAAACTATAAAGAGGCGACTAGAAACTTCTACAAAATGTTTAGTGCAATGAGGAAGAGAGCAGAACCCTTTGACCCAAATGAAATACGAGGGGGCTTCAAATGAAAACCTTAAAAGTGTGATAGGAATTACAATAGCCATGCCATTGTCTTATTATCATCATCATCAAGTGCCCTGCCAGCTGGCGTAGGCATTCATGGCTCTCCACAGATCTCGGTCTTTGGTTTTCTGGATCAACTCTGCTGCTGATATTCCTCCGTGCCACCGTCTCAATCCATCCAGCATCACTTCTCTTGGTCTGCCTCTGCCTCTCTTCCCCTCGATCTTACCAGTTGTCACGATGTTCTCCAATGCCTCTCTTCTCATTACATGACCAAAGAAAGCTGTTTGTCTCTTTCTTATTGTTGTATATAGTGATCTAGTTTCATTAGCCTTTTTCAGGCAGTCGTCATTAGTTACTCTGGCAGTCCAAGGAATTCTCAACATTCGTCTCAGGAACCACATTTCTGTTGCTTCTAATTTCTTCTTAATTTGTTCATTTACATTCCAAGATTCACTGCCATACAGCAAAACTGGTTCTACATAGCATTTCAGCACTCTCTTTCTTACACTCAGTGATAGTGACCTATTGCACAAGATACTCTTCATTTTCTGAAATGCGGCCTTTGCCTGCCCTATTCTGCTCTTAATCTCTGTTGTACATCTTCCATCTGATGTTATAAATGTCCCTAGGTATCTAAAATTATTCACTTGGTTAAGAATTTTTCCTTCTATTTCTATGTCACATTTTGCTGTCACCATTTTCTTTGATATCACCATTGTTACCGTTTTCTTGATATTCATGGAGAGTCCTTTCCTTGCACTCTCTGTTACTACAGTGTCCAACAATTGTTGTAGGTCTGTTGATTTATCTGCCATTTATCTGTGTCATCTGCATAGCGTATATTGTTTATATTATAACCTCCAATTAGTATTCCTGGCATCTCTTTGATCTCTCTCATTATTACTTCGCTATATAGGGAGAAGAGATATGGTGACAAGACACATCCCTGTCGTACTCCTAGCGTTATGTGTTCGTAACTACCCTCTTTATTTCCAATTTTAATTGCTGCTACTTGGGTCCAGTAAATATTCTTTATTATTCTTAAATCTGTCCCATCAATGTTGATATCTTCCAACATTTTAATCAGCTCATCATGTTTTACTTTATCAAATGCCTTAGTATAATCTATGAAGCATAAATATATGTCTTTCTGTTTCTCTATTGACCTTTCTATTAGTGTCCGTAATGTATATATTGCATTGTTTGTGCCCGTATCCTCCACAAATCCATACTGTTCTTCACTAATTTCCATTTTTATTTTCTTTCTGGTTCTTCTCATTATGATTCTGAGCAGAAGCTTAGTGATATGGTTTATGAGGTTAATTGTACGAAAATCTTCACATTCAATTGCTCCTGGTCTTTTTGGTATAGCTATAAATGCAGATTTCAGCATATCACTGGGTAAATATCCACTGCTGTAAATATCATTTAACATTTTGATTAATATATCGACTCCAAATTTTCCCAATACTTCTAATTCTTCTATTGTGATTTCATCTGGTCCAGCTGTTTTTCCTTTCTTCATATATTTCATAGCATCAGCGACTTCTTCTTTTAGAATATGTGGACCTTCTAAGTTACTTTCTTCTGTTAATTCTTCCCTTTCCCCATCATATAATTCTTTTATGTACTCATTCCACCTCTTCATTATATAATTTTCCTTCAATAATATCTTTCCTGTTTTTGATTTCAAACACCCTGTATTTATTCTTATTTTTCTTCCAGTGAGCTCACTGATTTGTCTGTGCATATGTTTTGTATCTTTAATGGCATTTAATTCAATTTTTTTGCACTGCTCATTTAACCAACTTTCTTTTGCCTTCCAGTATTTATCTTTTATTTCTTTATTTATCTTAGCGTATTCTTGTTTGTCATTTTTACTCTGTTTTCTTTTGTCCATCAGCATTAAGATTTTTTCATTCATCCATTTTTTCTTAGCTATTTGACTTCTCTCCGGTAATATTTCTTTGCTAGTTTGATTAATGGAGTCCCTTAACATTTCCCATTGTTCATTTATACTCTGGATTTTAGCTATTGCATTGTACCTATTTTTCACAGTCACTATGTATTGTTCTTGAATTTCTTTATCTACTTTCAGAACCTCTTTATTAAGTCTCATGTTCCTAACCATTTGTTTCCCTCTCTTTAATCTTACTTTTATTTGTCCACATAGTGGTACATGATCATTATTACAGTCGGCGCCAGGTATTGTTTTTACATTAATTAGAGCATTTCTAAATCTTTTATTAATTAGTATGTAGTCAGTTTGGTTGCGTATTTTCTGATCAGGGCTTTTCCATGTGTACAGTCGTCTTTTATGGTGTTTAAACCATGTGTTTCCAATTATCATATCATTGATATTTGACCATTCTATTAGCTTTTCCCCTCTTTCATTTCTTGTACCTAAACCATATTCCCCACTACATCCTCCATTTTTCCCTTTCCTACTTTTGCATTAAAATCACCAAGTATTATTTTTATTTCTTGTGATCCAATTTGAGCCATCACCATTTCTATTTCGTCATAAAAGTGTTGTATTTCTTCATCACTACTGCTTGTTGTTGGTGCATATACTTGTATAATATTTATATCTATTGGTTTGCCTTTGATTTTTACCATAATAACTCTATCTGAAATACACCAGTATCCATTAATTGACTTGGCTGTTTTTTCATCTAATATTATTCCTACACCTTTTTCATGTGTATCCCCTCCAGAATAAATTATTGTGTGATTGTCAGCTATAATGTTGCCCGATCCCTTCCATCTCATCTCACAAACGCCTAGTATATTCATTTTCATGCTATCCATCTCTCTTAGAACATTGGTCAACTTTCCTAGCTCATTTAATGTCCTAACATTCCATGTTCCTACTCTAAATTTATTTATTTTAGTTATAATTTTGCCATCAGTAGCTGGATGACGGTCTGGTGTCACCTGTGGCTCATGACTGTCCCTACCGGACGATGATGTCCTAAAACAGTCATTAACGTCGTTCACTAACTCTGATATGTGTTTTGCCATGAAGTCTTGGTAAGATAATGTGGTGGTTTCCCCTTGACTTCCACATTCACATGGTGGTCTTTTACCTCTACCTTTAACAGCCATTTCCGACCGTAAGGACAAGTGTGTGCCCTGCTCTGCTCAGCTGCAGAGTTGTCCACTTATTCCGGTGGATACTCGGTCCCCAGAGCTGTGTTAGCCACACCATGGTGTGTTTCCATCCTCTACCACGGAGAGGTACAGTTGGGATTCTCCCTTCCTAAAGTTATGGTCTATGACCAAAACTCTCCAGTACTTTTTAGAGGACTGTCTTATCATATTTTTGTTAAAGATGTCAAGGGTTAACCACATGACATCACAGTGCAGGCGAACATAGTGACGTCATGTGGACAGTTTAAAGATGGCCGCCCCACTTTTGTCATGCACAGAGAGCAGAGTTCTGTTATCCGTTTTTTTTTTTTAAATCAGTGAAGGGGTGAAACTTAAAGAAATTCATCGGCGAATGAAGGTCCAGTATGGTGTTGCTTGCCTGTCAGTCCATGTGGTGTGTTAATCTGAGATGGGAGATAAATATCCCCAAATCGTTTTTTTTTCCGCGTTTCCATCCTGTTTCAGGATATTGCGGTCAACAGCAGCATCTTTCAGCTGTATGTTGATTCCTAGGCTAGATTACGCTCATCAGCACGCCACGACTTTCTGAGCGACTGGCTCCATACTCTCATAAGTCACTGGCGCGACTCGAACCACTTCTAATTCTCGTGCGCTCACGTCAACCACGAGAGAATTCGGGGTTAACGGAGAAAGCTGCTAACTCCTCGGCCAGGGAGCCGGCCCCAAATTGTTGTTGCTGACTACTAACTGTAAACCAGACATGGCTCACAAGACTCCCTAGTACTGGATCAGACACATCTGGCAGGATTCCACTCAGGTACTAGGTCAGGTTTTCTACTAGAGGGCCAAGAGAGCACAGTATCCCTGCCACACAGCTCTCCTGATCTGTTGTTAAATGAAGTAATACTATCACTTTGATACTTAACACAATTACGGACACAGAACTATGCCAAATAATTCACTAACTCCTCTTGTAAAAATTAAAATATTATATTGGATGATAGAGGTAACATGAACAATGGGGATTCCAACATAAACAAAATAATTAACACTACTGATTCTTAGACACAGAATGTAATAAATGTCAATTTTCTAAAAGAATTCACTGCCGGGTCTTGTCCTTGGCTTAATCGAATAGGTGATATCAGAGTGTGTTATAGGGAATATCCTATTCCTTGGATAGCTGTTGTTGGTGATTTATACTCAGCTTCTGTCAGCGAGGTTTGAGTGGTCCATTAGAGTTCTTCACTGGAGTAGGAAGGTAGGATCTTTCCCGCATTCACTGACGACCCCAATACTCATGATACTGATGCACCCCGATTAGGTACACATTAACCACCACCCTGTACCCAGACGGGCACACGTTAATCCGAGACGAATTACACTACAAACCATTTCCGCTCAAAACTACATTTCGGCTGCTCTCGGATGGAATTATGTATTGGGTTTATAACGAAGTGGAGCAATCCACTCCCTTGCCGAGTTAATTATCTGTTTTACAATTCCAGGCATCCATTCCCACCTAAGCCCTATGGGGTAGAACAAACATGTTCTCATACATCTCCTACACGGTGATGTTAAGTCTGCCTTTGGCTAATTCACCACATAAGTCTACATTTCATTTAGGCGTAGGCTGTTGTTATTACTGTCTCCACTGGTACAAAAAACACTTCACGATGCTGGACTAAAACAATATAGTCATCTGGGAATGTGCAGACTCTCGACTGTTCTCAGGGTGTAGTTTGGTGGTACATTGCAAATGTCACAGTTCAACAAGTGTAAGAGGGGAGTAGGAAGTTTCAAAACTGTGACTTCTGAGACAGACTGTTCATGACCAGATCAGGCACACCGTGTAGTGTGCCCCAGAGTCGATTGCAGCCGTTGAAGGCCTCGTACAGAAAAACCACAGATTGATTGTCAGTGAAATTGCCGCACATCTTGACATCAGTCTTAGTTCAGCACTCCACATCATCCATGATGTGCCGTGAAGTGTCTACTGTCTGCAAGCTGGGTGCCACCGCAGCTTACTCCAGAATTGAAACAACGACGCACTGATGCTTGTCAAGAACTTGTGCTAGGCTTTGAAGCAGAAAGTGATAGTTTCCTATCGTGAATTGTTACTGGAGATTTTTTTTTTTTTTGCGCTCACTCGCTTTGAACTCAAGCGTAGTCCATACACCCTATTTATACTAGTGATGGGCTGAATTTTGTGTGTGGGTCCGCTTTCTCTATTAACAGTGTCCCTCATCATCAGATGAACCCACTCCGACTTCAGAGGTACTTGTAATTTACGTCCCTAAGTCAAAGACGACAGGTCAACATTTTAGTCCAACTGTCCGGTGTAGGGGCTGAACCGCTAGCCTCGGCATCAGCACACTGGATGTTTAAAAGCATGCGTTCTTACCCATTCTGCCATGCGGACCTGCGTTACTGGAGATGAAACCTGGATTCACTACCACGAGCCGGAAATGAAGAGAACGAGCAAGAAATGGCGCCATCCCTCTTCACTGAAACCAAATGTGTTTGGCTCGCTCGCAGTCATCCGCAGAAACGACGTGGACTTCTGAGTAGAGGTGTCCATTTGAAACATGACAATGCTCGATCCCATACTGCCCGTGCAACGGTTGCAACCATCAAAGACTTCCAATGTTTGTGTGTACTACATCCTCAGTCCTCGTCAGACCTAGCCCAAAGTTATTTCCACTTGTTTGGACAACTGAAGTAGCGGGTCAGTTGGACTAAAATGTTAACGTCTCGTGCTTTACTTGGGGACGTAAATTACAAGTACCTCAGAAGTATGAGTGGGTTCGCCTGATGGCGAAGGACATCGATAATAGGAAAAAGTTAATCCACATAAAAAATCAACCCAGTGCTAATAGAAGTAGTGTGTATGGATTATGCTTGACTTCACAGCGAGCAAACGTAAACACACACTCACACAACGGTTGTTTCTAGCGTGAACTGCATGTTCGTAACGATGGCGGCCGGCTATTACTGAAATGACTCGTTTGCCTTTTTGGTTCACGAGTGCACTTTTCATGAGACTCCTGAGAGTCGTCGCTGGAGCTAGAGAGTTCGTGCTTTGTGCGGTGCTTTCGGCGGGTCGCCCTGTGGAAAGAGACGGAGCCATATGGGATAAAACTCGGGTCAATGAAGTCTTTCTAGATTCCACCGACGATGAACTGTATTTTTCTTGAATTTGGAGTCAAAAGCCTTTGACTTGCTGGAATTACAAACGAGCTGATTGGGATAGATTTGCCATACTAACAGACAAATGTTGTCAAAATATAAATACACGACATGGCAACATAAAACAAATGGTGGAAAATACAAACAAAGCAATAATACAGGCGGCCACTGAGTCCATTCCAAGAGGAGCGAGAAATAAATTACAAACAATACTGGATTGAAGAACTACAAATTTTGGAGGACAAAGCTGAAGATGCCAGGAAGACAGCAGAGAGAGAACAAACAACTGAAGCGAATATCTCTCTCAAAGCCATCTCAGCAAAATATAAAAGAACAGTAAATCAAACAACAAGAGATTGTTGGAGGGAAAAAATGGAAGACCTGAACTTTGAGAAGGATGGAAACAAACTATGGAAATTAGTGAAAGCCATGAACAATGAAGGACCCAGAAACAAACAAATAACAATTAAACAAGGAAATGCTTTGCTTACAGGAAAAAAGGCTGCAAATGCACTAATAGAACACTATGCTAGTGCAAACCACATTGATATTACAACCGAACAGAAGAAATCGATCAAAGATAAACAGAGACATCATAGTAATACAGAGACAGAAGCAGAATATATGATGGCAAATCTGAAAATAGAAGAAATGGAACAGGCAATGAATACCCTAAAAAAAAAAAAAGAAGAAATCACTAGGAAAGGATGGAATCACAAATGAAATGCTAATAGGCATTTTCCAGCAATAAAGCAAAAAAGAAGCTACAAGCAGTCCTAAATTATAGCTGGAAGAGAGGAATAGTCCCACGGGCATGGAAGGAAGCTATACTAATATGTCTCAAAGAAAGAGAAAGACATGGAAGAACCAAATGGCTATCGACCTATCAGTTTCCTTAATTTAACTGTGTAAGAAAATTAATGGAACACATTATCAATGGCAGGCTAACATGGCATCTGGAAGAAAACTAATTCTTAACCCAACAACAAGCAGGATTCGGAAAGTACAGATCCTCTGAAGATCAAATAACCTATATAGCTCAGGAAATAGAGGATACCTTTCAAGAGGAAAAGCACACACTAGCGGTCTGGATAGATCTAGAAAAAGCATTTGATAAAGTATGGAAGGAAGGACTGAAAGTAAAACTGCAAAAAATGCAAGTTGGTGGGAAAATATACAAATATACTACCTTGAGAACAGAACGGCCAGGACAAAAGTACAAGGACAAACCAGCAAAATGATGCTGTTGGAGCAAGGTGACCCCCAAGGAGGAGTTCTTTCACCACCATTAGTCCTAGCATATATAAATGGCATCACGGAAAATTTTCTAGCCAGAGTACACACATCCTCCTTTGCAGATGACCTAGCCATGTGAACATCTGAAGAATATATTAGTACTGCTAACAGCAGAATACAGCAAGCCTTATTAGCGCTAGAGTACTAGTCAAAATCATGGCTAGTGAAGATAGGTGAGGAGAAAACAACATGCACAGTGTTCTCCCTCTCAAATAAAACTCAGAAACCTAAGCTGGTATTGAATGGAAAAATATTGCGCCATGAAGAAAATCCAAACTATCTAGGAGTCACCTTTGATCGTCGCCTGACATGGAAGACGCAGGTTGAGAAAAATCGAACAAGAGCAAGGCAAAGAATGGCAAACATGAAAAAGCTTGCTGGTACAACGTAGTGAGCAGATGAGAAGGTTCTCAAGAAGTTATATACTGGACGTGTGAGGCCAGTACTGGAATATGGGATTACAGCTTGGGCAACAGCAACTAAGTCAAACTTTAACAAAATAAGTAGAGTCCAAAATCAAGGAATACGGATCATTACTGGAAGCCTATTTAATGAGCTAGAAAAGATCACTCGTTTACAACCAATGCAGGATAGGAGAGACACAAACCAGGGACGGTCGGATTGCAGATGGTATCCACTCAGCGAGCTTTCCTTTCGGACATGTGCTTAGTCTTCTGATGGTTCTTATTGTGGCAACGACTGCTTTATGATCTGTGTTTATACTGAAATTGGTCACTGCCCTTGCATCTAATATATTTCTCTTTCTGTTATTTCTTGTTAATATAAAATCAATTTGGCTTTTAGTATCTAGATCGTTCCATTTATACCAGGTGTATACTTGTGAATCTTTATGTTTATAGAATGTGTTTGTTATAGAGAGGTCGTGTTGGCTGCAAAGCTCTATCAGTCTACTTCTGTAATCATTCCTTTCATTATGCTGATCTCCAAATGCTCCCAGATGTTTTTCTATGCCCATTCTATTATGTCCTGGTCTTGCATGGAAGTCTCCCATAACTATGATGTTGTCCTGCTTATCTATTTTATTTAGCATGTCATGGATGTCTTCGTAGAAGTCCTCGCATTCTTGCTCATTATTGTTAGTATTACATGGTGCGTATATTTGTACATATTTGTAATTGTTTGTTCTTTTATTCTCACTGTTATGATGCTTTCTGATATATATTTTATTTCTAGTATTCCTCTTGCTAGCCGTGGCTCGATGACTATTCATACATCGTTTCTTGTCCTTTCTTGCTGTTCTACTCCAGAGTAAGCAAACGTGTAACTGCGGTGGAACTCCATGCATCCTTTCCCCTTTGTTCTGGTGTCCGCTATTCCTATCAGTCCAATTTTCCTCTCTTTCATTGTTTCTATAAGCTCTTCTTCTTTACTATTAAAACCACAGACGTTCATTGTGCCTATTTTTGAAGTCGCTGATCTATCTCGTAGTCCATTAAGATTGCCAGGTCGATATCCGTTTGGGTCAGTCCGTTTATACTTCTGTTTTTCTACGTAAAATGTATATTTCAGGCATCCAGGGATATGAAATTTCTTGTACTTGTATGAACACCTATTGATGTATAATCCTAACTGAAATTGTTGTTGTTGATGTATTGAATGACCATGATCCATGTTTTATGTTTTAATAAATTATGTAAGAGGTCATTTCCTCCTTTGAGTATTTTCTTGTCGTGTCAGTTAGTTCAATAAGATACACCATAGATATTAATCAGTTAGGAGAGAAGAGAGGCAAGGAACTCCAACAAGATAGTATTGGCCTTCAGGAAACATTACATTGTTCCCTGGAGGAATTCCTTGGTTCTCCGAACTCTCTCTCTCTCTCTCTCTCTCTCTCTCTCTCTCTCTCTATATATATATATATATATATATATATATATATATATATATATATATATATATATATATATATATATATATATTAAAGCAAGCATTTGAGCCAGTGCTAGCTTAATTGATTATAATGGGCAAGATCATATTGAGGAAAAGGAACGTTGTATCCTTTCTCTCTTTGGGGTTGAGCCATCAATCTCATACATCCGACAGTTAGTCAGAGTTGTTCCGGGCATGATCGACATTTCCCTTGGACGTAATTGCATAGTGTCAGTTTTTATTTGCCACCCTTAGGCTGGCACTTCCGACTTCGGCGGGCATTTTTTTTTTACTGAGGTTAGCCTTCCTCAGGTTTCGAGGGACGTTAGACTCTTACTGTTGTTGTGTCGCCCACATCTCAGCTGGTCAACGTAGAACGGTCAGAGACATCACGGTCAACCCTCAAGGGAAGGCAGGGGCAGACCTGCTATCCAAGGAGGCTTCCATAATTTCAGAGCCGGCACATACTGCTCTGAGACTGGGTTCACCCGAAGAATTGGCACGTCCTGCTTATGGCTGCTTTAATTCCTCACTTCAGTATATTGGGCATTTTATTCGCCACGGGCCGTTCCAGCACAAAAAGACCCATTAGCCTCACCAGCTGTCTCTGCAAAACAATGGAACGCGTCATCAATCACAGACTACAGTGGTACATTGAAAGTGAAAACATCCTTGTGCGACAACAGGCTGCCTTTAGGCAGTGCTACTCTTCGGAAGATCAGACAACCTACCTCTCTCAAGAAGTTGATGCATTCCAAGAGAAGAAGCTGGTACTTGCGGCTTGTATAGATCTGAAGAAAGCCTTTGACAAAGTCTGGAAAGAAGGTCTGATGAAGAAACTGAGAAACTGTAAAGTCAATGGAAGAATGTACAAATGGGTGAAAGCATACTTGCACAACAGAAGAGCCCGAGCACAGATAGACGGTCTCAAGAGCAAGAAAGTACTATTGCGTCACAGTATTCTCCAGGGCGGAGTCCTGTCCCCAACACTTTTTCTAATCTTCATCAATGATCTTGTTGCTAATCTACCGTATGGAATTAAAGCGGCAATGTACGCTGATGACCTGGTTTTGTGGAGCGCAGATGAACATGCATCAGTGGCCACCATATTGCTACAGAGAGCTGTAGATACATTTGTTGCATGGGCGGATAGATCGTGTGTCAGCATAAACACTGACAAGTGCAGCACCACTCTTTCCCCTTTACCCTTTCTCCAAAACAAAAGGCAGGGATCATTCAGATAAATGGAACGCCCCTAAGAGAAGATAAAGAACCAACATACCTTGGTGTAACATTCGACGACAAGCTGACATGGAGAAAACATATCAAAAAAGCAGTAGCAAAAGCCAGAAGGAAAATAGCCATCCTGAGAAAGCTAACTGGAACCACTTGGGGTGCCAGTGGGAAAATACTTAACAAAGTTTATCAACAGAGCGTACGACCACACTTGGAATACGGGTCAACTGCATGGTGTTCAGCATCAAAAACCACATTACAGGAGCTGGACAAGGTGCAAAATCAAGCTCTTAGAGTCATCACAGGAGGGATGAGATCAACCAATATATTAGCAATGGAGAAAATGGGGAGGACACAAGCTCTAAGAGAACGCAGAGATACAAAAACACTAATACAAGCAGAAAAGTTCCTCAGTTTGCCAGGCCACCCTATGAAGAACCGATTTGAAAACTTAGCTATGGGGCGGTTGAAAAGAAGTAGTTTCGGCCACCAAGCCAAACGACTCTGCAGAGAAACCACCGATTTGCCCACAGTTGGTATCCCCCTGACAACTATTCCAGAGCTAACCCCACGGAAAGATGAGCATAGAATATCGCTACAAATCCAGACAAAAGTGAGAGGAATATTTTGACAAGGAAGAACAGAACAGTGTACAGCGCAGAACAGCCACTCTCAGCTTCCTTGATGACGAATACCCGCAGGACCTCTGGATCCGAGTCTACACTGATGGGTCAGCACAAAATGCTGTTTGAAATGGAGGAGCGGGAGTGTACATAGAATACCCAAATAATACTAGGGACACGGCCAGAGTACCAACAGGAAAGTACTGCCATAACTATGATGCTGAAATTGAGGCAATCAAGATAGCCACAGAGAAATTACAAAATATCAGCCACGGTACACAACCGGTTGTGATATTGACAGATGCAAAATCCATAATAGAGGCGCTCCTGTCTGGGAAATTGCCAGTTCTAAGGACACTACTTTCTGAACTTAGCAATCAGCGTAAGGTCACCATACAGTGTATACCATCCCACTGTGGAGTCCCCGGAAATGGCAGAGCTGATCGATTGACTAAGGAAGGAGCAAAAGAAGAACAACCTGATGTGCCCATTACATACCACCAAAAGAAAAGCATGATCAAATCAGTCAGAAGGCCACCAAACCCTACTCAAGACGACTACCACGTTATGGGCAGACCACAACAGGTCATTCTTCTGCGCCTCAGAACAGGAAACAATAGATTACGCAACCACATGTATACAAAATTCAAGATTGGTGGAACAGCCATGTGCACATGTGGTTTGGCATCGCAGACAGCAGAGTACATACTCCAGGATTGCCCAAACTACAACATATCCAGGCGAACCTTCTGGCCTAGAGAGGCAACAGAGGAAGATAAACTTTATGGACCGCTGAGTGAACTAAAAAAGACTGTTAGATTCATACAAGAGACAACATTGCAGTTATAAACATATTTCAGGCGAACGAAAGAAGAAGAGGAAGAATCCACTCAGCGAGTTTTCGATTCGGACATGTGCTTGTCATCGTGCACGGAGGACAATATAGTCAGAGCTATTCCGGGCAAGACGGACATTCAGAAAACTAGCTTGTCAGAGCTGTTCCGGGCACGAAGGGCATTCAGAAAACTAGGTAGTCAGAGCTGTTCCTAGCTCGAGGGACAATCGGGAAACTAGGTAGTCAGAGCTGTTCCTAGCTCGAGGGACAATCAGGAAACTAGCTAGTCAGAGCTGTACCGAACGTGGAGGACATTCGGAAGACTAGTTAGTCAGAGCTGTTCCGACCACGAAAGACATTTCACTCGGATGTTTTTGCATTGTGCCTGATTTATTTGCGCCCTTAGGCCAGCACATCCGACTTCAGCGGGAATTTTTACGGGTTTGCCTTCCCGGGGTTTCAAGGGACGTTAGACTCTTGCTGTTGTGGTGTCGCCCACATCTCAGCTGGTCAAGGTTGAAGGGTCAAAGACATCATGGTCAACCCTCAAGGGAAGGCAGGGGCAGACCATGGGCATTCCCCGTTATCCAAGGAGGCTTCCATAGTTGCAGAGCCGGAGCACAGCGCTGTGAGAGTGGGCTCACCCGAGGAATCGCCACATCCTGCTCATGGCGGCTTTAAATCCTCACTTCCGTGTATTGGGCATTTCATTTGCCACTGGTCGCTCCCCACACAAACCAGGGATGGACAGTCTGTGGACGACATCTACTCATCAAGCTTTCACTTCGGACTTCCACGTAATGGATTCGCAAGCCAAGCACTCCATTTCGTGTTTTTGAGACGTTTATCCACCTTTGTCTACGCTCATTCTATGAGTATAGATACAGACTTTCATTATAACCATTTCGTGCGGCTGGGGCGCTTTTTCTACCTTTAGTGCCCGCTCACAAGGTAGGCTACATGTGCAGCCAGCTCAGCACCTTACCCCTCTCATCCGGGAATCCCTCATATCCCCCAGTTGAGAGCCTTCAAACAAGTGTCTGTGCTAAGCATGTAGCGTGCTCAGCATCTCACCTCCATTTTTAAGGTGGGTGATTATCGGCCCGGCTCTCACAACTGAGGGTTAATGGCTTAAGGTGTTCAGCCACATCCCTCAGCTGGGAGCCTTTGAGTATCTGTCCGGACCAAATATTATGGCATCGTGCGCTTGATTTAGACCAACTGCTATCCTCAGCCTGCCTGCACAGCAGCAGGTTATGTCTCTCTTGGTCTGGCCACTACCCCAAGGCCTGTCCGTCATGTAGTTGTGCTTCCATCGGCATAGCTCTTGGGGTCACTGGGACACACACCACCCCCCCCCCTTTCGGAAGGAGAGGGGGGGGGGGAGAACAGGGTAGTCTTGTAGGACGTCTTGTCCACATTTGCAGGTGGCAGAGTCAGAGCAATGTTTGCAGGTGGCAGAGTCGGACCAATGTTTGCAGGTGACAGAGTCGGACCAATGTTTGCAGGTGGCAGAGTCGGACCAATGTTTGCAGGTGACAGAGTCGGACCAATGTTTGCAGGTGGCAGAGTCGGACCAATGTTTGCAGATGGCAGAGTCAGAGCAATGTTTAGGACTGCATTACATCATGTGCCATGCTGGTAAACCTGGGCTGTCATGATTTGCCATTTCACTCGATCACCAGAGTCGTGGATCAGCTCAGTGTTCTTGCCTCGACCAAGCCATTCTGGTATTTACTTATCTGTCTTCCCTATGATCTCGCCAGTTGTCACCAAGTTCTCTAAATTAAATCAGTAAGACCATAATAATAATAAAAATGTATATAAAATTTTCAACAGTGTCTGCAACATTGTTATGCGAGCCCTGCTGTGATCATACCTGCGTTATCCCCACCATCTGAGAGAATTCTAACTTGCAGACGGCAACGTCTGTTATTTTCATTGAGGGAATGAAATCATGGGTCTAATTACAGTGACAATTTTGTTACTGGGATTTTCTGTCAGGCCTCCGATTGTAAGTGTTGTTTCTATAGTTTGTGCTGCATACATTATTAGAATATTGGTCGAGATGGCCACTGAGATGCAGAGAGATTTTATAGATGCCCCAAAAGCACATCATACAGAAATACTCAAAATGCTGGAAGCCACAGGTGTAGATTTCCCTTCAGGGCATGCATAAATGTGGCTCCTCTAGCTATGGTAGGCAGCAAAGGTCTAGTGAAAGCTGCAACAAAGGTCTAGTGAAAGCTGCAACAAAGGTCTAGTGAAAGCTGCAACAAAGGTCTAGTGAAAGCTGCAACAAAGGTCTAGTGAAAGCTGCAACAAATGCTAAACGGCAGAGGGAAACAAATTGGCGTTCTCCAGGGCAAGGTCAAAGGGTATAAATATATCAATCGTTTCGTTCTTTCATTGATAAAGACTTTAGATGAAATGTTTCACTTCATCCGTCAAGGTTCTGAGTAATATTTTGTGTTTTCCCTGCTGTACTCTGTATAAGCTCAACAGCAGCAACACCCTCTTTTCGATACCAACACATTTCTGGTAGGGGAACTGCTTCTGATGATCAGAAGTCATGCTTACCCCACAGTGTAGTTTATACAACATGCACCAACAAAGTGGCAGCACTGCATACAGTGATGAAAACTAGAAGGCTTATCATAGGAAGTCAACAGCAAAGTGCATTGGAAATGGACTTGGGCACCTCTTCTGTGACCAAAGGTGAAGAATTAAGTTCACTAAATGAGAAAATGAGGTCGCAGAAGAACACCACTCAGAAACAGTTCAAGACAACCAATAAGAGAATGAGAATGAAGGCCTGCAGTGTATGGCAGCAATTCAAAAGTAATCATTGTCATCTTTATCAAATGACTTGACGATTGAGATGGACAGTCATGTTTCTCCACATATTGCAATCTCCAACATGTATGAATTTGTGACACCCTTCAGTGTCAACTATTTCTTTCTAATATTTGTGATGAACTGACTTTGTGTCTTAGCCACTTTCATATTTCAATCACTCATTTTGGCTGTCCAAGGTATTTTCAGCATTCTCCTATAGAACCACATCTGATGGCTTTAAGGGATTGTTGCATTTGTTATTGAGAGGGCTGTGCACAGAAGAAAACAAACACTGGTATAACGACAGCTACATGTGTTAATAGATCACTCATCAAAACCATGAGTACAAAATATAAGAGAAACTAGCCCTTTGCTAGAAACTATCAGGAAAGAGAAGCAAAGGACGACAGAGCAGATTTCACATGAAAGCACAAACAGCTGGGAAACAAATAGCATAAACATCAATTTCATCAAAATATCAAACGACAGAGAGGATTGGCTGGATCACCCGTCTGATCCAGACTAATTACTTGGAGGTGGTGTTGTCATCATCATCAGAAACTTTGTTCTATTCTCAATGTGAACATGTTCAGTGTGTGCAGCAAGCACTTGAGGCCAAGCTGCCATGCACACAACAAATCTGTTCTGTGTGCAGCAAGCACTTGAGGCCAAGCTGCCATGCATACAACAAATCTGTTCTGTGTGCAGCAAGCACTTGAGGCCAAGCTGCCATGCATACAACAAATCTGTTCTGTGTGTGCAGCAAGCACTTGAGGCCAAGCTGCCATGCACACAACAAATCTGTTCTGTGTGTGCAGCAAGCACTTGAGGCCAAGCTGCCATGCATACAACAAATCTGTTCTGTGTGTGCAGCAACCACTTGTGGCCAAGCTGCCATGCATACAACAAATCTGTTCCGTGTGCAGCAAGCACTTGAGGCCAAGCTGCCATACATACAACAAATCTGTTCCGTGTGTGCAGCAAGCACTTGAGGCCAAGCTGCCATGCACACAACAAATCTGTTGTGTGTCGATCGTGTCTTGACTTCAGGCCATAATACAGGGACAATGCACATTTTATGGCTTTTATTTTTAACAAGTTATAAGCAAAACAGAAACATTTCAACAACCTAAATTTGTGAAACTATAAACATGCAATTATTGGATCAAATTAACAACAACAAATGTAGGCTTGAGATAAAATGTTTATTTAATGTGTGTGAGTGAGCAGTAGAATGTTACACCAGCCAAGTCACTGTTGTGAATGTAGCTGTTCAACTATTTCTGCATTTGCTAGACTGTGCATGAAGTCTTTGAAAGAAGAGATATGAACACAGTTATTTGCCCTAGAATGTGACAACACTGCTCATATCTTCAATGTGTTTTCTGGACTCTAGTACAAGTGTTTGCTACTCTAGTCAAAGTCATGTCAAGTAAACACATGTTTGTCATGTCTCCCTTCATACACCTATCATTCCATTCAACATACTGTCAAATCAAATGTGACATGAACAGCAAATGTGCGAACATGTGTGGCTGTGACATAAATCAAGAGAATTATTTGTACTTTCCATACCACATATTATCATATCTGTTCAGGATCTTCTGACAGCCCAATACGTTGTTTTGTGCACAATACTTGAAAGTGAAAATATTCAGATTGTTTTCTTCTATCAATTTTTCCTTTTGTTCCCTCGCTGCCATGCTTTCATGTGTCACTATCCTTGAGAGGAAACGCAGTTCTTTCTGTATCTGTGAACAGAATAATATGTCATGTTATAGTATGTCCCGCAAAGAATGCCTTCATTCACGATCAATTATTTTGAAAACTGTCTGTTGCATCGTTATGAAATTTTTCCAGCCATCTTATATTTACCCCCATCCAAGGAATATGTCTTTGATAGGTCCAAAAACAACTTAAATCATCGAAAGCGGCGACATTTCTTTGATGTTTTGCTGAAAAAGTAGTGATTTCTCACTAACAAATTTATGTTTACAGTAATGACATTTTTCAATTCAGATGTTGCCAATTCAGATGACACACAAGGTGTATCCGGATTCGTATGGGAGTGGGTGCAATGAAAGAAGTAGCTTAAAATCGACAGGGTCAGCTGCATTGCACCGGGTTTTTATCCCATATGGCTCAGTTTCTTTCCGCAGCGCGGAAAGTGTCGCACAAAGCGTGAACTCCATACCTCCAGCGACGACCCTCGGGAGTCTCCGAAAAAATGCACTCGTGACATGAAGGACGCGGCCCGGAATCGAACATATAACCTTCGGAGCCCGAGTCAGACGGCTTGACCACTTCACCACAGAGAATCCCGAGAGGGGTGCAATGTGTAATATTAGTAAAGACAGAGAATTTACAGAGGCATGGGCTAAATAATTTGTAAATTGACAGGAAAGTAGAAGGAATATATTTCTTACCTTATTTTTCATTTCCTTCTTGTTTCTTCAGCTGCTGGTTAATAATGTGTACACAAGTATTTGTGTTAGCTTTTTATATTGAGTTCTTGAAAGCTTCCAAATAGCTGTGCGTTAATGTGCGTATGGCGTGACCAGAAATGATACCGCAATTTAGTCATCATGTTTCCATTTTTAAGGATCTGTTCAGCTGTCTGTGTAGTTTGTTCACACGTACACATGGGTGACAGACCTGCTTTGAGTCTTCGTGAAAGATTGTCTACTCTGCTGTTTACCATTCAGAGACGGAACATGATTACCTGTTTTGCACGCGGAGTATTCTGAAATCGTACAATAACAACTTTGGGAGACTCAACTACCACTCCCAGGTTGTTTCCTATAGAGACTTGAAGTCAAGTCTACACAATGGGTGACAGGTACAGTTTAGTTTAGTCGACGGATCAACATCACGGCACACGGGTGTAACCCATTAGTGCTCCGTTCTACTCCTAACTCAAGCATCAGTCCGGAGAATCTCAGCTCAGTGCATGAACTCCGTAGCACCGGCGAGGATCCTGAAATACTTTGGGTAGATTTTAAAATCAAAATTTTGCCCGGGCAGTGCCTTTAGGCTACTCTTTTTCGATTTCCAACTGCCAAGGGATTTTTTACATGCGCAATAATACACACAGGTGTCCAATCTCACTACACAGAGACCAGGGGAAATTTTTTTACTAGAAGTCCACGTGAAAAAATCACGGTCCTCACCGGGGCTTGAACCCGGGACCTCCAGCACTTGTGGCAGACACCATACCTCAAGACCATTCAGCCCCTGGGTGACAGGTACATTTCAAGCCAACAATAAACTAACACAATGCTTACCGCTTTCAAAACAGGGTAGACTTCCACAAATTCACAGTGACCTCCTATTTCCAAAATGATCCTCTCTGCTCTGAATGGAAATACATAATGATCAATGGAACCTTTTCCTCCACCCATCCGCTGACCTTGTCCTTTCTTTGTGACTGACTGCCAAAATTGGGAGAAACGCCAGACAGCAAACATGTTCTTCTCATCCAACTGCTTAGTAATAATGAATCGAACTGCCTCACAGACCTTGTGGTTCATCCTTCCACCTGTCACAGCCTGTTGAGATTAATGAGCACAAATGCATGTGTGTGTGCATAGATATCAAAGTTATGTGACAAATAAATGTGTTTCTCTTGGGGTAAGCATATTTGGGATAAGCATGTAATGTGCATTTATGGACACTAAATAACCAAAAACAATGATAGCAACTTCAAACAAAGATCAGATTTCCAATACTATACCTGTGTTGTCTAGCAGCTGGTCTGGTGTAAACTGAAATATTACAGAAACAGTCGTCTCCATCTGTTGCCATGGATGTACTGGGGCACAGGGCCTCAGACAACCCAGTCAAGTCCTCCTATCTGTTCAACTCCATCCATGTTTGCCCCATATTATTCGGTTTTGTCTGTAATTCTTTTCTCAATGTGCGTTTAGGTCTTCCACTATGTTGTTTGTCCTGTGGCTACCAGACAAGGAAGTGTCTAGTTATACTATCCTCAGGTTTTCTCAATGTGTGTCCTATCCAGCAGCAGCAAGTTGTTCCTCAACTATGAATTGACTGGAACTGAATGATCCCTATGAGTTCTACACTAGTGATTCTGTCAAACCACTTGAGTCTGACCATTCTGTGCAGGCACCAATGAATGAATGTCTCAAGTTGATCAGTAACTCTTGTAGTCATTCTCCATGTTTCTGACCCACATATTACTAGTGAGATCACACTGTAGTTTGATGTTCTAAGTTTCATTTCTTATGACTTCCACTAAATCCATGTGCCACTGAGCTCCTCTTGCTTTTGTATTCTTATGTTAATATCTTTATCAGTTGCCCCTTCTTTGTTTACCTAAATAGATGCATGATCTCTTGAAGTAAGGGTTCACAAAGACACACAAGTAAGGGTTTATAAAGACTGACTGGGCTATCATTTGCCTGGCTTAATCTCTTTATCTTTGTCCATGAATTTGTAGACCTAATTGTTGTGACCTTCCATCAAGTGTGTTTAGTTTATTATGCATGTGATTTTGTGTGTATGACAGCAGTGCAACATTGTAGGCAAAGTCCAAATCATAAAGTTGCTTTGTAAGAGTCCACCCAATTCCATTTCTGGCAGTAGTGGTTTTCATAACCCAGTGACGAAATGCATCCCTGTCATACTCCTAGTTTTATTTAAAATATATCATGAAAAATGTTACATTTCGTATCTTCATATGTTGTCCCTATTAAGCTAAAAAAAACATGCATAAGGCAAGATAGCTGGCATGGATCAAGAGTCTTGGTGGGCCGCGATGAGAGCGACATTCTGGAAGTGACCTGCTATATGATCATGATAATGGAGTCATTGATCTGTCTGACACAATGTTGGTTCCCCAGATAAAGGCAGGGAATATAAACTACAGCACTGGACAGCTATTGTTGTATCATCATCATGTGCCACGTCAAGCTACACAGCTGATCTGTTCCCCACAAACATCTATCCTCTGTGTTCTGACAAAGTTCAATTATTGATCATCTTCTGGGTCGCTGTGGACCATCCCACATTTTCCTTAGAAAGACACTGGTCTTAGAGACCCATGATATTCTCAGCATTCTATGGTGAACTACAGCTCTGATGTTTTCCCCATTTTCTTCTCTTTCCATTCAGCATCCGTGATTGTGAGGCACACAGTAGCTTGGGCAGGATATTGTGTTCTGAATAACATTACAAAGAATGTTTTTCACCCGAAGAAATGATGCCTTTGATCTATGATGTCATTCGTATTGCTTGCTTACCTTTTTTTTTCTTTTTTTGTTGTTGTTTTGTCGCATATCCTTTTACAGGACATTGCAGTCAACACCAGAATTTCTGCCACTGTGATCTCTTGGCAAGTTTACGTTTAGTAGTTTACCACTGCTTTCTGAATGACTGGCACAATACGAACGCAAAACCAACGCTATGCAGTCTGCTACCAAATCATGTGCAGCTGTGTTTCGAACGCAGGTGTATGGGACTATGAATTATGTCCATAATACCTTCGCCACGGACACCGGCTTGCTTACTTCTATTGAAATAAAAAAAACTTCATGCTGAAACAGAATATTGATGTTTTTCCCCGTGTGTGCGATCACAAAGCACTCTTTCACACACTCGGCAATTTCTTTATTACACAGCTTACATTTTGCATAACTATCACTGTCCTTAAGTGAAAGCCAGTTCTCATACTTGGACCTTTCTAGCCACTTGGGTTGAAATGGACAACCAGACATGGTTTAAATGTATAACATGCAATACACAGTAGCACTCAATCGACCTCTCACTGAGCTTACACCCCAACACAATGTGAACAATGGGTGATTAATAAATTGCATGCTCACAGTTTACTGGAAACGACTGGGCACATATGAACAAATGACGGCAGCAAAAACAATATCCTGTCACAGTCTATGTCATAGCTTAAAAGTACGAGTGTTCACTATACTTCAGGCTACAATGAGCTGACACTTACACAAGTGATGGCATAAGAGATCAAGTATTTGGCTTAGTTACGAGATTTTGCAGGCACAAGTTAGGATATGTTTACCTAACTCATGCCTTATGTCAGATTAGCTGAACAGAATATGACCTGATCATAAATCTACACAGACAGAGGGCACTTGACCTCTGACTTTCCTGGGGTGTAGATGTGTGTTCAAATTGTCCAGGAATTATGAATTGTACTAGCAGAAAAAAAGCAGTGCCTATATTTTGTTCCTCATAGGTAATCACTATGGAAACTTTTCAACACATTTAACAAGGTGTGTTAGACAGGGTTGTGTGCTATCACCTGATCTGTTTAATCTGTAAAGTAAAATGAAATTCACACACTGCTATATGGCAGTCAATCATGTCATGTGAATGAACAAATTGGGAAGAGCTTAGAAACAAAGGAGATGTACCTGAGATGAATGTTGTAACTAACAACGATTGCCTGGAAGAGGCTAATGAAACTAGAACATTATACACAACTATAAGAGAGAGACAAACAGCATGCTTCGGTCTTGTGATGAGAAGAGAAGCACTAGAAAACATGGTGACAAATGGAAAAATCAGTGGAAAAAGCGACAGAGACAGATAAAAAGAAATGAAGCTGGATAGACACAGACGGTTGTATGAACAAATATGAGCAGCAGAGTTGACTCAGAACACCTAGGACCGCGATGGCCAGTTGGCAGGGAGCATGATGATATTGATCAAAGATATGCCCGGGATATTTGTAGGTGCACATAATGTACACAAATGCTGATGACATGATTTTGGTTGTTGAAATTGAAACGCAGTTACATAAAATGATTAACAATGACTAACTGATTCACAGAGAAACAGAAGGTTATTTTTAAAAATACCATACCCAAATGCAACATCAAAGTGATTAGAATCAATCTGAAACAAGCCAATGTGTTTTAACTATTTGGGTACTTTAATAACAGCAGATGGAAGATATATTAAAGAGGTTAAATGTAGATACTCCCAAGCAAAGGCAGCATTTCACAAGATAAAGAATATTCCCTGCAATTTATCTTTGTCAATCAAGATGAGGAAAAGAGCTATACTGAGCCAATCCTAATGTACAGAAGCAAATCATGGACAAATAGATGACAAGTAAGGAATTATGTGGGAACTGTGGTTTTATACAAGACTGATGAGAACACTGTGGATGGACAGAAAGAGCAATGACAATATGTTGACAGAAGTTCACTCACACAGAATGTTGACAAAGTTCACTCACACAGAAAACTGCCTACTCATATCAGAAGACAGTCCACATCCTTTGGACATGACATGATGAAATGAAAAGCTGAAGGGGAGGAGAAAGAGGGAACAGTTTGACATCATCACATGGAAGAACATCGGCATCAGAAAGATTAGCAGCACAAGAGACAGAAGATTGTGGATAGACATGATCACAAATGCCACATGACATGGACTATAAGAAGAATTTATTTGACAAGCATGGAAAGTGTGAATCTACATAAAATGATGTCTTCAAAACCTCAATTTTCCTGCTTGGAACAGTGGAAAATAGATTGCTCATGACACTGACATATTGAAAGGCAATGGAGACAACACAAACTGACTTTGTGTGACAAGCTGATATAGATCACTGCCATGAGTCAGATTGTAGCTCATGGCATGAGAAATCGAGTCATGCTGAAGAACGTGACAATCGTGGATTTTACTCCATGAAAGGCATGTCGAGTTTCTCACCAGAGCGAAAAAAACAGAAAACATGAGTCGCGAAGGTGACAAGGGCACTCGGGTACGTGGCTGTTGCCGAGTGTGGACGCACCATGTCCTTAAAATGGTGACGGCTAAAATTATGCCACTATTTTAATACATGTTTAGAACATGTGGTGTAAATTATATTGTTGTATAAATAAGTGTACAATCGACAATGTCCATGTTAGAGTGTTTTGAGGAATATAGTGATAAAACTAAACCTGAGTCCGAGTCATATCTTTACAGCAGTGCTGAGTTGTGTTTAATAGTAAGTTGGCGTAACTTGTGTAGAATAGCAGAGTCTAACCATCACCAAAGTAAAGTGAAGGGAGGACGTAATAGCCAGGTGCAAGAGAGTCCTTCTCTCGGGGAGGATGAAGAAGCTGAGAGAGAATTAACCATGGTGGCGACATGATGATGATGAATGAAGTTATGATGATGAATGAAGTTACAATGATGAATGAAGTTACAACTTATACACCTAGGCATCAGATCCATGCAACAAACATACTACTGCGCTGTGGCAATCACGACTGGACAAGAACCCAACGCTGTTGCGGACTGCTAGAGACGTATACAGCCTAGACAAATTTATAATGTTGGGTGTCAGCTTTAGGTTGCCAGGACAGGTCCATAGAAACTGTGATAGGATTGAATAAAAGATGTTTCACAGCCAGATGCTGTTGTGTGATCTGTCCTGTTGAGCTTTTTACATGCAAATAAGAGACCTAAACCACCAACTATACAAGACTACAGATACAAGACTACATGTGACGAAACGCGTTTATCTGTCTTGGGTCGTCAAGTTCCCGCACTATTTTGGCGCGTCATCGGGGACTTTCCCAGCTAAAAATAGACTGAGGGAAGCCGATGGAGGACTTATTATCTAGAATCGTCTCGAAACACTGGAATTCGAGTAACCCGTGATGTTGGGTATCGCTCTAAATTCCCGTGCAGAGAGATCTAGAAACTCTAGGCGGGGAATGACGTTTTCCCGAGAAAGTATCTTTTCTCAAGAAGCACTCGCTTCTTGTGCGCATCGAGTTGGCACGAAGCGGGAAATTGGCTAAACCAGCCATTCACTTACTTTTGTTCGAAGAGAACAGACGCTGGCCTGAATGTGAGCCATTTTTGTGTTGCGTCTCACCTCAACCATGATTCGGCTGACTGTTATGAAAAGGAAGCTGAGAAGCCCTTGAACAGTTCGGAAGCTGACTGGAGAGCTGGTTTCACCATCCAGGTAGATATTTGGTTAAATCATTTAACTTTGTACGTGTGTTCCACACGCCATTGTTCTAACCTCATTACCTATGCGGATGTCCTGGCATACTAATTAGCAAACCGATCGATAACGCAGGTGACAATTAATCGTGGGTTTGTTTACCGTGTGCTCGCGAATCAGCTGTTAGGAACGCCGTAATGTGATGTGGGCGATTTGGGTTCCAAATATATGTACCATATATTGCCAATCGTTGCATCTATTAGGTTGCTGTGTTAGAATAAAACCTAGTTACTTGTGCCGGATGGAAACTTAGATTATGTCAGTCAGTTGCTGAAGCCAGTAGAACGGTTAGAAAACCAGGTAAGTTGGTAGGTGGAGAGTCAGACAAAAATGTGCTTAGTTACTAAGTAAAGGAAGAACTTAGTTCTGTGCCACCAGGAATGCTGTAACTATTGTGTAAAAACTTAATAGTGAATTCCTTGTGTGGACCAGCGGATTTCTGTGGAAAGGTAAGTGGCTTTGGTGCTATATCTATATATATATGATGTGACATTGTGTATATATATTAGGTCATAGCATGTGATACTTCCTGGGGTAATTCCGAACACCGAATAGCTGGACGCGTGATAACACTGCGTGCCGTCGCGATGTAAATATGCGTTCTGAAATCTTGTCTAAGCTATCCTGTTTCTTTCATACTGGCGCTAGTGCGAGTGAATGCTAAGGTGCTGGAAGTATGGAAGGATGCAGGAGGCTGTATGAGACTGGGGAAATATAGAATATGGGGATGTGAAAGCAAGTTATGAAAGTATGTGTTGGTAGACCAAACCAACGATGAAGTTCAGTCCAGGCCAAGGCTAAACCACTTGGGAGGACAGAACTGGAACAGTACCCTTGGAACATGTGGGGAACATGTATTCTCAAGAAGGCTTCTTGACTCTAAGGTAGAGTCTGATAAGAAGAGTTTGCTGTGGCGTGGGCAGGTGGTCCCACCAGCAAACAGGCTTGTGTACATATTGGATGTGATCATGTACTATTCCTATATCCCGAGGGATGGTATATTGATCAAGATTATGTTTCTTAATGTACATTGATGATGTTAGGAACGAGTCTAGGGACTCTTTACCTATTTGTTTAGTTCGATTAAATTAGAACAATAACAGCCTTGTATCATTACTGACGTTAGCGACGACTGGTAGATGATTAGGGATAGGTGAGACCAATGATCAGACTCGTCATTCTGATTTCTTGCTCTGTTTGACGGGCTGTTCTGTGAGGCCAGCTGACATTTGTGAACCCATGCTTGACTACTCTCCATATAGAGATAATGCTTTGGTTATATGAATAACTAACTAGCATGACTGAGAGTTGAGTAGTTATTGGTAGGATGCATGTGGACTAATGTTTGGGCCAGTATACTCTCACCGGTCGCTCTTCCTTTTCAGGAGTTTGCCTGTTGAGGAACCAGTCAACTATAATTGTTGTTGGCAGGAAACCACTTCGTGTGACAGAGCGAAGGGTTCAGTTCTTTACTTATCACGCCAGACTCCATCACACCAGGTACCCAATGTGATTCACCATGCGTGAAGGTTGCTTCAAGACATACAACTGCCCTGAAGGTGCACGTGTGGGAAGTGATGGTTTGTGATCGTTTAAAATAGAAGATACTCTGTTTTTGCCAGGAACATTTCAGCATGTTGAGTAATCATGCTCGACAGGGAACACCGGTCCGTCTGGTTTGACGGGGGTTCTGCCTAAACGCAGAAGTAACTAATCTTCAGACACTTGAATGGTTCTTTGGACAGCTCGAGTGGCAGGTCTTGAGAAGAACTACACCAGTATGGACGTGTGTCAAGTGTAACCCGGTGGAAGGGACTAGGGATTATAGTCCAACCTGAATTGTTTCCGTAAAATAGATGTCTGATTCTATTCATGTACTGTTTCCGTATCCAGATTATCAACTGTGTTCTAGAAGGACTCAGTAACTTTTCAGTAGCCATATCTGATCCTCCAAAGTGTGACTGTAAGAGACCATTGAATTGGTCAATGCCATATCGGTTCTGCAGTGGGACTGTGCTATGAGTGACAGACCATTCGGTTGGTCAGTGACTATTTAGTTCATCGAAGTAACCAATACTTGGAGCCAAGTCCAGGAAGATTGTCTCCAACTCGGTTGTGTTCGAGAACTGTATTACCAGTGACTCCGTGGGAGTGTTATAGATGCAGTTGGTCCAGTGAAGTGTGGTCCAGCAGTGACTCTATTGTTGTGGTTCCACGTTCGGGAGACGGAGTGGTCTCCAAGGTTCTAGTCATCTCACTGGAAGGAAGCCGGGTGAGTGGCGGACCGACTGGACGGGACATCTGCATCCACTCTACTTCTCAACTCGATGAAGACACCTACATCTCTAATTCTGTCTCTACTCTATCTTCTATTTGTGTAAATAGATTCTTCTATCAGGATGTTCATTTCAGTTCTATATTCTCAAGGGTAGAATAAACTTTATGTAAGTTGACTTGCTCTATGTATAATGATTGAGTGTGGTCTCGGACGATGCCTAAGTGTTCATTGTTCAACAGGTGTAGGTAGTTAGTGGGGGTCTAGAATCTGGAGGGGTGTGTAGACGTAACTAAATAACCTGAGATCAACCACAGAGAAAAAAAAAAAAAGTGTATCTGCTCGTCCAACCCCTGGGGCTAGAATACACGGGAGTGCTAGAGACACCTCGGGTGTGGTTCACTCTCACTACCCAAGGTGAACCCGAAACACTCCGTTACAGAGTGGGGGCTCATCCGGGATTATTCCAAGATCTTTGTGTGTTGTAGACCTCTCACTTAGGGATAGGGACTTTGTCTTTATCCTCTACTACAGTCTACATAAGATTCTACTACTTCTACCTATTTCCTAACTGTCTGACGGACATTTGTGTTGTGGTGATTAGTTAGTACTATTGATTATTGATTCATTGTATTGCTTCACCCACACATACTTGAGTACCCACCTATCATAGTCAACATGTCTACCCAAGAGTTAGACTTGGACAAAGTTCAGGAAACTGGACGTAAGTCTGGTCTTGAAGGAGATGCTTTGAAATCCTATGTCCAAGAGGTGGAAAGAAATTTTCGCCAAGAGGAAAGAGAGAGGAGGAGAGCAGAAAGAGAACTGGAAGCCAGTAAAGTGGCTCTTGAGGAAAAGAGGATAGCGGCTGATACTGAAATGAAACGGCTTGAGTTGGAAGCCGAGAAAGAAAAACGTGACCATGAGTATCGAATGAAGCTACTTGAGGCACAAGTGCCTGCTACAGGTGTAACTGATGGAGCTATGGGAGGAGGTGTACCTCCTGGCTCAGAGTCAACCAGTAGACGTGACTACCAGGCTATGAAATGGCCTTTACAGCCGTTCGAACCCGAGAAGGAACGGATAGACCAATACTTAGAGAAGTATGAAGCCATGTCTATTGCAATGGGTCTAGACAAACAGAAATGGTGTTTGAAACTCTCCCAGGGACTCCGTGCCGAAGGTTATGAGGTGTATGCACGCTTACCACAGGGTTTACAGAATGATTACCCGGCATTGAAAGCGGCCCTCTTGAAGAGATTCGAGATCACAGCGCACTCATACCGAGGGAAGTTTCGAACGGCGAAGCGAGAACCTGGTGAACTGTTTTCAGCATACAGTGTGAGATTGAACTCATACCTTCTTAAATGGATGGCCTTGGCCGGATTTAATGAGTATGAAAGTTTGCGTGAGTTGATGGTTGTAGATCAGATGCGAATGCAAATGTCTAAACCCTTGCGAAACTTCTTAGGTGAGAATGGGGCTGAGAGATTGGATATAGTCACCAAGTTAGCCGAAAGATACGTTGAAGTCTATGGCGAGACTGGGGACACCAGTCCAACAGATCCGAGATCGAAAGATCCGGATCAAGGTAAGTCAAAGAAGAAGTCAAAGAAGACCCAAGGTTCTGATGAACCAAAGAAACAGGTAGGCTCTTTAGAGAAGATCTCTAACGTCAACCAAGGTAAGAATAGCCCACCTAGTTCTCCAAAGAGGAAGTGGAGTGAACGTTGGTGCAAATTCTGCAAGTCCAGCACTCACAATACGAGTGAGTGTAAGAGTAAGCCCAAGGACTTTCACTTTGCTTGTCTTGCTGAGGTTAGGGATAGATCGTGCAGGAAAGTGAAGTCGGTTGATGGGAATGGAGAAACTAGACGACCTCCAGTGGTTGAGAGAGTAGAAGTGAATGGGCGACAGGTGTTGTGCCTCTACGACACGGGATTGCAATTTTCAGCTGTAATTGCATCCCACCTGACAGGCCCAGAGCAACTCACCGGGGAGATGACGGAGATACAGCCAGCCAGTAGGAGTGCTGTGGCGTTACGTTGCCCGATTGCCAATGTGGAGATTCGGAGCAAGTACGTTACTGGACGCATTCAGGCGGCAGTCGTACCGGATCCTCTCTATCCCCTAATTCTGGGCCGGAAGTACGTGTTTCTGGGCGAACCAGAACACCCTAGCATCCCTAAGTCTAGGCAGGTCAGAGATACAGAGGAAGAGGGTCTTGAAAAGGTAAGTCTCCGAAATACTCACCCGGATAGAATGAGTAATGCTCGGAGCAAGGATGCGACGGAGTGTCCTTGTTCGGAATGGTTGCCCAACAATGGAAACCCGTTAACTCAGGGTAAGTTCAACTCTGATAACCAGTCAGAGTTAATTCAGACTGGAACAGAGAAAAGGCAGAGGGGACGTAAGTTGGTTCCTGAGAGCTTCAGAGCTAATCTGCTGCGAACGGTACATGTCAGGTCCCCAACCCGACATCTGACTGTAGGGACAACCAGTAAATGTCTATCCCGGTACTATTGGTGGCCGGGAATGACAGGCGACGTGCGCAGGTATATTAGGTCTTGTCCGGAGTGCCGTAAATGCACACCTGAGAAACGGACGAAGACGAAGATATCCTTAGAGGTTGGAGACCGAGTTCTAGTACTCCTCCCAATCGAGGGGAACGAATTCGAAATCGGGTGGCAGGGCCCATTCCTAGTGGATAAAGTGGGGCTCCACAAGCACTATGGAGTGGTGATCCTGGGAAAGTCTACTACTTTCCATTCCAGTCTCCTCATGCGCTATGAGGGGAAGCCCGATGATAAGTCCACCAGCCCAAGGGCGCAGAGATTCGCTGAAATAACGGTTCGGGGTTCAGGTCAGGTAGCGGAAAGCCTGTCACACCATAGGAAGTCCTATATGTATGTGCAGGTACCTTCTTCGGTTCAGCCCGGTGCTCGGGGGAACATGACCGGCCAAAGGAACACCCGCAGTGCTAGCTACACTGAGAACCGAGGTAGGAAGAGGTGGGTTGTGTCGGAACGGACACATACCCTTGGTCCCTCAATCCGACCGACTGCAGTCCAGCTGGGTCCTCGAGAGGGGAAGCTGGAGTTGCAGAAGTCCAGTAAACTCTGGCAGGAACGATCGTTAAATCAGGTCGAGACGGGAGCTCTGGTCCGCAAGATACTGCGAGATGCCCGATCGCAGTAGCGGAGTAGGCGTTGATCACCCGTGATACTGAATAGCTTGCCACCCCACCGAATGTGGTAAAAGTATTCTATACAATATTGACGGGTTAGACTTCCTCACCCGCCATCCGGTCTCTTAGAAAGAGGAACGAACGACATAGACAGCTTCTGCGTAGAAGTGGAACGACGGGGTCGATCCTCTTAAAGTGGGGGCCTATGTGACGAAACGCGTTTATCTGTCTTGGGTCGTCAAGTTCCCGCACTATTTTGGCGCGTCATCGGGGACTTTCCCAGCTAAAAATAGACTGAGGGAAGCCGATGGAGGACTTATTATCTAGAATCGTCTCGAAACACTGGAATTCGAGTAACCCGTGATGTTGGGTATCGCTCTAAATTCCCGTGCAGAGAGATCTAGAAACTCTAGGCGGGGAATGACGTTTTCCCGAGAAAGTATCTTTTCTCAAGAAGCACTCGCTTCTTGTGCGCATCGAGTTGGCACGAAGCGGGAAATTGGCTAAACCAGCCATTCACTTACTTTTGTTCGAAGAGAACAGACGCTGGCCTGAATGTGAGCCATTTTTGTGTTGCGTCTCACCTCAACCATGATTCGGCTGACTGTTATGAAAAGGAAGCTGAGAAGCCCTTGAACAGTTCGGAAGCTGACTGGAGAGCTGGTTTCACCATCCAGGTAGATATTTGGTTAAATCATTTAACTTTGTACGTGTGTTCCACACGCCATTGTTCTAACCTCATTACCTATGCGGATGTCCTGGCATACTAATTAGCAAACCGATCGATAACGCAGGTGACAATTAATCGTGGGTTTGTTTACCGTGTGCTCGCGAATCAGCTGTTAGGAACGCCGTAATGTGATGTGGGCGATTTGGGTTCCAAATATATGTACCATATATTGCCAATCGTTGCATCTATTAGGTTGCTGTGTTAGAATAAAACCTAGTTACTTGTGCCGGATGGAAACTTAGATTATGTCAGTCAGTTGCTGAAGCCAGTAGAACGGTTAGAAAACCAGGTAAGTTGGTAGGTGGAGAGTCAGACAAAAATGTGCTTAGTTACTAAGTAAAGGAAGAACTTAGTTCTGTGCCACCAGGAATGCTGTAACTATTGTGTAAAAACTTAATAGTGAATTCCTTGTGTGGACCAGCGGATTTCTGTGGAAAGGTAAGTGGCTTTGGTGCTATATCTATATATATATGATGTGACATTGTGTATATATATTAGGTCATAGCATGTGATACTTCCTGGGGTAATTCCGAACACCGAATAGCTGGACGCGTGATAACACTGCGTGCCGTCGCGATGTAAATATGCGTTCTGAAATCTTGTCTAAGCTATCCTGTTTCTTTCATACTGGCGCTAGTGCGAGTGAATGCTAAGGTGCTGGAAGTATGGAAGGATGCAGGAGGCTGTATGAGACTGGGGAAATATAGAATATGGGGATGTGAAAGCAAGTTATGAAAGTATGTGTTGGTAGACCAAACCAACGATGAAGTTCAGTCCAGGCCAAGGCTAAACCACTTGGGAGGACAGAACTGGAACAGTACCCTTGGAACATGTGGGGAACATGTATTCTCAAGAAGGCTTCTTGACTCTAAGGTAGAGTCTGATAAGAAGAGTTTGCTGTGGCGTGGGCAGGTGGTCCCACCAGCAAACAGGCTTGTGTACATATTGGATGTGATCATGTACTATTCCTATATCCCGAGGGATGGTATATTGATCAAGATTATGTTTCTTAATGTACATTGATGATGTTAGGAACGAGTCTAGGGACTCTTTACCTATTTGTTTAGTTCGATTAAATTAGAACAATAACAGCCTTGTATCATTACTGACGTTAGCGACGACTGGTAGATGATTAGGGATAGGTGAGACCAATGATCAGACTCGTCATTCTGATTTCTTGCTCTGTTTGACGGGCTGTTCTGTGAGGCCAGCTGACATTTGTGAACCCATGCTTGACTACTCTCCATATAGAGATAATGCTTTGGTTATATGAATAACTAACTAGCATGACTGAGAGTTGAGTAGTTATTGGTAGGATGCATGTGGACTAATGTTTGGGCCAGTATACTCTCACCGGTCGCTCTTCCTTTTCAGGAGTTTGCCTGTTGAGGAACCAGTCAACTATAATTGTTGTTGGCAGGAAACCACTTCGTGTGACAGAGCGAAGGGTTCAGTTCTTTACTTATCACGCCAGACTCCATCACACCAGGTACCCAATGTGATTCACCATGCGTGAAGGTTGCTTCAAGACATACAACTGCCCTGAAGGTGCACGTGTGGGAAGTGATGGTTTGTGATCGTTTAAAATAGAAGGTACTCTGTTTTTGCCAGGAACATTTCAGCATGTTGAGTAATCATGCTCGACAGGGAACACCGGTCCGTCTGGTTTGACGGGGGTTCTGCCTAAACGCAGAAGTAACTAATCTTCAGACACTTGAATGGTTCTTTGGACAGCTCGAGTGGCAGGTCTTGAGAAGAACTACACCAGTATGGACGTGTGTCAAGTGTAACCCGGTGGAAGGGACTAGGGATTATAGTCCAACCTGAATTGTTTCCGTAAAATAGATGTCTGATTCTATTCATGTACTGTTTCCGTATCCAGATTATCAACTGTGTTCTAGAAGGACTCAGTAACTTTTCAGTAGCCATATCTGATCCTCCAAAGTGTGACTGTAAGAGACCATTGAATTGGTCAATGCCATATCGGTTCTGCAGTGGGACTGTGCTATGAGTGACAGACCATTCGGTTGGTCAGTGACTATTTAGTTCATCGAAGTAACCAATACTTGGAGCCAAGTCCAGGAAGATTGTCTCCAACTCGGTTGTGTTCGAGAACTGTATTACCAGTGACTCCGTGGGAGTGTTATAGATGCAGTTGGTCCAGTGAAGTGTGGTCCAGCAGTGACTCTATTGTTGTGGTTCCACGTTCGGGAGACGGAGTGGTCTCCAAGGTTCTAGTCATCTCACTGGAAGGAAGCCGGGTGAGTGGCGGACCGACTGGACGGGACATCTGCATCCACTCTACTTCTCAACTCGATGAAGACACCTACATCTCTAATTCTGTCTCTACTCTATCTTCTATTTGTGTAAATAGATTCTTCTATCAGGATGTTCATTTCAGTTCTATATTCTCAAGGGTAGAATAAACTTTATGTAAGTTGACTTGCTCTATGTATAATGATTGAGTGTGGTCTCGGACGATGCCTAAGTGTTCATTGTTCAACAGGTGTAGGTAGTTAGTGGGGGTCTAGAATCTGGAGGGGTGTGTAGACGTAACTAAATAACCTGAGATCAACCACAGAGAAAAAAAAAAAAAGTGTATCTGCTCGTCCAACCCCTGGGGCTAGAATACACGGGAGTGCTAGAGACACCTCGGGTGTGGTTCACTCTCACTACCCAAGGTGAACCCGAAACACTCCGTTACAGTATAGGACATCCTTACTGACCGAAGATGAAAGCCTCTAAATCTGTCTCATTTTGGATTTCCTACTACTGTGGGAAAATTTTAAGCTTTTTTGCCTTTCTCTGCAGAATTTTTAACAACTTTGAAACTCAAATTTGCTGTTCCATGTTTTTCCCTCTATTTTCAAGGTTCACTCAACCCCCTCAAACAAGGTCATGAACCAGCACAGCACACATGAACAGGCTGGGATGAGTTGTCTCCACAGGTTCTATGTCTTGTCAATGAACCCCAAACCCCACAGTGTGTCGGTTTGAAAATATCAATTAATATAGCTTTTTAACTTGATGAGTTTCATTGTAATTATATGGACACTGAATGCTGTCACATATCATCAAACTATGGAGTGGTAGAGGCAAATTATACTGTGAATGTTTTTTCCCCAGTCCAAACTAATGACCTATCATAATCATCTCTTCTGAAGTAATCTGTGTCTATTTTAATTCCAGTAGCTGATTTAAGCCTTGTGTTGAGATCATCACAACAGTCAGATCATCTCTAACAGAAATTCCAGTAGCTGATTTAAGCCTTGTGTTGAGATCATCACAACAGTCAGATCACCTCTAACAGAAATTCCAGTAGCTCATGGAAGCCTTGTGTTGAGATCATCACAAAAGTCAGATCACCTTTAACAGAAATTGTTTTGGTTTGTTTGTTTGTTTGTTTGTTTTGTTTTTGCACTTGCTCACTTTGAACTGGAATGTGGTCCATACATACTACTTCTAGTATCACTGGACTGAATTTTGCTTGTGGATGAGCTTTCCCTATTACCAGTGCCCCTTGTTATCAGGTGAACCCACTCTGACTTCAGAGGTATCTAACAGAAATGAAAATTACATCCTCAAGACAGATATAATTGTGTATAACTAACTTTCAGAGGTCAAGGAATAAATGCACATGCACAATAAAGGTCATGTTGTCATGGTGAACATATATAAGCTGAATATTTTTGTTCATGTGTGTACAGTAATGGTGATATCATTAATTTGGGGCAAGTGCAGAAATTCAGATACCTAGGCACATGGATAACATCAGATGGAAGAAACATCACTGAGATAAAGAACAGAACAGGACAAGCAAAAACTGCATACTATCAAATGAAGAATATTTGGTGGAATAAGTCACTGTCCTTGAAAGTTAGTTTCTGAGTTCTGGCATGTTACATAGAACCAGTTTTAACACACAACTGCGAATCCTGGACAATTAATAAACGGGTGAAAAAATCCTTGGAAGCCTTGGAGATGTGGTTTTATAGAAGAATGCTGAAAATTAATTGGACAGCCAAAATTAGCAATCAGGACGTTTTAAAAGAAGCTGAGCCGCAAAGACAACTTATCACAAAGATCAGAAAGAGGTAGTCATTGTTTTTTGGCCACATTATGAGAAGACAAAAACTGGAACGTTTTGACAACCGGAAAGATTTGCGGAAAGAGAGATAGAGGAAGACAGCGTGAGAAGATTCTTAACAGTCTTGTGTCATGGCATGGAAGGGAGTCAACACACGAATTGATCAATGACATCGGAGATCGTAATTTGTGGAGAGGCATGATCGTCCACACCAGCCAGCAAGGCACTGGATGATGATGTGTACAGTAATCTTGCAGCAAACAGCAAGAAATGCACTTAGAACAATGACAAGATTGATGCACATTAAGTTACCTGAATACCATAGTCCCCATACTGTAATGTATTCTGAATTAGTTCAGGACCCCTCATTTGGTGAAGATCTTTCATCATTTTTGGTGGCCGTATGCCAGGTTCCATTTGGGGAACTTTGTCAATCATCTTCAATTTACGTCTTTCAGGATATACAACATCTGTGAATAATACGATAAACCAAATAGATCAGTTCTTAAATATGAGGAAATTAAAAGTTTACTTATGTGAAACAGCAATACATGAAAATATCTAGGAATATTAAAAATATAAGTGAAAAACACAAACTGGGCTTTATACATAGCACCTGTCCAACAAAACTTCCAATATGCCTAAGTCAATTAACAGTATATCCCAGGGAAGGTTAACCCAGTCAACAAGTGCCCGCAGAAGTCGGATGTGTCAGCCTAACGGCGCAAGAACTCAGCTCTGCTGTAAACAGGCACAACGCAATCACGTCCGAAAAAAGTCTCCGGATGAATGCAGAAGAAGAAGAATTAATAGTATGGCTGTATTTTGTATCTTTAAATATTTAAATTCACAAACCTACTATAGGCACTACTGGCATTAGTTAAGTTTTTGTGTAATTTCAATGCTGTCAACTCTACAAATATTTCTATTATCTATGATGATCCTTCTCATAACCAGTTTTTTTCTGTCATGATGCAATATTCCATTTTAAAGAAAATTTATATAAAATCTTCTTTCAATACTTGCTTATCTGTGGGACTGTAACGAAATGCCTCAGCAGCACCAAAATATATCTTTAATTCCACAACAAAGAATAAAAGTCCACAAGAAAAATATTAAAACTCAAGAGGAACGAAAAGCATTCCTAATTGACAACGCTGTATCGTCCCAGTAGAGTCGTCACACAAAGTAAACGGTTGGCTTTCTGTCAACATAGAGGTGCTTAATTCCAGCTTCAGAACATGCCTGACACCTCTTTGCAAAGCGAGTAAAATTTCCTGACTAAGAAAGAAGATGATCAGCCAGACCCGTGTGAACGTAGCAGACAGCGGTCAGAATAGGAACATATGCCTGACATCTCATCACGACTTTCAGCCGGACAGATGTGTGGTCTTAAGATGGTGGGAGTAGCCCTGACACATTTTTGCCAAATGTAGATAAAGAATGTTTGAATGCCAGCAACCAGGGAAGGCTTATGTTACCCGCAGAGTAGAATTATGACTTAACGTCATACAATTACTGAGCAGCGAAACAACGCTTGTTTAAGAATAATGGTGTAGCGTCAGTCAAATTGATTGACAGGTGAAAGTTAGTCCAGAGTGAAATTAGGGGAGGAGTTAAAAGGAGACTGGACACAGGTAATTATCCCACGTCAAAAGGGGAGAGAAGACTGACTCATGCTGAAGTCAAAAACAGTATTTAAACTATGGGCATTACCAACAAAGACGGAGACGCAAACGCATGTATAGCATACCAAGGATAATTATCTGGAAAGATATGATCTTGTTCTGTTCGATTTAAGTACAGAGTCTTGTGACAGAATTTCTTAAGCTATGAACTCAGGTAATACTAACATATTATTTTGACCCGTCTGTCTGCTGTTTTGAGGGCTTGCGTTCATTGTCTGTTTCTTATTTTACTCTCCCAAACTTCAAGTGTGTAGATTTTCTTTGTACTTATTGATCAAACTCTAGCCTTTACTGTTTCACTGTGAAACTTTTTTTCTTATTGTTATATGTAATAACTTGGAGAAATCCAGCATTATCTAAGCCACGTGAGTGTGTGGTCTATTCATATACAGGAGATACATTTAGATTCATCCTGTATGAGGTCAACCCATTGGAGGCTGACAACTCAGAAGAAATTCCTGAGTGTGAACAGTCTATTGATAGTGTCCAAATTAATGTTGGTTGTTTGGGCCACCACTTTGAATCCCTACCAAGATTGGTGTGAAACCACTTAGAGGGAGAAATGCCACAAGTTCACCTTGTCTGCATGAGGATGTCTGCATGAGGACAGACAGAAGACTTAAGACACTCATTTATCCAGCCATGGAAGTGAAAGCCTGTGATGTTCTACAGGGATGCGAGACTAAAGCCCTTCAGACAGTGTGAAAGAGAGAGAGAGAGAGAGAGAGAGAGAGAGAGAGAGAGAGAGAGAGAGAGAGAGAGAGAGAGAGAGAGAGAGGGAGAGAGGGAGAGAGAGAGAGTAAATGAGGTGAATTTAGATGAGAAACAATCATCTGTATAGGGTTATATGAATATATATTTATAATCTGAACTAGATATGTTTTTGTGAATGTGTGTGTGTGTGTGTGTTATGATGTGAAAATATATATTATGAGATGTGTTGATGATAGTCAACAACTCACTCACATGAGGGAGTGGCTGATCCTCATGAAAGGACCCATTTGGAAACCTTCAAGTTGAAAGTGCAACGCATCTCACCAGAGAGCATGACCTATGTGTCTTCTCTCAGTTGAGTTGTGCCTATTATGTATACATGGAGTACTTACCATTTGATAAACTTCATCCTCTCAATGTGTTGCATACCACCAGCTTAGCACAATAACGTGAATCATTATCACCATTATATTAACATTACCAACAATAAATAAACACAGTGGTAGTTTGTTAAAACTCTCATAGTTCTTCCATATTACTAGCTGTATGTAAATGTTTGTGTAGCTTAAGTGAGTGCACACATTATATACATATCTGTTAGTGAGGGTTCACATTTATTATTCCAGGAGGGGAATAAGTCAAGGAGGTTCCTTGCCTATGCAGCTTTTTTGCACCAAGCTTATCCTGCTTATCTTAATTCCTCTTTCTCACACCTGGGTGTACCAAGAGCAGCAACGTCTATCTTTTCAACGAGAGAGTTCTTTTGCTGTTTTCTTGAGTATCCAGGGACTGTCTTCAATCAGCATAACAGAGACATTTGTCCCAAGTTTTCTCTCTGGGATCTGGGATAGTAATTAGTCACCTCTGACAAAGTGGTTGTTCACCTGGCAGATTCTGACAAAGTTAAGGGATCTCAACCTGCACCCAGAACTAAACACCAGTAGGCGAAAATATGACTTTTGATAGGGGCACAATTAAAACCATTTGTATCCCATTCCAAATGGTTTGAACCTTCTTTTTGCCTGACAAATGCTCATAGTAGAACATGTCAAGTTTAACTGCTTCTACTGAGAAAACTGACTGATCCATTTGATGCAGTCAGCTAAACAAATGTGGAGTATTCTGAAATTACAATTACACATACAAATGTCTGGACTTGAACACTTTCCAATAAACTTTTCAGTTTGATTATGGTAAGAACTTTGTCTGCAACAATTGTTTGTATGTACACAAGGCAAGCCTGTCACTAATATGTAGTGAAAATGTGACTTGGAAACGTTTTTCCACAAAGATGGGCAACCTTGCAGTCATTACTGAAATCAAGAACTTGAAGGCCACTCACTATCTCTCCTTCCCAGTTCCTTGATGAAAGATTGAGCCACAAAACCAACATTAATATTGTGGCTAGTAGCATGATTTTCTGTTTCAATCACATTGAATTTCAAATTGTCTCTAGTGCTTGAAGGACTGCTTAACGTTTCTTTCTTCACAAAATAGTAAATGACAAATGATGCTCACCGGTGTTACCGGGGCCCATAAGAGAGGCCAAGAATAGTAACACTGCAGCCTGTCATAAGAGGTATCTAAGGAGGGCTGATGTGAGACTAGCTACCTCATTCTGTGGAATAATTAGCTGCAAAATACAACCAATCATGAACAAGCCTACAAAGGGGCTCGGCACGAGTTGGCTGAGGACCTATTCTCCACTGGGAGGTGGAAGACAGCAGAAGACAATTATGCAGGTCCTTACACAAGAAAGGAAGCACTGGTTGTCAGTCTAATGTTTCTCAGCTTGTCTGCTTATTATCCAGGTCACACTTGTACACAGCAGTATAGGCTCTATATAGCACTCTGTAACCATTTTACTCACAAACATTGAAAGATCTTTATTGGAAAACATTTCCATTTTATATAAAAACACTACTTTTGCTTTGGTGAAACTTGTTACAATCTCTACAAGTCATCTTCTCTCCGATGTTATGACTGTTCCAACTTAGTTGAAATGATTCACTTGCCGACGTTATGATCAACACAGTTTAAAAGATTCACCTGTTCAAAATTTTCCAAATTTACTTGAATGTTACATTTATTTCTTCGTGAAGATGACAATTTGTGTTTTCTTACAATTCTAAACTGTACTCTGAAGCATGTGAAGATCCTTTTCATTATCTGCAACTTTATAACCTACATATTGTATATTATCTAGATGGAAAAGTCAGTTTAACTGTTGTTCTGTAGCTTTTCTGTGCACAATTATATAGACTAGATACACCAACCATCACATTCAGCAGACTTTGCTTGTGCTACTGATGAAAATACTTACGGTCATAGTTTTTAGGGAGCATAAACTTCACAGCTGCTGGCACACTGGTAGAGAAACTGCGACAGGAACCTTAAAAAAGATTGCATATAAATTTGTTATATAATTTTTATGTGTTATCTCGTATGGATTAAATAAGTGAAACTTAAATAATTATAAACATGTAAGTGCTGACATCACCATGTGTTACCGGGACCCTAAGGGGAAACAAAGAACAGAAACACTACAACCTATCATGCATGATGTAAGAGGTGACCAAGGATGATACCGCCTGTGTATTACCAGGACCCTAAGGGGAAACAAAGAACAGTAACACTGCAACCTACAAACGCATGATGTAAGAGGTGACCAAGGATGATACCACCTGTGTGTTACCGGAACCCTAAGAGGAAGCAAAGAACAGTAACACTGCAACCTACAAACGCATGATGTAAGAGGTAACCAAGGATGATACCACCTGTGTATTACCAGGACCCTAAGGGGAAACAAAGAACAGAAACACTGCAACCTACAAACGCATGATGTAAGAGGTGACTAAGGATGATACCACCTGTGTGTTACCGGAACCCTAAGAGGAAGCAAAGAACAGTAACACTGCAACCTACAAACGCATGATGTAAGAGGTGACCAAGGATGATACCACGTATGTTACCGGAACCCTAAGAGGAAGCAAAGAACAGTAACACTGCAACCTACAAACGCATGATGTAAGAGGTGACCAAAGATGATACCACGTATGTTACCGGAACCCTAAGAGGAAGCAAAGAACAGTAACACTGCAACCTACAAACGCATGATGTAAGAGGTGACCAAGGATGATACCACCTGTGTGTTACCAGGACCCTAAAAGGAAGCAAAGAACAGTAACACTGCAACCTACAAACGCACGATGTAAGAGGTAACCAAGGATGATACCACCTGTGTGTTACTGGGACCCTAAGAGGAAGCAAAGAACAGTAACACTGCAACCTACAAACACATGATGTAAGAGGCAACCAAGGATGATACCACCTGTGTGTTACCAGGACCCTAAGGGGAAGCAAAGAACAGTAACACTGCAACCTACAAACACATGATGTAAGAGGTAACCAAGGATGATACCACCTGTGAGTTACCAGGACCCTAAGAGGAAGCAAAGAACAGTAACACTGCAACCTACAAACACATGATGTAAGAGGTAACCAAGGATGATACCACCTGTGTGTTACCAGGACCCTAAGGGGAAGCAAAGAACAGTAAAACTACAACCTATAAATGCACGATGTAAGAGGTAACCAAGGATGATACCACCTGTGTGTTACTGGGACCCTAAAGGGAAGCAAAGAACAGTAACACTGCAACCTACAAACACATGATGTAAGAGGTAACCAAGGATGATACCACCTGTGTGTTACCGGGACCCTAAGGGGAAACAAAGAACAGAAACACTACAACCTATCATGCATGATGTAAGAGGTGACCAAGGATGATACCGCCTGTGTATTACCAGGACCCTAAGGGGAAACAAAGAACAGTAACACTGCAACCTACAAACGCATGATGTAAGAGGTGACCAAGGATGATACCACCTGTGTGTTACCGGAACCCTAAGAGGAAGCAAAGAACAGTAACACTGCAACCTACAAACGCATGATGTAAGAGGTAACCAAGGATGATACCACCTGTGTATTACCAGGACCCTAAGGGGAAACAAAGAACAGAAACACTGCAACCTACAAACGCATGATGTAAGAGGTGACTAAGGATGATACCACCTGTGTGTTACCGGAACCCTAAGAGGAAGCAAAGAACAGTAACACTGCAACCTACAAACGCATGATGTAAGAGGTGACCAAGGATGATACCACGTATGTTACCGGAACCCTAAGAGGAAGCAAAGAACAGTAACACTGCAACCTACAAACGCATGATGTAAGAGGTGACCAAGGATGATACCACGTATGTTACCGGAACCCTAAGAGGAAGCAAAGAACAGTAACACTGCAACCTACAAAAGCATGATGTAAGAGGTGACCAAGGATGATACCACCTGTGTGTTACCAGGACCCTAAGAGGAAGCAAAGAACAGTAACACTGCAACCTACAAACGCACGATGTAAGAGGTAACCAAGGATGATACCACCTGTGTGTTACTGGGACCCTAAGAGGAAGCAAAGAACAGTAACACTGCAACCTACAAACACATGATGTAAGAGGCAACCAAGGATGATACCACCTGTGTGTTACCAGGACCCTAAGGGGAAGCAAAGAACAGTAACACTGCAACCTACAAACACATGATGTAAGAGGTAACCAAGGATGATACCACCTGTGAGTTACCAGGACCCTAAGAGGAAGCAAAGAACAGTAACACTGCAACCTACAAACACATGATGTAAGAGGTAACCAAGGATGATACCACCTGTGTGTTACCAGGACCCTAAGGGGAAGCAAAGAACAGTAAAACTACAACCTATAAACGCACGATGTAAGAGGTAACCAAGGATGATACCACCTGTGTGTTACTGGGACCCTAAGAGGAAGCAAAGAACAGTAACACTGCAACCTACAAACACATGATGTAAGAGGTAACCAAGGATGATACCACGTATGTTACCGGGACCCTAAGGGGAAGCAAAGAACAGTAACACTGCAACCTACAAACACATGATGTAAGAGGTAACCAAGGATGATACCACCTGTGTATTACCAGGACCCTAAAGGGAAGCAAAGAACAGTAACACTGCAACCTACAAACACATGATGTAAGAGGTAACCAAGGATGATACCACCTGTGTGTTACCAGGACCCTAAGGGGAAGCAAAGAACAGTAACACTGCAACCTACAAACACATGATGTAAGAGGTAACCAAGGATGATACCACCTGTGTATTACCAGGACCCTAAAGGGAAGCAAAGAACAGTAACACTGCAACCTACAAACGCATGATGTAAGAGGTGACCAAGGATGATACCACCTGTGTGTTACCAGGACCCTAAAAGGAAGCAAAGAACAGTAACACTGCAACCTACAAACGCACGATGTAAGAGGTAACCAAGGATGATACCACCTGTGTGTTACTGGGACCCTAAGAGGAAGCAAAGAACAGTAACACTGCAACCTACAAACACATGATGTAAGAGGCAACCAAGGATGATACCACCTGTGTGTTACCAGGACCCTAAGGGGAAGCAAAGAACAGTAACACTGCAACCTACAAACACATGATGTAAGAGGTAACCAAGGATGATACCACCTGTGAGTTACCAGGACCCTAAGAGGAAGCAAAGAACAGTAACACTGCAACCTACAAACACATGATGTAAGAGGTAACCAAGGATGATACCACCTGTGTGTTACCAGGACCCTAAGGGGAAGCAAAGAACAGTAAAACTACAACCTATAAATGCACGATGTAAGAGGTAACCAAGGATGATACCACCTGTGTGTTACTGGGACCCTAAAGGGAAGCAAAGAACAGTAACACTGCAACCTACAAACACATGATGTAAGAGGTAACCAAGGATGATACCACCTGTGTTACCGGGACCTTCAAGGGAAGCAAAGAACAGTATCACATTCTAACCTACCATACAGGTCATAAGAGGCAATGAAGGAGGATTAGCCTGTGTTACCGGGACCTTCAAGGGAAGCAAAGAACAGTATCATTCTAACCTACCATACAGGTCGTAAGAGGCAATGAAGGAGGGTTGGCCTGTGTTACCGGGACCCTCAAGGGAAGCAAAGAACAGTATCACATTCTAACCTACCATACAGGCCTTAAGAGGCAATGAAGGAGGGTTGGGATTGGATCTCGCTTCATCCTGCAGAAAAACTTCAGCCAGAAAATATGACCAATCATTAACATGTCCAAAGATAATGAAAATAGAATAACCAAGCCAACCAAGAGGAAAGGAGGCTCTTCTAATAGAGGCAAGGTGTGATGCAGAGAAAACCACCAGGAGACTGGAAGGCTGATTCTCTTCCTTTTACCTAGAGAAATCTCCAGAAGTGGCACATGGAATGTTAGAACTATGTGTGAATCAGGTAAGACAGTACAGGTGGTGCAGGAGATGAAAAAATACAACACTGGCATCTTGGGATTATGTGAAACAAGGCGGACAGGAACAGACTCAAACTTTTCAAGCACTGGTGAAAAGGTGCTGTTCCCAGGCCATACAGAGGATAATGCCCCACACAGCAAAGGAGTGGACTTAATGTTATCCAATAGGGCGCAGCAAGCACTAATACCATAGGAAGCAGTAAGCTCAAGAATAATAACAGCGGCATTTAGAACCACCAAAAAGAAAGTAAACATGAATGTAATCCAGTGTTACATACCCACAAATGATAAGAATAAATCAATTAAGTTGGTATTGTATATGAAACTCCAAAGAATTGTGAGCAGTCAAAGAAATCAAAATATCAAAATCCTGGCGGGTGACCTGAAAGCTAAAATAGGAAGGGATAACGCGAGCTTTGAGGAGATCATGGAAAATGTGAACATGAGGTAATGAATGAAAATGGAGAGCTATTTGCTAATGGTTGTGCAGAGAATCTGTACATCATAGACAGTATCATTTTTCTACATAAAAGAATTCACAGAGTAACATGGTCTTCACCTGACCATAAAACCAAATTGATCACATCTGTATAAAAAATTTTTTTTTAGATCTTTACATGACACTGACTCAAAATACAAGGGGGCTTCAAATGAAAACCGTAAATGTTTTTGTTTCTTGGTGAATATATTCTAAAAAAAGTAAAGAACAAATGTATAATTTTTGGATGTAGTCACTACTGCATTCAATGCAAGTCCTCCAGTGCCGATAAAGTGCTTGGATTCATGTAGAAAAAAATCAACTCTGGGGTCACTACTCTGTGTGCCTGACACAGTCATGAACAGTCTGTCAAAGAAGTCATGTCATTTTTAAACTTCCTACTCCACTCATACACTTGCTGGACTGACAGGCATGCATCAACATATTGGACCTTCATTCGCTGATGAATTTCTATAGGTTTCACCCCTTCACTGATCAAAAAACGGATAACAGAATGCTGCTCCTCTTTGGTGCATGTCAACAATGGGGCAACCATCTTTAAACTATCCTTATGATGTCACCATGTTTGTCAACACAGTGATGTCACATGCTTAACACTCTTGACATCCTTAAAAATATTGACAGGTTACAAGACAATGGCATGGTAATTGTAATTTCTATCACACTTTTAAGGTTTTCATGTAAAGCCCCCTCGTAAAAGGATTCAAATGGTATGACAAAATCACCAATGGACAGAAATAGACACCCCTCTGACGTGTCTCCACCTTGTCGTGGTAGAGGGGCTTGCGTGTCCCAGTGACCCCAAGAGCTATGTTGACAGTAGCACAGCTACATGTCGGCAAGGTCTTAGGATAGGGGCCAGACCAAAAGAGACACAACCTGCTGCCTTGCAGGTAGACTGAGGACAGGCAGTCGAAGTCCGAATCAGGTGCACAATGCCACTAATTCTTGGTCCAGACACATACTCTAAAGCTCTCTGCTGAGGGATATGGCTGAACGCCTCTAAGTCATTAACCCTCGGATGTGAGAGCCGGGCCGATACTCACCCGCTACAAAATGGAGATGAGAAGCTGAGCCTGCTACATACTTGGTCCAGACACTTGTTCGAAGGCTTTCAGCTGAGGGTTATGAGGGATCCCACGGTTGAGAGGGCCTGGTCGCTACTCGCTCTCTATTGCATGGAGGTAAGGTGCTGAGCCGGAAGCACATGTAGCCTACCTCGAGATCGTTACTAAAAGTGAAAAAGCGTTCCAATCGCACGCAATGATAATCATGCCCAAGTCTCTATAAAAAATTCATTGAGTGAGCATAATCAAAGGTGTATAAACGTCTCATTAACACGAAATGGAACGCTTGGCTAGCGAATTCATTATGTGGAAGTCCGAAGCAAAAGCTTGCTGAGTGGATGTTGTCCCACTAACATGAAATGGAATGCTTGGCTAGTGAATCTATTGTGTGGAAGTCCGAAGCGAAAGCTTGCCGAGTGGATGTCGGCTGTAAACTAAGGTGGAAAAACGTCTCATTAACATGAAATGGAACGCTTGGCTAGCGAATCCATTACATGGAAGTCCGAAGCGAAAGCTTGCTGAGTGGATGTCGTCTGCAGACTGACCATTTGTGGTTTGCATGTTGAGTGGCCAGTGGCGAACGAAATACCCAATACATGGAAATGAGGAATAAATGCAGCCATAGCAGGATGTGGCGATTCCTTGGGTGAGCCCAGCACCAGAGCGCTATGTGCCAGCTCTGCAATTATGGAAGCCTCCTTGTGTATCAGGGAATGCCCATGGTCTGCCTCTGCCTTCTCTTATGGGCTGACCGTGAAGTTTTTGATCGTTCTAACTTGACCAGCTGCAATGCAAATGGCACCACAAAAGTGAGAGTCCCCCAGGAATGCTAACCTGGTCATAAAAAATGCACGAATAGGTCGAATGTGTTGGCCTAAGGGTTTTGACCCAAGGGTGCATAACGAGACACACCACAACTACGTCTGAAAATACACTACGAATGAACGCAGAAGAAGAAGAAGAGGAAGAAGAAGAGGAAGAAGAAGAAGAAGAAGAAGAAGAAGAAGAAGAAGAAGAAGAAGAAGAAGAAGAAGAAGAAGAAGAAGAAGAAGAAGAAGAAGAAGAAGAAGAAGAAGAAGAAGAAGAAGAAAACGAAGAAGAAGAAGACGAAGAAGAAGAAGAAGAAGAAGAAAACGAAGAAGAAGAAGACGAAGAAGAAGAAGAAGAAGACAAATATCAATGAACCAAGAGGTGAAGAAAAGATGCTAGCACTGGTTAGGCCATACACTGAGAAAATCAGAGAATAGTACAACTAGAAAAGCCACAGCCTGGAACCCACAGGGCAAAAGAAAAAGAGGAAGAGATAAAAACTCAGAGAAGAGAAGTGGAAACAGAAATGAACATTATGGGAAGGACATGGGCAGAGCTGTGTGGGAGAGCTAAAGAAGCCCGACTTGGAGTGGATGGTTAAGGGTCTATGCAGCCATGTTTTGAACGCGGTATGCGGGATTACCAACTGCACCCGTAACCCTTTAGATACGGAGCTGGCAAAAGAAAAAGTACTTAAATATTATTTATTTAAATCATTCATAATTCATCCCGAAAGAGACCTCAGACTGTGGTTTGAAGATAATTTTAGAAACATAAAATAATATGGTGAAGCACTCCATTTTCATCCCATCATGGGGTTTGATGCTGGCCCATATTTTCTTCACCAAATCTGTAAAAATAAGGGTCTAGGACCATGTGCCCAATTTGCATAAAGCATGTAAAACGATCCTGTACTTGTATCAGACTTGAATGTGGTACCATTAGATTGTATTTCGTCAGCTCCATCCAGCACATGTTAAAAACATGATTTCTTAAAAACAAATTAGTGAAATTTAATTATAATACCTACTATATGCAATAACTCATTGAACATGATAGCCATACTAAAAAAACCTATTTGCTCTCATAGAAACTTCATATAACCAACTTTTAATTCAATGGTAAGGGCTTAGATCCTAATTTGCTGACTCAAGCAACAGCAATAAAAATGTTAGTAAACTATCCTGAACCACTTTCACAAGTGCAAAATCAGTGCTGAATGTGTTATCTCAGCATAGACTAACAGACTAATGTCATTCATTGGTAGTTAGTAATAGTAATTAGTATGTGAACTGTCAACAACAGTCCTGAGATACTGGCTGGCTTCTCTGGTCACTACGGGTACTGTAGCCAGATTAGCTAAATTTAAGGCTTGTTAACTAGTTAAGCCAGCAGCTATTTTTCAAATTCAAATTTTCTTTGACTTTTTGTTATTTTCACTTTTTAAATTTTGTTTTTATGCCAGCTCCATGGCAAAGGATTACAGACGCAATTTGTAATCCGGCATACTATATTCCAAACACAGCAGCAGGAAATTTGGCGCAAATGACCTTGCGTTTTCATACAATGATAAGAGTGCCGATCGTTCAGAAACAAATGGCAAACTAGTCAACGTAAACTTGCCAAGAAATCACAAACAACCAACACATATTGGGGTTGACTGCAAAGTCCTGTAAAAGATATGCAAGTAACTAACTTCTCTCTATACCAAGAGGTCGGCGTTACTGATAAGTTAAACACACTTAAACTTTCTCTTCTAATGGTGGTGTAGTACTAGTAGTGAGGTTTGCTCCAATGACAGTCAGTTGAAATTAAATGTTGACTTCTTCAAAAAGTATTGGCAAACTACTGAACGTAAAATTGCTTAGTACATCACAAACTGCCAAAGGTACTGAAGTATCACTTCCCCCGGGAAGGTTAACCCGGTCAACAAATGCCTGCAGAAGTCGAATGTGTCGGCCTAACGGCGCAAGAACGCAGCTCTGCTGTAAACAGGCACAACGCAGTCACATCCGGAAAAAAAAAATCCGGATGAACGAAGAAGAAGAAGTATCACTTCCTGCAAAGGACATGCAAATACTATTTATAGGGATAGTATTTTTGTCCGCAACCCGATCTGAAACCGGAAACTGCGCCTGCACAGAAGGATCCATTGGGTCCCCAAAAATGGCTATGAAGCGACCCTGCATGCTTCCGACGTCATTCATTCATTCAAATATCACGTGACAATAACAAACGCCATCTTAGTTTCTGCAGATATTCTGTCTAATATTCTCTTCAGAGTGATTGGTTGAAATTATCATGGCTTTAAAATAAATTTAATTATCTGGCATACGGTAAGTAATTTTTTTTTTTCTGGCGCTGTTTATAGAAAGTCATTAATTTTAGATGGATTTTCATATCTGGAAAGTTTCATCGCTGAACTTGCTCAAATTGTGGCCAAAATGGCAGCTCCTCATGCATTGATTGGACTGGCAAAGTACACTTTTTACAACTCAAAACGTGCAATCTGAACTACTAACGTTAAAGATTATTAATAATTTATCTGTATACTTTTACTATGTTTTTTTATCATTTAACATGATGGAACATATTTTTGAAGTCAGTTTTCATATCCGACTATGACCTGTCCCGTTTGAGACAATCTCGCACAGACTGGCAGTACAATTTATTTTTTAGAATTAACTGTAAGTAAGAAAATACTGTTAGATTAGTATTTTCTTTTAATCTGCAGCATTTGTCTTGTATGTTTGCGTCTCTGATTATTATTCGTCAATAATAGTGTCTGTTGGAGACATTCTGATGGAGACACACCTATTGGTAGGTGGTTCGATCATGCTGTGACCTGAACTTAAACCGGAAGTGATGTACCGTGCCACCCAAGCCTGACTCATTGTGTCCCCAAAATGGTTGCTGTAAAGACCATTCATGCTTTCTGCATCACTCATTCATTCAAATATCACGTGACAATAGCAGACGTCACCTTAGGTCAAGCAGAAAAGGTTAGCCTAATATTCCGTGCACAGCGATTGGTTGAAATTATCGAGACCTTTTAAATAAATTGGATTACTTGCTTCAAATTTAGTTAGTTAGTCTTTCCTCTTGAGCCTAAGGCGGCGCATAGGGCAGAAGTCATGGCTCTCCATGTCCAGCAGTTCGCTGCTACCTGTTGTAGATCCTGGATGTTCACTTGGCCGTTGAATGAGCCTTCTCTGATGATGGTTCTACGCAGGGTCTCTCTTGGTCTTCCCCGTTTTCTTTTCCCTACTGGTGACCATAAGAGGGCTTGGTTGGGGAGTCTTGTCTTGTCCATTCTGAGTACATGGCCGATGTAGTTCCAATGGCGTTTTCTTATAAAATTGGATACAATATCTTGCTTAGTCTCTTTAACATTTAGAGCCAGAAATCTGATTCTGAGACAACGGGGAGTTTTATGATGGCGTATTTTCGAGTTGTCGATCAACTGTCTTAAGTCAAGCTGGAAGAAAACACATCCCGTCATCTTGACCCAAACCGGATCATTTTATTTTTTAGCGCATGTCTTAGGAATCGAAGGTTAATTTTAGATGCATTTTCGAATAATGCATCCATTTTTACATAAATTTGGAGTTTCATCGCAGACCGTCATGGACAGGTGGTAGAAAACAATTATCTCTCCCGAATGTGAATGGAAACTCAAGATGGCGGCCGACGCGAATATCGATCGGAATTGGCTCACATCGTGCAAATTGAACTACTAAAGTTTAAAAAAAATACAAGTTTAAAGATTAATAATAATTTATTTGTATACTTCTACTATTTATTTATCATTTAACATGACGGAACATATGAATGAAGTCGGGATTTCAAATCCGTCAATGACCAGTTTGATACAATGTTGCTTGAACCGGAAGTGGAGATAAAATGGACACACTTAAGTCTTAAAAAGTATGAACAGAATGTGAAACTCTGGTATAGAGATATTGACACTCAGATGTGAATATCTCCGCTCAGAATTGACATCCAGGCATCATTGAGGTACTATTAGATTTTGTTTTTCAAGGCCTATCTGTTTGTTGTGGTCACATTAGTAAATAATCAAATTTAAAATCGTGATCGAACCTGCTACTAGATTGATTGATTGATTGAGGAACCGACATCACAGCATGCGGGGCATTCCCATAAGCGCTCCGTCCCCATCCTCAGAAGCCAGCGAAGAGTTCCAACCCCAATAGTACCAGTAGCAATCTGATTATATGTGCGTCTTGCCTTTCCTCCAAGCGCCGAGCATCAGTCAGATCCCCCCGCTACCCCTCGCCGTCGCATTCCCGCCAGACCACGGTGATCCCCCGAGGTGCACACGCGCGCCCACAAGGCCGCAACCACGTCTGCCCCATCACGCATCAACACTCCACCAAGTCCTGCAGAGCCAGCCAATCTGTCCGCCCGCCCACTCCCCAGCACGCCCCGGAGAAAAGATCCAAATGATGTCTGCCACCCGCGACCTCCGAAGCGAAGCAAGCCACTCCGCATGAAGCCCGCCCGCCCCCACCCTACTCAGCACGCCCTCCAAGTCAGCCACAATCACGATGTGTGCATGCACCGCACTCCCCATCCAGCGGAAATCTGCACCGACCACCCCCACCTCCACTCCCAAGCCAGATGCTGTGGTATTGCTACTACCTGCTACTATTGGGACACAAAGGAGAGTTGCACAGAAGCTCAGAAGCGGATTTCTAAGAAATTTTTGGTTGAAGATTCTGACTCAAATTTGAATATCTCCATTTAGAATTGACATACAGGCATCATTAGGTTAGGTACCGTTGGATTTGGTTTTTCAAGGCCTATCTATCTGTGGTGGACTCATAAGTAAATATCTAAATTAAAAATCATGATCACTACAGTAAGTATACTTAAGTCACTGGCATGCTGAACTGAACTGGAGTGAATGCTGAAGAGTAAAGAGTGAAGACTGAAGAACCCCATCATTTAATCTTATATTACCGTATAAAAGACAATATAGAAGCAACAATAACTTATATACAACTACGAGAAGAAATGAAATTTAAAAATAAAAACTATGACCAATGTAGTTTAATGTACCATAACTTGCACAGTGACTGGAGTCAACTGTAATTCGCAATAATAAAACAGCCTTCATTTGTTTGACTTTCCAACTTTGACCACAGAACAATTTGCTGCTGTTTCCGGTTCCGCTTGTTCAAGCCAGCAGTGAAACTTTAAGACACAAGTTGGGCTACTCGGGATCAAAATAAGGATCCAACGTGGAGTCCTCTCCCTTATTCTATTTCTAATACCCATTCATTAGCATGGGCGGTCATGGTTCGCCATCTCACACGATCGCTAATTTATGTATGTAAACGATTTTAAGTCGGCTCCGTGGCGAAGACGTTACGAACGCAGTTCGTGATCCAGCATACCCGCGTTGGAAACACAGCTGCGCGCGATTTTGCAGCAGACCGCGTTGCGTTGGTTTTTTTTACAAAATGGTATGGGTGCCGGTCGTTCAGAAACTGAAAGCAATGGCAAACAATGTATTATGTACATAAACTTGCCAAGATATCAGTTTATCACAACGGCAAAAAATGCTGGTGTTGACTGCAACGTCCTGTAAAGGATATGCAACTAACTTAACTTAAACTATGTGAAACATCAAAACAATGTTTTCCCGTAGTAAATTTGAATAACGAAGACACAAACCATAGATTGTACCATTTATTGTCTGGCATATTTCGCTGCATCTCGTCATGGTGCGACACTTCCTATAAATGGAGAAGTAAAGCAATATGGGATGCCAGGTCACAATAGCATGGATACCAGCACACAGAGAGATAACTGGCATTGAGAGGGCAGCAAAACGCGGGACAAACCGCCAGAATATAGTAAACACAGGACTCGGCATACTGGAGGCAAAAAGCATCATCAAACAACATGTAACTGACAAATGGAAACAATGGAGAGACGGCAATAAAGGACGACACGCTTACCACATGCTTAGAGAGCCCAGTGTGAAAAGTCAAGTGAAAGACAACACAAAAATACCAACGTACAAGAAACTATAGAGATTGAGAATCGGGAACTGGAAGGATAAAATCAACCGACCACTTTGCGTTGATTGCCTGGAAGAAAACACTATAGAACACTACCTACTGTCGTGCACAACCTATGACCAGGAACGCAGGGACCTAGTAGAACACTTCCAAACAAGAAACAGGACAATGGTGATGAGGGAATGCCTACAGTTGGACGGCGACAAAAAAGTACAAAAGCTTGTAAAACAATTCATTGCAAGAGCAGGGAAGGAGTTGAGCTGAGTTGAGTTAAGAACCGACATCACTGCACTCGGGACATTCCCATACGTGCTCCGTCCCCTCATCCAACAGCAAGGGAAGAGTCATGCTACTAATTGTTCCCATCGCTATTGTTTTAAAGTTCTCCTGGTCTTCCCTCTCAGTTTTGACATTCTTCCAGAACCCCTGCCGATCCCCCGCAATCTCATTCTTTCCACACATGGGTTCTCAATCTATTCCTCCGCCTTCTCCACCTGGTCCCACAAGCGCGCGACCATAGGCAATCTACCACCAAGAGGTGCATTCCCTGCTAGCCTATCAGCCTGTTCATTCCTCCGCATCCCCGCATGGCCAAGGCAAAATATCCATAAAATTCTCACAATATGTGACCCCTGAAGCGACGATAGCCATTCCACACGAAACATTCCTTTCTCCACCTTACTAAGCATACTCTTTGAATCCGTAATGAATACAATGTGTCTTGCAGTAGTCTCTTCCAGCCACATGAATGCCGCTGTTACTGACTCCACCTCCATTCTCATGCTGGAGGTCGTAGTCTCATACGCCAGACTATCCTTTTTCAAGACTCGCCCATTAGCCTTTGCAATAAAACCCTAACCACTACGTCTGTTTCTCACCATTGACCCATCAGTGTAGATGACTGTCGCCTTGATGTGTGTTACTCTGGATCAGCTGTTGCACTTCAAACTCAGTGCGGCCCGCTGCCCATTCCCTGCACGCACGACCCAGTATTATTATTACATTGTGCCAGTCCGTCATGTCTTCCGGATATTCAACCCACTCTTTTTCACGATTGATGGTCTCTAGATCACACACCTGACGTATAGAAAGCTCCGCCTGTGCCATCCAGGACCTGCCTCGTCTTAGTCTATGACGCTTGACTATATCCATGGCTGCATGCAGCGGGTTATCCCTGTCTGCAGCAACTCTCGGGTACCATTTGACCTGAAGGACCCTATGCCTATCCATCATTGTTGATAGCGCCAGTATATACCTCATGCATATAATTGGTGTGTCCTTTGTGCACCCCAGGATTACCCGCATGGCAGCATTTTATATACGCTCCAACCTTTCAAGCTGGCTCTTTGATACTGTCAGCAGCCCCAAACCATACTCAATGACATAAATTATTAACTACTGGAAGAGTCTGTACAGCAACCTCTGATCTACCCTGGTTGCTGTCATAGCCCTCAATGCATTAAGTCCCCTACCAGCCTTCACCACTAAAGCTTCGACATGATCCTTAAAAGACAAACATCTGTCAAAGGTTATACCCAAATACTTCAATTTACTCTCTCGCCTAAGATGATATCCATTCAACATAATACCTGGGACATCTGCCTTGACGATCCGGTTCTCCAGATAGTATCACACAACCGATGCCTTGTCTGGGTTTATAACGCCCTGCGTCCTTGCACCACTCTGCCACCCTATTTACTGTCACCTGTAAGTCTTTCGCCAAACTGGCCCTGTTTCTGCCCTGTCTGTACAGCAGCACATCATCTGCAAATGTCAAGATTCTGCCCACACCTGGTGGCTCAACAGCTGCGATTTTGCTGGTGTAGACATTAAAGAGCACCGGGGACAAGGCAGATCGCTGTGGCAACCCAGGTGTAATAGTACAAGAGTCAGAATTCCAGGAACCCATGCGCAGTGCAACCGTATGCTCATAAAGGACCGCCGCAACCCATCTAACAAGGCAAGGGCAGACCTCCATGTCCAACAGTGTGTATATCAACCGATCATACCTGACCCTGTTGTACGCATCCTCCAGGTCAAGAGCTACCGCCACTGTCTCTTGTTTATCCTGGAATCCCTCGCAGACATCAAATGCAAAAGTTGCAGCATTGGCCCAGGTGTCCTTCCCAGGCCGGTAGCTCCCGAGTCCTTGGGGAAGCAGGTTACGACTTTCCAAATGTTGCTGGAGCCTGTGTGCTACTATCTTTTCGAGGACTTTGCTATACGTGTTTTGCAGGGTTATGATTCTGTATCCATTAAGTCTGGAGTGATCCTTACCTGGCTTTGGGAGTGGGACCAGGTAGCTATGCAGCCAATCCTGTGGTATTTCCGCCGTATTGATGCTAAGGTTGAAACAAAGAGCCATCTCCTCCAAGTCCCCATCATTTATGTTACTCATATGGGAGTACCTCACCCCATCTGGACCTGGCGCTGTGTCTTTAGCCCGCTTCAGTACCTGTCTAATTCCCCACCTTAATCTCACAGTCCTCCTTCCTAGTGACCCGCGACAAGGCTTCTCTGACGTTATCTCTAATAGCTCTATCTTGCTGATCCGTCTGTTTTAAAGATCATGCAAGAAAAGACCCCCCCCCCTTTTTTTTTTTGGTCCTTGTCAGTTGTCATATATCAGTTGTTATCATCCTAAACGGTACCATGTGTACCAGGCATCGCCTATCTCTTGTTCTGCCGGTGCAGCCTCCAGAATTTTCCCAATGTCACATCCCCACCGACTTCATTGATAAACTGTCCTCACTTAATCCTTTTTGCCTCTGCTGCCTGAAGTTTAAAATCCTGCACCTTTACTTTTTTAAATATCTTTCAGCCTCCTCCAATTCTGTGTCAACTGAATTGGTTGCTCTCCGCACCCTCTGACCCTCTTATGGCCGCTCTCTTTTCCCTCCATGAATTCTCCACCTCTGGTGTCCACCATGGTGGTTGGGTGAAAAGTCTCCTTATTGGTTCTTCTTCTTCTTCTTCGTTCATCCGGATTTATTTTTTCGGACGTGACTGCGTTGTGCCTGTTTACAGCAGAGCTGCGTTCTTGCGTCGTTAGGCCGACACATCCGACTTCTGCGGGCATTTGTTGACCGGGTTAACCTTCCCGGGCCATTATTGGTTTATATCTTCCCTGTGATCTAAGGCGCCCCAAGAGCAAAGAGTTGTCACAATCATAACTGAATGCCCTGCGAGCACTTATAGCCATAACTGTGTTGGATTTAGGTATCAGCACAGAACAGGGGAGGTGTTCACTTCCATGATCTCCAAGTACACTCCATTCTATGTCTGATGCCGCCTCTTGGGATACAAGTGCCAGGTTGATGGCAAAGTTGTTTATCCCACCGGTTTCAATACTGGGTCTGAGTGACGTCACAAAACTGTCCAGACACTAGACCAGTGTTTCCCAACCTTTTTTGTGCTATGCCCCACATAAGCCTTTCTAAAATTCTTATCCCCCCCCCCCTCCCCGCCAACATATACATAATTTTCAATATTCAAATCTTGAAATGTTCACTAAAGAAACTTGAATGGTAGGTTTTAGGAAGAAATCACTAGTAAATTATTCAGCAAGCAGTAAGTAAATTTTCAAAACATATAATGGAGAACTGAAATTCAAGTACAAAATAATTTTAATAAAAGATTGTTGTATATTATTTTAATTATTAGTAATTATTTATTATTTGAATTTAATGAGATCCTTGCGCTTGATGCTTGCTGCAAAGAGATTTTATGTCAGGTTCCAATTTAGTTAACTTCAATTTCAAGTCTTCCCGTTTTGTTGTATCCAGCCGATTTTTTTTTTTTAGCAGCAAATCATTTATGGCACTAAATCAGCATTCAGCTAAATATGAAGATGGAAACGGTAACAATAGTTCTCTTGCACATTTGGTTGCATTTGGATATTTGATTTCGCTCTCCTTACAAAGCCACGCCATCACTCCTTTTATCTATATATATAAATCAAAGTGTATGTATGTAAATATGTATGTATGTAAATATGTATGTCCTTTATTTTTTCGCTAACGGCCCATCCGATTGAGATGAAATTTTCTACACGCCTTACTTTCATTCCAGAGCTGTCAACTGTCATAGTTTTTTTCCTTCTTCCTCCTCCTCCCTCCTCCCCCTCCCAAAATACGTACGTAAATATATGATGATGATGATGAAAGAATCCCCGAACCAAAACGCTAGGGAAAGGGAAGAAAATGACGTGACTACACATTAGCTAAGGGACTTAACTCTAGAAAAAGTTATTTCAAGGGGCATAACTTTTAATAACATTGTTGTATAACTTATAGTCATATTGTTGTATCGTTTTCAATGATTTATAAACTCTTTGTCTATAGTTATGTACCGGCATATGAGTTATAATAAATAATGATACAATCTTTTAGACATTTTCAAAGTTTACATAAAAATAATGCATAATGCATAACATTGTAACTCATCTTTCTATACTTAAGAAGTTATCTAAAAGATGTTGAACAATATCATCGCATCTTTAGTGTTTTCCGCCATCATATCGACACGATTCGCTTGACAGCACTTCTCAGCGCTATCAAGCCAAGACGCCTTACACATTTCAAGCAGTCTGATACGGGGGGAAAATGGCACGTCGTAATAGCACAAAGAAACAAGCAGCTTCCAAGATGCATAGTGAGAAAACCGACCAGACTATCAAGAAGACGAACCTGCCTTTGGAGAGTCTGCATGCAAGCTGTAATAAAGTATCTGAACCTACAGTCAATGAAACTACCAATAAGAAGAGCGACGACTACCCACAGACGAACACAAAAACTTGTGAGAGGAAGGAGGACCAAGACACCAGAATCAGAAACACTGATTCAAACACAGTCAGATGGGTGGTCAAGCGGCTAAAAATGGAGCTTACTGATCAACAAATACAGAAGCAGCTGCATGAAGAAAATCTTCACGTCAACATTTTGAAGGCAGAGCGGATTCCTACCTACTCAGAATTAAATGAGATGCTCCACACCAGGGACTGGGCGAACCCGGGCCGGGTCAGGCAGACAGACAGACAGACAGACAGACAGACAGACAGACAGATAGATAGATAGATAGATAGATAGATAGATAGATAGATAGATAGATAGATAGATAGATAGATAGATAGATAGATAGATAGATAGATAGATAGATAGATAGATAGATAGACAAAAAGACAGGAAGGGAGGGAGGGATAGACGGAGGGATGGGTCTATTAGACAGACAGACAGACAGACAGACAGACAGAGATAGATAGATAGACAAACAGACAGACAGACAGACAGGGAGGGAGGGAGGGAGGGATGGAGAGACGGAGGGAGAGACGGAGGGACGGGTAGGCAGACAGATAGACAGGGAGGGAGGGAGGGATAGACGAGGGAGAGACAGAGGGATGGGTCTATTTGACAGACAGACAGACAGACAGTCAGACAAGCAGACAGACAGACAGACAGATAGTCGGTAACGGGAACGAGAACTTATATGACTCATCTTTTGGTGCTTAATTGAAGAAGTTATCTACCGTAAATTTATTTGTACATGTAATAATTTTTATCTGGCCTTTTATAAGGGCCAAGAAAATATGAATTAAATGAGATTCTCCCCACCTTTTCGCTGCACAATGAGATGCTCCACACCAGGGACTGGGCGAAACCGGGCAGGGTCAGGCAGACAGATAGACAAACAGATAGACAGACAGATAGACAGTCGGGAACGGGAACTTATATGACTACTTATATGAATTAAATGAGATGCTCCACACCAGGAGCTGGGCAATGCCGGGCCGGGTCAGACAGACAGACAGACAGACAGACAGACAGACAGACAGACAGACAGACAGACAGACAGACAGACAGACAGACAGTCGGTAACGGGAACGGGAACTTATATGACTACTTATATGAATTAAATGAGATGCTCCCCACCAAGGACTGGGCGAAGCCGGGCCGGGTCAGCTAGTATTAAATAAAGTTTTAATTGATTCATCATTTTGCATTTCTGCGAGTTCTTCTTGATACTGCATATTTGAAATATCAGACAAATCCACTAACATTGGCTGCATCATCCAAGTTGGGAAATCAATTTGTTTAAAATCAGAAAATCTTTCTTTTAAATCAGCCGATAACATTTTTAGATGATCGACAATAACATATATAGCGGTATCAGTCACTTCACATTTTTAGAGCCAGTGAAACTTTTCAAAATGTTTGTTGTAAATATATGTCTGACATAACTCAATAAAGGTAATGAAACCAAATATCTTCGTTTTTGCATCGACAAGAGTTTTTGTTGTTGCTTGAAGTTGTTTATTTAATATATTTAGTTTTCCAAAGATATCGGCTAAATAACTCACAAATGCCTTACCATCGACCGTTAACAGATTTTTCATTTCAGGTTTTTCGCTTAAAAATCACTAAGAGTATCAAATAATTCCATAAATCTTTTTTCCATTTTCGAATTGCCCCCCTTAACAATCGAATTGCCCCCCCCCCCCCCCCCGTGGGGCGTGGGCCCCTCGTTGGGAAACAATGCACTAGACAGTCTAGAAGCTATTTTTCTCTCTCCGTTTCCGACTTCAACAACTGGCTGGTTGTCCCTTTCATCTGGGAAATCATCTCGGTACTTCAAAAAGTCTTACCGGTCTGTAATCTACAGAATTCTTGTCCCCACAACAAAAGACCCTGCCGACCTACATCCCGACAGTCCGTCTACCACATCAAAGGATGGCTGCCGCCTGCAGATGTATGGCGCGATAGTCTTCCCTCGATCAACCACACATTAAAGGATGCCGGCTGTTTGTAGACGTTTGGCGCAACATTCTGTCATCGATCGACCTCCAAGATTTTATGTGACATCACTGAACCAAGTATGCCCGCTCCGCGGCCGAGGAGTTAGCAGCTTTCTCCGCTAACCCCGAATACTCTCGTCACGTGACGCGACGAGAATTAGCAGTGGTTCGAATCGCAAAAGTGACTTATGAGAGTATGGAGCCGGTCGCTCAGAAAGTCGTGGCGTGCTGATGAGCGTAATCTAGCCTTGGAATCAACATACAGCTGAAAGATGCTGGTGTTGACCGCAATATCCTGAAACAGGATGGAAACGCGGAAAAAAAAAATCACTGAACCAAGTGTTTACCGCATTCATTAAGTCTGCATCTGTGTGGAATCGTTGCCCCTTGAGTGATTCTTTTTAGAAGTCCGAACAAGTGAAAATCACATGGTGACAAATCAGGACAATAGGCTGGATGTTGCAGAATTTCCCACTTCTTCCTTGCTAATGCTTCCTGCACAATCTTTACAACATGCGGACAAGCATTATCGTGCAACAAAATCACACCCCGCCAAAGCATGCCGGGTTGTTTATTCTAGATGGCTTTTTGCAGATTGTCTAGTGTTTGCAAGTAGTGGGTAGAGTTGATGTTCACACCAGATTCTTTAAAGTCGGCCAACAAATAGCCCTTCGTGGTAAAAAAATGCGCTCAGCATAACCTTACCAGCAGAAACCTGTAACTTGAATTTTTTGGCTTTTGGTGATCCAGCATGCTTCCATTGCATGCTCTCTCTTTTGCTGCTCGGCTCAAAGTGGTGACACCATGATTCATCGCCTGCCACTATGCGGAAGAGAAATGCATCACCCTCCATTCTGTAACGCAGCAAGTGGTTCAAACACCATCCCATGCGTTCCTCTTTTTGGTGGTCGTTCAACATCCGTGGTACCCACGGTGAATACACCTACCGATATTGCAGTTTCTTACGAACGACCTTTTGAATTGTCCCAATTGACACATCAAATTCTTTCACTAGCGAACGTATGCTTCGACAACAGTTCATCTGTACTGCTGCATCCATTTTGGCAATGGTTTTTTTCTGTTGCGCTTGACCCGGCCGTCGAAGATCTGTCGTGAACTGACGTCCTTTCCGAAACATTCGTGCCCGGTCTGTCACTGTTGTCTTCGACACACATTTGTTACCGTACGCTGTCTGCATTATACGATTAATATCCACTGGTCAACATCCTTCAAATGAAAGAAACTGAATCACCGCTCTTTGAGCTTCTTTGGACGGATTTGGGATCAACCCGGCCGTTTTCTCAACGGTCAGAAACAGAACCTTTGCATCATGGGACGATAAGCACGTGCTCTTTTATTCATTGGTCAGTACTTATCACATGACTATGACATGATCATGTTCAACGTACGCAATTACGCGCGTTGCGGCACGAACGGATTTCAAATGAACGCCCCTTATGCATGTATATGGGGAACAAAAACCAATGTCACACAATATCTATCAAATAGTTCAGTATCAGTTATCAGTTGGGGTATCGCCATTGCACTAATAGTGCCAGTTCTATGTTGGTTGACGAGGCCCCTCGTTTTCCCGATGTATCTCTCGTGTCCGACCGTGCCAATTCTTACTCCCAAGTCTCTCATCCTGGACAACGAAGTGGATTCACTGACGTCAAAGTCCTTTGTTCTCGACATCTCTTTAAGTATGTTAATAACATCGGCGCGATCCATGGGCTGGCCATCTGCAAGGGATGCAGAGCTAGCCAGTTTACCAGCTCGTTCATTTCCCTCGACTCCCGCATGTCCCGGGACGAAGATGGTGACCTTACGGACAACGGACTTCGGCAGCGAATCAGTCCACTTAGTTTAGTTTAGTTTAGTCGATGGATCAACATCACGGTACACGGGTGTAACCCATAAGTGCTCCGTTCTCCCCTAACTCAAACCTGAGTCTGGAGAAACTCAGCTCAGTGCACGAGCCCTGTAGCTCCGGCGAGGATCCTGAAATACTTTGGGTAGATTTTTAACTCGAAATTTTGCCCGGGCAGCGCCGTTAGGCTACTCTTTTCGATTTCCAACTGCCAAGGGATTTTTTACGTGCGCAACCATACACATGGGCGTTCGATCTCACTACCCAGAGACCAGGGGAAATTTATTACTAGAAGTCCACGAGAAAAAATCTCGGCATCACCGGGGCTTGAACCCGAACATATCCCGGCATCATCGGGGCTTGAACCCGGGACCTCCAGCACTCGAGGCGGACACCATACCTCGAGACCACGCATCAGTCCACTGTCTACGTACAGATCCTGCATCGACCCTCCGAATCATATTCGTTGAATCACTTAGTACACACACGTTGGTATAATGTTGTGATTCTAGCCATATGAAAGCCTATGTCACTGCCATCACTTCTATCGTCATGCTGCACGTGCCCATGGAGTGGGCACCATTGGATTCTTGAACGGTTCGGCCCGCTGAGCGGGCTGTAAATGCCCACGCACTTCTCTGCTGCTTTACAACAGATCCATCTTACAGATGAGCACTTCGAGGTTGTCTGTGTGTTCATTGATGAGCGCGTTGACCTCTGCATTGACATCGGCAGGGTTCTGTTCTCTGATCGTCTGTCAAGTGTGATAATGCAGGAGAAGGTGCACTTAAAAGCTGGAGGCACAGGCACCCATTCCTTGCCGGGGTTGATACTGGTAGGACTGCAGACCTGTCTCGTGACATCTTCCGCCCGACCCATCCATGATTTGCCCCTCTTTAGCCTGTCGCCCTTTTCTTTGAATTTACCTTCATGCAGAGGGTGCTGCTCATCTGCACTTATTTTTAAGTATGCACGAGCTCTGGAGTTCTTGATCCTGTGGTTCATGGTCGGGAAGTCAAGGAGGTATCTCATTGTTACACAGCTAGTGGTGCAGCCCAAAATGATGCGCATGGCTTCGTTTTGTACCTTTTCAAGTCTTCCAATCTGTGAGGATGGCCAGGGCATACTCGATTGGTGAAAGTAATTGTCCTTGGAGTAGAAGTATTAACAGTAATTGCTCAATATTGGCAGTTGCCATAACTCTAATTGCTGACAAACCTTTTCGAGCTTTCGTTATGACATAATCAACATGATCTCTGAATGACAGGTTACTATCAAGCCTCACGCCGGTTCCAAATTGCTGTATGTAGCCGGGGCGCAGTGTTGGGGTGAGCGCCCAACATTGCTTAAATACCCCAATGGCTCGTGAATACATAACCTCTGCAGCAAAAGTCCAACTCCTGGCCTTCACGTGGCGGAACTGTTTTAACTAACAGGAGAAGGGGCGACGGCGAGTATCTGTCGCCGGAAAATAACCAGTGTGCTCTAGATGTGTATACACATACATGCATGTGCAGACACGTGTGTGCGTGTGTACACATCTAAACTCGAGTGAGACCACAGTCTGCTCTAGCAAAGGAAATGTGCTGAAGACGGAGGCAACCAGCCAGGAGGCACACCACATAAATCAGGATGCCACGCAATTACGCAAAATGGAATATGTCGACTGCTGCTAAACGTTATGGTGCTCGCCCTGCTTTGGACCCCCAGGCAGGTGCAGTGCCGGGCCCTATGTCTCGAAAGGGTCCAACCCCAACTACTGGAGGTCCTTCTCAGATGTCCTGTGGAGCCAGGGGACATGAGAATAGAACAGCTGGCCATACTAAACTAAGACTTAAAATAATGCACTGGAATGCGGAGGGAGTCAGCAACAAAAAAGTAGAATTAGAAAACATCCTGGACAAAGAAAAAGTAAGCATATGTTGCTTGCAAGAAACTCACCTCAACGAAAATATAGCCTTCAAAATCAGAGGCTACCAGTGTTACCGATCTGACCGAAAGGACAGGCGAAAAGGTGGGATACTTACCCTTGTAAAAAATAACATCACTGCTTCCCAAATCGAAGTCTATATGGAAGGGGCTGAGTATCAGACACTTAAACTTAAAACAGGCTACACAGACCTACATCTGATCAATTACTACTGTCCAAATGACCGTCCACAGGCACTGGACACACTACCATTAACAGAAAAAATGATTGTGTGCGGCGATTTCAACAGCCACTCGCAGAGTTGGGGCTATGATCACATGGACCAGAGAGGAGAGAGACTGGAAGACTGGCAGGATGAGAATAGATTCATCTTGGTTAACAAGCCGTCCGACCCACATACTTTCTACTCGAGATCATGGCACTCTACAACTACACCTGACCTGGCTTTTCATTCACCAGACCTGGAGTGGAACATTACACGAATTGTTGGGAAACAACTAGGTGGTAGTGACCATCGACCAGTCTTTCTAACTGTAGAAAATGAGCTTGTAAGTGAAAGCAGCACCCTCTCGAGGTGGAACTACAAGAAAGCAGACTGGGCAGTGTACAAGCATCGCACCAGCATACTGGTTAGAAACCTGACCACTGAGAAAGACATAAATAAAGTAGTTGAAGAGTTTGGGAAATGCATACTACAGGCAGCGCGAGAAACAGTACCAAGAGGAGCCCGTAAACAATATAAACCCTACTGGAGTAGTGAACTGGAACAGTTGCATAATGATGTGGAAGTATGTAGAAAGCAAGCAGAGGCCACACCCAGCCAAGAGCACCACAATAAATTCCAGCATGCAAAAGCCAAATTTCAAAGGGCCAAGCTGCAAGCTAGACGGAAAAGCTGGCAGGAGAAAACAGAGTCTCTGAACTTTGAAAGAGACACAAGGAAATTGTGGAAGTTAATAAAACAACTTAACGATGAGGGCACAGGGAGAAACTCAAAAATTGCACTATATAAAGATGGAAACATCTTAACAAGAAAGAAAGCAGCTGACCATTTTGCGGACTCATTCGCACAAGATAACAATATCAAAATCAGTCCAGAGAAACAACAAGAGATTCAAGAGAAACGGCAACATACAGGACAGAAGGAAATAGTACATGAGGTTCTGGAGGCACCCATCACAATCAGCGAACTGGAGCTAGCCATATCAAAACTGAAAATGAGAAAGTCACCAGGAGCTGATGGTATCTCCAATGAAATGATCAGGAACCTAGGAACAGAGGCCAAAGCAAAGCTGTTGCAGATCTTCAATAACAGTTGGACCTTAGGCAGTGTTCCACAAGCCTGGAGAGAAGCAATCATGATACCCCTCCTAAAATCAGGGAAAGATAGTTCCATTGCCTCTAGCTACAGACCAATTAGCCTCACCAGCTGTCTCTGCAAAACACTGGAGCGCATCATCAATCACAGACTGCAGTGGTACATTGAAAGTAAAAACATCCTTATGCCACAGCAGGCTGGCTTTAGGCAGTGCTACTCTACGGAAGATCAGACAACCTACCTCTCTCAAGAAATTGAGGATGCATTCCAAGAGAAGAAGCTGGTGCTTGCGGCATGGATAGATTTGAAGAAAGCCTTTGACAAAGTCTGGAAAGAAGGTCTGATGAATAAACTGAGAAACTGCAAAGTCAATGGAAGAATGTACAAATGGGTGAAAGCATACTTGCACAACAGAAGAGCCCGAGTACAGATAGACGGACTAAAGAGCAAGAAAGTACTACTGCGTCACGGAGTTCCCCAGGGCGGAGTATTGTCCCCCACACTCTTTCTAATCTTCATCAATGATCTCGTTGCTAATCTACCGTATGGAATTAAAGCCGCAATGTATGCCGATGACCTGGTTCTATGGAGCACAAATGAACATGCATCAGTGGCCACCAGATTACTACAAAGAGCTGTAGATACATTTGTTGCATGGGCAAATAGATGGTGTGTCAGCATGAACACTGACAAGTGCAGCACCACCCTATTTACCCTCTCTCCAAAACAAAAGGCAGGGACCATCCAGATAAATGGAACACCCCTACGAGAAGATAAAGAACCAACATACCTTGGAGTAACATTTGATGGCAGGCTGACATGGAGAAAGCACATCAACAAAGCAGTAGCAAAAGCCAGAAGGAAAATAGCCATCCTGAGAAAGCTAAGTGGAACCACATGGGGAGCCAGTGGGAAAATACTTAGCAAAGTTTATCAACAGAGCATACGACCACACCTGGAATACGGGTCAACTGCATGGTGTTCGGCAGCAAAAACCACACTACAAGAGCTGGACAAAGTGCAAAATCAAGCACTTAGAGTCACCACAGGAGGGATGAGATCAACCCCTATAGTGGAAATGGAGAAGATGGGGAGGACACAAGCACTGAGTGAGCGCAGAGATACGAAAACGCTAATACAAGCAGAAAAGTTCCTCAGCTTGCCAGGCCACCCTATGAAGAACAAATTTGAAAACCTAGCTTTGGGGCGGTTGAAATGAAGTAGTTTTATCCACCAGGCCAAACGACTCTGCAGAGAAACCACCGATCTGCCCACAGTTGGTATCCCCCTAACAACTATTCCAGAGCGAACTCCATGGAAAGATGAGCATAGACTATCATTACAAATCCAGACAAAAGTGAGAGGAATATTTGACAAGGAAGATCAGAACAGTGTGCAGCGCAGAACAGCCACTCTCAGCTTCCTTGATGAAGAATACCCACAGGACCTCTGGATCCGAGTCTACACAGATGGGTCAGCACAAAATGCTGTTCGAAATGGAGGAGCGGGAGTGTACATAGAATATCCAAATAATACCAGGGACACAGCTAGAGTACCGACAGGAAAGTACTGCCATAACTACGATGCTGAAATTGAGGCAATCAAGATAGCAACAGAGAAATTACTAAATACCAGCAATGGTACACAACCTGTGGTGCTATTGACAGATGCAAAATCAGTACTCGAGGCGCTCCTGTCTGGGAAATTGCCAGTACTAAGGACACTACTTTTTGAACTTAGCAGTCAGCATAAGGTCACCATACAGTGGATACCATCCCACTGTGGAGTACCCGGGAACGACAGAGCTGATCAATTGGCTAAGGAAGGAGCCAAAGAAGAACAGCCTGATGTGCCTGTAATATACCACCAAAAGAAAAGAATGATCAAATCAGTCAGAAAGCCACCAAAACCTGCTCAAGATGACTACCACGTTATGGATAGACCAGAACAAGTCATTATTCTGCGCCTCAGAACAGGGCACAATAGATTACGCAACCACATGTATACAAAATTCAAGATTGGTGAAACAGCCATGTGTACATGTGGATTGGCGTCGCAGACAGCAGAGCACATACTCCAAGACTGCCCAAAATATAACATATCTAGGCAAACCTTCTGGCCTAGAGAGACAACAGTGGAAGATAAACTCTATGGACCACTGTGTGAACTGAAAAAGACAGTTCAATTCATACAAGAGACAGCACTGCAGTTATAGACATATTTCAAGCGAACGAAAGAAGAAGAAGAAGCCTCACGCCGAGATATGTCATCGACTGAGTTCTACCCAAAATACTCCCACCCATCCTCACTGCCGGCTTGTCTGTTTTCACAATATGGTTGTTTAGGGAGAACCATGTAACTTATGCCTTTGCCTGGTTGACAAGGGCATCGGTATCAGCACACCATGAGGAAATTCGATCTAGTTCGCCCTGCATAGCCTACCATTGGCAACCGCCTGCCAATCTCGACCCTGTCGATACAAGAGAATGTCGTCAGCAAATGACAGAGTCCTACCCCTCCCATCCAACTGTTGTTCAGTGATCGGCACCGTATACATGTTGAATAGTACTGGTGACAGTGATGAACCCTGCGGCAATCCTGGACATATCGTTGTCGGCTCAGAAGACCAACTCCCACATCTTAGCACCACCTTCCTCTGGAACAGGACTGCAGCTATCCATCGTATAAGGTGAGGGTGCACTTTCAGTCTAAGGAGGGTTTGCATCAAGTGCTCGAAGGATACTTTATTGTACGCGTCCTCTAAGTCTATGGCAGCTGCACATGTTTCTTCTCTGCTCTGAAACCCTTCATAAACGTCCTGAGCAAAGACCACCGCATTCAGCCATGACTCTTTGTTGCATCTGTATCCTCCAAGTGTGGACGGGAAGCAGCCGTGTTATTCCAAGTCACGAGCAAGTCGGTGTGCTACAATTTTCTCCAGTAGCTTGCCAGCAGTATTCTGCATCGTTATGATTCTGTAGCCGCATATCTTGGAATGGTCTTTGTTAGGTTTTGGCAGTGGCAACAAGTAGCTGTGTAGCCATTCCTCTTTGACCATCCCCTTTGGATACTGGTGTTAAATTCTCTGGCCAGTTCTTCCATGACATCATCTGACATCGTCTGTAGGTCCCCATATCGGACGCTGTCTGGGCCTGGTGCAGTATTGGGTGATTTCTTGAGCATTGCGCGTAATTCCTCAGCAGGGATTACATATTCTTCGCCCGTCCTGGCCTTCTCATACAACTGAGAAAGCGTCGTTTTGGACCTCTGTCTGGCGGGCTCGTCTTTCTGATTAGTCTGCTCTATGTAGCGTGCAAGGAGGGACTTCCCGTTATCCGCGTCCGACTTTTTCCATGTGAGGTCTGTGACTTTCTGGGCCTAGTGCAGTATTGGGTGATGTCTTGAGCATTGCGCGTAATACCTCAGCAGGGATTACATATTCTTCGCCCGTCCTGGCCTCCTCATACAACTGAGAAAGCGTCGTTTTGGTCCTCTGTCTGGCGGGCTCGTCTTTCTGATTAGTCTGCTCTATGTAGCGTGCAAGGAGGGACTTCCCGTTATCCGCGTCCGACTTTTTCCATGTGAGGTCTGTGACTTTAAAGTCTGGAATACCCCTCCGTTGTGCAGTACCGTTCATGCTCTTATGGAGGCTCTAGAATGTCGTGAGAGACCGCTCGGAGCACACCTTCATGCAGAACTCATCCCATTTCTCGGCCTTGGCCTGTTTGGCGCAGGATTTGAATAAGGTCGTCGTCCTATGGACCTCAGTCTTCAGGTTCGCCAACTCACCCTGTGGCATGTAAGCCTTTCTGGCTTTTTGCCAGTATTTGACAGCCTGCCTCTTTCCCAGCCATGCGCAATCGACCTCACCGTTCCACCATGGTGGTAGAAACCATCTTTCTTGTTTCCTGCGGCAGGAAGCTAGTTTTCTTCTTCTGATCTTGTTTAAGGCATCTTGAACAGTGTTGTCATACGGAAAGGCATTTGTCTTGTTTCCTTGACTTCTGGCCCTGTCTGGTAGTGATCACTGTCTGGTAGTGATCACTGTCGTGGTATCCCAGTGTGCCCCACGGCACCTTGGTGCGACGGTGGACGACACCAGGGCCAAGTCAATGACACTGTCAGAATCATCTGGTTGGGTGGCCATTCTAGTGACCTTCCCATCATTCAGACTAGGGCAGCAGATACCAGGACATCCTCCAGATCTTCTCCTTGTCTATTGGTGATGTTATTCCCCCATTGACTGCCTCTGGCATTGAAGTTCCCGCAGTAGTTGACATGTCTTTCCTCCATAGTGAACAATCTCTGCCACGCATAAACGTTCACAATTACGAGCTGCACTGGCGTCATTATTCTTATTGCCTGCACTTGCGGGGCATAACTGTTCCAGGCGGACATATCGACCTCAGACGCCAGTATGTTTTCGCGGACCAGAATGGCCCTGAAAACCCGCGACATTGGCTGCCCCGTCAAAAAGCTGTGTTTCTTGTAAAACCACAATGTCCTTTCCGTAGAGTAGTTTTTCAAGAATGGGTCAGCGTTGATTAAGTGATGCACAGTTCCAGTACAGTACTCGAACGTGTGTGAGGCCCAACTTGTCACATTTTAACTGCGCTTTGCGGGCGCCGGCTCGTTTACCACGCTATGTCCTTGCCTGGCGTCGTCTGGTCGTCATGTTAGGCTTAACTATCGCCACCGGGCGCCAATGATACGCCGAAGGGTCCGGGCGCGCGTGCACGAACTTCGTTGCACGGTTCGAACCCCATTTCACCTCGAAAACACACTTAATAAATAGTACACAATACATAGTAAAGGCACCACACAACACTGTGATAATGCGTGAAGAAAGCCAGATGGCAACTTTAGTGTCGCTTTTCTCTTCCAATGGCCGACACAAACTATTCTCAAGCTACATATCTACAAGTACCTTCAACGAAAGAAATATAACCAACATAAAATAAAGCCAACAACAAAAGAAAACAAATATAGTAAGGATGAAACAAAAATTGACTACACGAAAACAGGACAATAAGGAATATATAGAGATGCGTAAAAATTCTTAAACGGTGAACAAAAGAGAGATGAAAGGACCCTCTCCGATGTGGGAGACAAGGAGAAGGATGGAAATCGGCCATACAATGGAGAGGAGGGACGCACTGGATACACCTCAGACACTGAATAAGAGGAGACGGCAGGAAACCGCCCCAAGGGCGGACAAGAGGGACGCACAGGAAACCCCTCCAGCGCTGGAGAAGAGGAGACGGTAGGAAACCTCCCCGACGCTGGATAAGAGGAGACGGTAAGAAACCTCCCCGACGATGGATAGGAGGGACGAGCAGGAAACCCCCCGGCACTGGACAAAAGGAAACAGTAGGAAACATCCCCAATGATGGATGAGAGAGACGCTACAAATCCGTCCCCTACGCTGGATAAAGGCCCCCTGAACCAAGACCCAAGAAAACAAGTCCAGACGACAAAAGGTGGGCCCTTCTCAGGGCTAGTTCAAATAAAAAGTACGATAAAAGGCGGGCCTTTCCCAGGGCTAGTCCAATAAATTAAACACAGATGAAAAAAGGCGGACCCCTAGCAGGGCCCAACGCAAGAAAAATCAAGCACACAAGGTCAAGAGAGATCAGGAACTCAAGAAAACTCAAACGAAACGGAGGGGAACACCGATAGTGGCAGCAGGTACACGCAGCAACAACGGCAGAAGCAACGAGGATGGCATGGAGGATGGCAGAAAAGAAGAACCCGACCAGACATGCAGTAACATAAGCCGTCGAATGCGCAAAAGACCGGAACGATTTATACCGCACTATAAACCACCACAACTGTAACCAACATCATTGAGGCTGGTTGAACGAGGTAGAAAGTATTTTTTTTCTCTACAAATCGGAATCGGAATCTCCTTGCCTACGGAACACCCTTTGTTACGGTGGACAACGCTTAACTCTCCCCTGTTTAACCAGAGTAACGTGGAACACTCAGGAGATGCTGGATTGAGCGTGTGAGGTCCCGACAGATACTTTCTGAGATAGTTATTGGTTATGGTCGTAAGTTCTCGAAAGACGGTTTAGAAAAAACGACTACGGTCACCGACCAGTATGCTCCCTGCCAAGAATATAATTAGAGGAACTGCGGTAAAGCTGTGGAAATGTAAACAATATAAAATAACACAAAGTAATGCAGCTTTACAGAACAGAATTACGAAACAATACAGGGACGTTGCGGCGTCTAGCCTTCATCAGCAAATAAATACATACTCAAAACACAACATATAAGAGAAGACCCTCCGGTGACTACATAAAGGCATAAAGAAGGGATGAGAAGAATAAAAAGATGAATAAAAAATGAGCGCAATGAAGAGAAAATGAAACTTTGACAAAAATTATGCTTCTTAACTCAGAATCCCAGGCTGGATACTAACACAAAAGCCTTTTATACACAGCTGTGGGTTGTGGGAACCGTTGTAGGGGATGGTAACGGTTCAGTGAAAATTCCAGGTAAATGAATGGAAGTGGTACATGAAAAAAGGGGCAGGAATGTAAGGCGGGAAACTGGAAGCAATGGAGATGTGATGGTTGTCCGAGAGTGAAAGCTAACTAGTCCCAGTGGATGTAGGTACACTGCATGAGTGGGTGCCAGTGAATGGGTTGGCCATAGTGGACAAATATTAAAGAGCAATGATGTGTGCTCCTAAGTCTGATGGCGATACTAACGAAACTCATTTTCCGTGCTCCTTTATGCGAGTCCATACATACTTACGCTTAAACAGCGAAGGGGTTCTTGCCATAAGGCCAATCCCGTGAACCACGGAGAATATTCAACATTGAACGCTGATTTTATGGCTGACGGTGTAATACATTAAAAATTATGGACGTAATCTCTGACCCGTACATTATATACCGCATATAAACAAACATTGAAATCTGCTGTATAATCTCCAGAACAAAAATGTTTTTGTTGGGTGGACATAATGATAAGGTTATTTAGCATATTCCCTCAGTTGGTTACTGAAATATGGACTTTTATATGGAGGCAACCAAATGTAAATGCACTATAGTTGTGCCTGCAGCTGTCACTTAGCGCTGGCTTTCTTCACTTCTTCCATGACTTTCTCGAGTCTTAACATTCTTTCTGTCCGTGATATTCTCAACAAATTTATAGAAAATGTGATTCTGGTATAGTAGTAGTAGGCCTCTTTCAGTCCTGAAGGACTATAGAGTTGTGCCGCTTGGGAGGTGCCTGGCAGCACCGCTGGTGACTGTATAGTCCAATTCGAGAATGACAATCTCTGTCACAGTTTCCGCATCTGTGAGACGAGGCAAGTCCCGCAGTAAGTGACTGCTCTTTGAGCCTGTGCCGTCTCTCCTCAGTTTTTTGGATCTGATTGCGCTCAAAGAGCACCAGTCCGTTTCGTACATCTCTTCTCCAGGAGCATCTGTCTGTTGCAACTCTCTCCCACGTGTCTGGATCTATTCCAATGGTTTTCATATCTTGTTTACACACATCCCTATATCGCATTTGGGGTCTTCCGGTTGGCCTCTTTCCTGTGGCTAGTTCTCCGTAAAGGAGATCTTTGGGAATACGTTCGTCCTCCATTCGAGATACGTGGCCCAACCACCGGAGGCGTCTCTGCTTGAGGGGGGTGTGCACTGTGGTAATATCTGCTCTTTCAAGCACCTGTTTGTTTGTTATGTGGTCTTTCCATGTTATGCCCAGGATACGTCTCAGACATCTTATGTGGAAGGAATTCAACTTCCTTTCCTGTCTTGAGTACAGGGTCCAGGATTCAGACCCGTAGAGTAGTGTGCTAACAACACAAGCTTTATATACTTGAGCTTTTGTACGCTCTGTTAGTCTATTATTCTCCCAAACTCTTTTAGCTAGCCTGGAAAATGTTGTGGCTGCCTTTCCAATGCGTCTGTCGATTTCTGTCTCTAATGAAAGATTATCTGATATTGTCGATCCCAGATACACAAAATCGTGGACGACTTTCAATTCATAATTAGAGATTTTGATTGACGGAGGCGCATCAGCATCTTGTTCCATCACCTGTGTTTTATTTAGGCTAATGGTGAGCCCAAAGTCTTTGCAGGCAGCTGCAAAACGATCGATGAGCCTTTGGAGATCTTCTGCTGTATGAGTAGTCAGTGCTGCATCATCTGCAAAAAGTAGTTCTCTTACGCATCTTGGTCTTATTTTAGTCTTTGCCTTGAGTCTTGATGGGTTAAAAAGTTTGCCATCAGATCTTGTGTGGAGGTATATGCCTTCAGTGGCAGTCCCAAATGCTTGCCTTAAGAGAACAGCAAAGAAGATACCAAAGAGTGTAGGAGCAAGCACGCATCCCTGCTTTACTCCGCTGCTGATGCTGAATGACTGGGATGTTGAGCCGTCAAATAAAATGGTCCCCTGCATGTTTTCGTGGAATGATTTCACGAGACTAAGAAGGGTGGGTGGACATCCAACCTTTTCAAGGACCTTAAAAAGGCCGCTTCTGCTCACGAGGTCAAATGCCTTTGTGAGGTCGATGAAGGCTATATATAATGGCTTCCTCTGTTCTCTGCACTTCTCTTGGAGCTGCCGGAGTGAGAAAATCATATCGATGGTGGACCTGTTGGGTCTAAATCCGCACTGCGATTCGGGGTAGATTCTTTCAGCAAGAATGTGTAATCTTTTAAGGATTACTCTGGCAAAAATCTTGCCTGTAATGCTGAGAAGGGAAATGCCGCGATAGTTGTTGCAGTCGCTTCTGTCGCCTTTGTTTTTATAAAGGGTAACGATGTTTGCGTCTTTCATATCTTGTGGTATTGATTTTTCTCTCCAGCAGAGCTGTAATATTGCATACAGTTCTGGGATGATTGTTTCTTTGCTACATTTTAAAATTTCAGGTGGAATACTATCTTTTCCAGGTGCCTTGCCGGATTTGAGAGAGTCTAGTGCTTCGCTGATTTCTGTGAGGCAAGGTTCGTTATCCAAGGCATGCATGGCGGACTGTTGATCGATGGCTTCCAGAGCTTCTTCGCTGACAGTGTTATCCACTGAGTATAGCTCTGAGTAGTGTTCTACCCAGCGATCCATTTGTTTCGCTCGATCTTTTATGATTACCCCCTCAGTTGATCGTAAAGGGGCCATCTTATTTTTTGATGGACCGACAGCTTGCTTGATGCCCTCATACATTCCTCTTATATTTCCAGTGTCTGCACAAGTTTGAATTTGAGCAGAGAGCTGTAGCCAGTACCTGTTCGCACATCTTCTTGCCATCTGTTGTACTCTATTTCTGGCCGTTCGCAGTGCCTGCAGTGTTTTCTCTGAAGGTGATGTTTTATACATCGAGAATGCATGTCTCTTTATCTCCAGGACTGGGAGCATCTCTTCAGAGTGTGCTTCAAACCAGTCGGTTGACTTAGTTTGCTTCTTGCCAAATGTTGATAGTGCTGTATTGTAGATGGTGTCGCGAAAATGACTCCATCTCTCGGTGGAATCTCCGTCTGTGGGGCCGGGCAGAGTATCCGCTAGAGCCTGCATGAATTTGTTGACCTTCTCTTTATTTTGGGTGCCACTGGTGTCAATGCGTGGTCTTCCTTCTGTTCGGCTTCTGTAGATTCTCTTGGGCTTTATCTTCACCTTGCTGGAGACGAGTGAATGGTCGGTGTCGCAGTCAGCACCATGATAGCTGCGAGTCATCCGTACATTGCGGAGGTTGCTGCGTTTAGTGAGCACCAGGTCGAGTTGGTGCCAGTTCTTTGATCTGGGGTGCCTCCATGACACCTTGTGTTGAGGTTTCGTGTCAAAGAAGGTGTTGGTCACGCACAGATTATGGTGGCTGCAGAATTCCAAGAGACGTTGTCCATTGTCATTGATCTTCCCAACGCCAAACTGTATTAGACATGAAGGCCAAGATTCGTGGTCGGAGCCAACCCTGGCATTGAAATCCCCCAGGATAAAAAGATGTTGTTTCTCTGGTGTTTCACTGACTTCTTTGCTAAGGTCGTCATAGAACTTGTCTTTAGATTCTGATGCTGCAGTTAGTGTTGGGGCGTAAACGCTTATAATACTAACTGGGCCTGCCTCTGTCTGGAGTTGGAGCTTCAATATTCTTTCAGTGCCATCACTTGGTGGTATGATGGAATTGAGCAGCTTGTTTCTGATAGCGAAGCCAACTCCATGCTCCCTGGTCTCTCCGCATGGCTTGCCATGCCAGAAGAAAGTGAAGTCCCTCTCCTTGATGCTTCCAGTTTCTTGGAGTCTGGTCTCTTGCAGGGCGACAATGTCTATCCCCAGTCTTAGCAGTTCGTTGTTTATCACTGCAGTTTTGCGGGCATCCAAAATCTCATTTAGATCGTCTGAGATGCCAGGGGTCATGGTTCTTACGTTCCATGTTCCCAGCCTTAGGGCCGGTTGTTTTGTTTTTTTCTTGCTGTTAGGTGTATAGATTGCGGTCCATGTGTCAGGATTTCCCCCTAAGCTCCACACACCCTCAGGAGCAGATGAACCGTGGCGAGACAACACCTTATTGACTGGGGGATGCCCAGCTTAGGCGGGCGGTAGCTGTCTAGTGAGATACGATGATCTCTCCCACCGTCGGAAGTAGCCCCTGGCGCCTTGCTCTACGCCAATCGAGCATTAAGACTTATAACCGGCAAATGCTACTTCCCGTGTTGTGTCACCGCTTTACGCGGTGCTGAAGTGACCTCTTCAGGGCACAAGCCTGGGCAATGGCTAAAACTTTAAAGGCAGTCAGTGTCATACTACACTGCGGTCATTTTTTTGGTTTAAAATCAACTGTTCATTTAACAATAGATTTTTAATCAGTTTTGAAAATCGCTATTAATGTAATTAATTTACAATTGTAACTGTTCATCATAACTAGTTACTTAAGTTCAGATGCCAGTTAATCAATGTCTGGGCACAAATCTGTCGTGCCCAAAGTCATAAGCACAGCTAGGCTATTGTAGGTGAGTGTCACTTGTTTACCCGGGGGGAATGTGGAATCAACAAGCACATCTTCAAACTTATTATCTGTTGGGATTATTGACTGACTTCTGTCTACACTCCTCCCTTCTGTCTTCCCTTCCATATATCTATTTCTTTCACTCTCTCTGTTATTCCCTCAACACATACTCCGACAACAGTTCCTTTCAACGATAAATAAAAGATTTATTAATAAAACTATGTCTGGTGTATGTATGGACTGTGTAAGCGTAGTTGATAGTGTATTCTATTGTTAGTGCCAGAATGAACTCTGAATGTCTAGCAGCGGTGTCACATCTCGCCCACTCATTATGCAAAACCACAGGACAGCACATCAAACAGGAAAGATCTCACCCTGGATGATCCGTATGCTTGAATCTGACGGTAAATCCGTTATTGAATGAAACAAAACTGTTCACCGCTGTATCACTGTACAGTAATAATAATCCAGTCAGTTTATGACTTCGCCCGAGTCTGTTTCATGAAAGTATTTATCCGACATTGAAAAACACCACATCAACACAGTTCAGCATATTGTCTCTATGAGTAGCAATGTTTTTACTTGTCTATTGTCTATGCCTACAAGACGCAGGTATTTTTATTATGCGTTGGTTTCTGCAAACTTATATTCCTTTTTTCCTTATTACGTTAGTTATCTGGATCTTCTTTTTCAAAGTTCCTTTAAAAGTATAGTTTATTTCTTCTTTGATCCTGTCTAATTTATTACTTGGTTTATTGGGGTATTTGCTCTCCCCACAAATGAAATGCCTTTTGTTTTATCTTCAAAGCTTTTCCAGCACACACGAAGTATGTGTCTATCTTCTTGTTATATCCGGATAGGAGTTGAACCTGTGAAAAGTATAACAGATCCAGTGATAAGTGTCTACCACTTAATACTACTTATGCAAGTGTCCTTCTCCAGCCATAATGACAAGGCTTCCGAAGTAACCACCCACATAAGACATATGAATTCATCAAAGTCTAACTTATTCACTAATAGAAAGCAATGATAAACGCTATGCTTACACATCTATGGTCCTATGCTAAACTATTACTCTAAAGTATTAATACCTTATATATGCACTTATCCTACTGGAATCGAAATACACTAGCGAATAACACACTAATATCCCCTCTTCTTTAAACCATTAGGGACGTGTATTTCTTTCCCCCCTCATGAGCATATCTCATTCAGCCCAGTTTGGAACACACACTCACTAGCAACCCCAGTTGCTACTTATTTATAACAAGTGTCCAATCCCCCGTTGATTGTTTGATCTACAATCAAATTTGCCGTATCCTGCCCATCAAACAGCGGAGAAATCACGTAGTGGTTAGTTGTTCATTTCATTCACTGTTACGCTGTTCCCTGAGTTTCCCCGTACGCGAGTACTTCAAAGCAACTTCACTCGTTGATCGTTTTCTCCGGTCGTGTGTCCCCAGCGCGATCGTCCCGTTTCTCCGTGTCCGTTCCGATCGTCAGGCAATGACTCTGCGAACTCCTGTATCCTATTTTCATATCTGTGTCGGTCAATGATCTTTTATTCGTCCTCCTCTCAGAATGAAGTACACGATTGTTAACCCTTCTCCTTCCTTGTATTTTAATATGTAAGTTATCAAGGAATCACTAAACTGCAGTTTCGTGACAGTGAGTCTAGGACGTTGCTTGTTTTTTTTTATAAAGGTTATTGCGGAAAATGACCGCTCGGATCTGTAAGTCGAACCAAAACGACAAATGCATCTCTGGGCAAATGAACGCAAGTGTTCAAATTGTTCGACAAGCAATAGTCGCCAGAATGAAATCATATGATCAGCTGAAGGTGAAGCAGGCAGCTCCAGAAATTTACATCTCAGTGCAGAATTGCATTTCAAATCAATTACTTCGCGCTGAAGGTTTTGCTGTAATTGACAGAGCTTGGCATCAGGAAATACGAACCGATTGATGAAGAGGGCAACATTATCCTCCTCTATTGTGAACTCTTAAAATCTCAACTGAAAGATATCCAGAAGACTTTCAACTTTTACTTTGTACTGTAACAAGTCACATTTCTTTTCCATCAAAGTTGGAAACACCTCTAAAGTCCCGTCAGTCAACTGTCCGATAAACCGTCGTAGTCTCACTGTAAATGAAGAAATGTCATCGCACAAATTTGTGAATAGTTTTTTCCCCCTGGATCCTCGCATTTAAAGAGTTTACATGAGATGTGACGTCCACCAAAAATGCCAGGTCATTAAGCCAGTCATCGTTCAGCAGACATTCCCGTTCTGTAGACAATGCAAGTTTTTTTTTCCAGACAGAAACAGATAGACACTATTTTTCAGTGCCCAGAAACGTGACATAACTTTCTCTTTAGATAGCCATCTGACATCACAGTGTAACAGTAGCTCACCGTATTCCTGGTTCAGGTCTGATAGAAACTATCTGAACTAAAGCGTGTTCAGCGCCTTACTTCGAATTTCGTTCGCACATCTCAGGACAACATCCATGACTGTCACGGTAAATAAACTTGTAGTTGCGATCGATGACAAACAAGACCCGACATTAGTCTGCAAAAACAACCGACCCTTTGATGTTGTACAGACTGAGAAAAATACGTCGTTTAAACTGTCTACACACGATCGGCATTTCTAACTGAGAAACAAGATACGTCGCGTCAAAATGTCTACCCCTGGTCGGCGAATCTTTATGATGTGGGTTGTTCGAGAAACGAATAACAACGCCAAACGTCTGCCAAGGCGGTAGTAGCCTTTGAAGTGCTAGACGGAAAGTCTGGACAGACGCGGGATGGATTCTGTGATGTGGGGAATTCTGTGGTTCACAGACAGACTGAACTATTGATGTACGGGACAAAGAATTTCCCCAAATGAAAGCAAATTTGACGGCGGATTGACTCCAGTTAGTCTAGAACAGGAGGAGGAAACCAGATTCTGGACGGATCAGCGTCTAGACTTTTTGGTGACGTCACTCTAGCCCAATATAAAAAGCGTTGCGGTAAACAAGTGGAGTTAGTCGATCAAGATTTCTGAAGTGGGAAAGATCGGTGCAGTTTTCCGAGTTGTGTTCAATGAAAGAAACTAGGGTGTCACATTTTTGATATTTATCGGCGGACATAGATCCAGTCTGTGATTGCCTAGTTTCGATTAGCAACCGGAATAGGCATATGGTTCCATGTACAGGTCCACGTATGTGTGCTATGATATTCAACAGTGAAGCTAGAACACAATTTAGAAGATGATGGCTCAGAATTTGAACTCAGAAGTTGCTGAGAGGCCGCTACATTGGGCTTATACCCAAGTTGGTTTGCGGGAACCTGGCTTCTGCTGAGCAGGACATGCTGATGAGATTTATGTTTAGCAAGTGATAGGTGTATCACTGAACAGTCAGAACATTGTATAAATACACTACTGATACCAGGAACATTCACACAAATTTATAGAAATACCATTTCACATTCCTCTCCTCCCTCTCAACCATCCTTAATCTCTCTAATTATTATTCCACTACATTGTCCTCAACTCCCTGAGTAAAATGATATATCACTCAAGCTAGTTGAAGCCACACAATAGGATACTAGTGCCGACGCTCCTATGATACTTTCTAGCACCTCACTTATAGAACATTCTATCACTAATCATAATACAATATATCACCACACCTATAATACATTATATCACCGCACCTATAATACATTATAATGACATGTTTCAGATTTAAAGTCTTTCCACACAGAGCTTCTTGGTAAATGAAAAAAATGATATTTTGATATATTGCTGCCAAGAAATTGTTCCAATAATGCTAGACATCCAGACTTTTTACCCGTCAAATCCGTAGCACCGTCGGTGCATACACTGTCCAGTTTGGTCCATTCTACGTTGTTGTTTTTTTTCTACACACAATTCAGAGGATGGGGACGGAGCGCTTATGGGAATGTCCCGAATGCTGTGATGTCGGTTCCTAGATCAATCAATCAATCAATCAATTCAGAGTTTCAAACAGACCAATCCCATTGGTAGTTGCATGCATTGATTCAAGTCCTAGAAGTTCTTCAATGACTTCCAAATTATCGTTTATTGCTCGAACAAAAACTGCGACCTGAGCTGTGTCAGAAATGTCAGTGGATTCATCCACTGCCAATGAAAAACAAAATTTATAATTTTTGATATGTGCTGCAACTTGACGATGAACATCGTTGGCTAATTCTTCAACTCGCCTGGCCATAGTATTATTAGACAAAAAAATCTGATCAAATTTTGTTTCACACTTTTTATCGCCAAGCATTCTAGCACCAATTATAAGGGAAGGCTTGATTATTTCTTCTGCATCTGTGAACTGCTTCTTTTTGTGAGCCAACAGAAGAGCGACTTCGTACGACGCAACAACAGCACTCTTGCTCTGTTCGTTAGCCTTGGTGGAAAATGACTGCCTGGTCAGAGAACTTTCTCTATGAAATCTTTTCTTAACTCCGAATTGATCGGATATTGAGCATTTATGTCTGAATGTGTGGTCGTGAAGTGTCGTTCCAGATTACATTTTTTGTAACAGAAACACAAAATCTGCAGATTAAGCAAACTGGTTTACCACCACGGCTCGGCATACACATAAATTTCTCCGTCCAATCTTCGCTGAATTCACGACAAGCAACATCTTCACATTTTCGCTTTTTACTATTGTTTGATATTAGATTTTCCCACTGATGTTTATAGGCTTGAACGGTAAATTTTTATTTTAAAAAATCTAATTTCAATACAATAACTACCGACTCTGCTAAACCTTTGTAACCGACAACATGGCGCCTTGCGCACTCTGATTGGTCGACAAGGCTTGAATATGGGAACTTCATAACGTTTCATTGTGAACTGAACAGGCGCATTCGATAATATCTAAGCATAAAAACCACGGGCAGAGTAAATTATCGCACGCTGACGGGGCGCTCCGAGTGCATTAAAAAAAAAAAATAATTATTTAAAAAAAAAATTATTAAATAAATAAATTATATTATATTAAACAACGAGGCCTCGTGTGCCACTTACTTACAGCTGGCGGGCTACAAGTGGCCCGCGGGCTGTGGTTTGGGAACCTCTGATTTAGACAATACACACATTTTCAGAAAACGGATTTTTGTGCTAGGGATATTATTTCTGTTTTCATTGAACAATGGTGATATCAAATAAAACGGGGACACCAAAATGTGACATAGAAATAAAAGGGGAAATTCTCAACCAAATTTTAAATACCTAGGGGCACTTATAACATCAGATGGAAGATGTACAACAGAGATTGATTGATTGATTGATTGATCTAGGAACCGACATCACAGCATTCGGGACATTCCCATAAGCGCTCCGTCCCCAGAAAAGGGCAGGCAAAAGTCGCATTTCAGAAAATGCAATAAGTCGCTATCAATGAATGTAAGAAAGAGAGTGCTAAAATGCTATATAGAACCAGTTTTGCTGTATGGAATCTTGGAATGTAAATGAACAAATTAGGAAGAACTTAGAAGCAACAGAGATGTGGTTTTTAAGACGAATGTTGCAAATTCCTTGGACTGCCAGAGTAACTAACAACGATTGCCCGAAAGAGGCTAATGAAACTAGAACACTATATACAACAATAAGAAAGAGACAAACAGCTTTCTTTGGTCATATGATGAGAAGAGGGGTATTGAGTATTGGAGAACACCGTGACAACTGGAAAGATCGAGGGGAAGAGAGGCAGAGGCAGACCAAGAGAAATGATGCTGGATGGATTGAGACGGTGGCATGGAGGAATATCATCAGCAGAGTTGATCCAGAACACCAAAGACGAGATCTGTGGAGAGCCATGAACGCCTACGCCAGCCGGCAGGGCACTTGATGATGATGATCATAGAGCACCCTCTTCTATTTTGCACACAGCTTTCTTATTCATAATTCTATTCGCAGCATCGATTACAACTGTTTTGAGTATTATGGAATCGATTCCGGCAGTGGTAAAACAACCAGAAAGTGACAGACGGAAACGGTGTCCTGACGGCAGGACGTCTCGTCTTCGTATTAGTTAAATTATATAGTGATACTTCTTAGTCGACAAATAGAACTTAGTGTTTAGTGTTACTGTTAGTACGTAACGGACTGGAGGTTTGTTTGTTGTTTAATTTAAGTGGTAACGTATTTTATTTTATGTAGGCTGAAGTCAGTCAGTTAGTTTTTTTTTAGATAGTCGCAGTTCCAACTTCACAGCAACGGGTCGTCCCCATTATGCTCCGTTCCTGTGCCAGTGAATATCACACAAAACGTTCCCCACTGCCCAATGTGAAAAGTGGAAAAGACAGGAGTCTCGACAAACAACAGCCCGCACAGATACACTGCATAATGCCGCCGCTAGAATGTCAACACAGTGTTACTGTTACACTGGTTACACACCAGTTCCCCACGAAACACCTAATTAATCTCTGATGGAATCGGCAGTCATTTTCCTATCTGGATGTTTCCTAGATGTTCACCTACACAGATAACGAAAATACAGTTCATCACCGACGGCAGTGGCAGTCAACCAGAAGCTCAGCAGAGCGTTCAATAAAAAAAAAACCTCACAGTGTCGTGCCACGCACTCACTCAGTAGCAGGGCGACGGAAATCAAGCCTCCTTAGTCGCCTCTTACGACATGCGTGGTAGGCTACAGTGTTGCTATTCTTTGCTTCCCTCTTATGGGCCCCGGCAACACACGTCGTAGTAAAGTAACTAAACTAAACTAATGACTAATGAAATATATAATAATAATAATGAATATCATACTATACTATAATATACTATTTAATATATAATAGATCCTATATCAACCTATAGAACCTATATAATATACTATATAATATATATACTGTAATATACTATAATAGTGTTTTTCAAATTTAATATTAAAAAAGTAAAACTTAAAAAAAAAGTAATAACTAATAATAATAAAATAATAATATTATTATAAATATAATATTAGCAAGTTTGGTCAATATATTTAAAAATTGGGTTTTTACTTATGAAATCATTTTTCATACCAGTTAGACAAGCTTGACAAGACGAATCCAAAGGTATCTCAACGTAGAGTGTAGTGTGCGTTAATTCTAAGCGGAGTTATGAATTTTTTTTGTGAGATAATTTATTACCAGGAAGTGTAATGATTGATGTCCTAAGAGATTGAGGAGATTTTATCGCGGCTCATTAAATTGGAAGCTGAGAAATTCTACCTTCTATTACTGTGGCTTGTTTAATTTTAAACGGACAACATAGACCCATATATCACTGCGTCCCGGGTGGCGAGATCTAATTTGACGTATTATCTTTTTGTGCTGTGACCTAATTAATAATTGAGAACGGAGTGACTATACATAAAATTTTGTGAGTAGTACGAGCCGCAATACACAAAAATTTGTGGCTTGTCAAGTGATTATTCGGCTGGTCACGTGATGTCTACTTCATTTTGACTACATAATTAATTTTTGTGTAACTATCATTGTGTTCTCAGTAGTGTAGTGGTTAGTATCTCCACCTGTCACACGGGAGACTAGGGTTCGACTCCCCGCTAGCAATTTTTAAAAAAAATTTTTAAAATTGCCGTCTCCACAATGAAGGTTGGCTGCAATGGATCTCCAACACTGTCTGTCTTTTGCCTTGGCTGTACATTCTGTCAGGCTGATGTTCATCCATCTCTTGATGTTATCTTCCCACTTGTATCATTGTCTACCTCTTGTTCGCTTACCCTCAACCTTGCCCTCCAGTATGGTTTTTATAAGAGTATCATGTCTTTTAACAATAACATGGCCGAAATATTTCACTTGCCTCTTTATTTCTTCCGTCAACTCTCTCTCTCTCTCTCTCTCTCTCTCTTTCTCTCTCTCTCTCTCTCTCTCTCTCTCTCTCTCTCTCTCTCTCTCTCTCTCTCTTCTCTCTCTCTCTCTCTCTCTTCATTCCCAGTTTTTCTAGAACCTCTGCATTTGATTGTTTTGTTTCCATGAAATACGACATATTCGTCTGTATATCCACATCTCCAGGGCTTCTAAGCGACTTTCTAGTTGCTTGTTTTAGGAACTAAGATATAGAACTGAGAAACTCGAAGCATCTGAATAAAGTGTTCTCTATGGATCTGCGGTAGCTGCCTGGGGCGCATCCCCCAGGTAACGATGGAGTGATCGAGTCTCGGATGAATCCAATAGATGTCTATGTTTAACGTGAATTTTATTTGCCAAATAAAATATCACTGTCCGTAGAGTGTGTCCTTGTCAACAAATATTGTCTTTGTGAGGTCTGAAGAAAAAGAACTTGCAAAAACAAAATTAAGACAGACGAGAAGAGAGAATAATAGAGTCTTCTTCAAATTTTTGTGAATAGCGGCTCGTACTATTCACAAAATTTTGTGCCGTATAATCACGTGACCAGCCACAAATTTTTGTGTATAGCGGCTCGGACTATACACAAAATTTTGTGTATAGCTTCTTCCATTAAAAATGGCCACCATTTGTTTATTATTCATTAAAAGTCTGTCACATTGCTAACTAACCTGGTAAGATGTATATTTTATTGTGCGTTTTGGTAACAGGAAAGTAAAGGTCACATTCCTCTTTTGATAGAATGTCAAGAGGATTGAGAGGATCAACTTCATTGCACCAGCTTTGACCCTATATGGCTCGGCCTCTTTCCGCACGGTGGCCTCCCGAAAGCATTGTACAAAGCACGAGAGTCTCAGTCTCTGACAAAAATGCACTCGACTTTTAAGACTTTTCCATAGGATGTGCTGTGACCTAATTAATAGTTAAAAATAGCTGCCCATTTATATTAATTAAATGTCATGTGAAATGTTCGTCGTTAGTGAAAGAACAATTCATGAAAATGTAGTCATATTGTCTTAATGTACCAACTGCATTACGACAGCTTTCTTTTGTTGATTGAATATCACGCATTAATGTAAGTAAATAAGGTTGTAACTGCTGCATAAATTAAGCAGCAGTTAATTAATTATTAAAATATTAAATAAGAAAAAATAAAAATATTAAATAATTAAATATTCACTAAAATTAATTTCTACTTCTGCTCTATAATTACACTGTTCTGTATCTAATAGTGAGCAATTAATAATTAAATACTAACTTATTTAAAACATATAACTTATTTTACAGTACTGTATTTAAATTTAAATAATTATGTACTGTTGCGCTGCTTAGAAAAAAAGTACTCCTTACTTACACTACTTACAGCTTTACAGACGGGTCTGAAAACTGGCTTTCAAAATTATTTTCAGTCAAGTCAAATGCTGAAATATTATACAAGTACACAGATACATTACTGCTACAAATGACACTTGTATTCTGTTTAATTTTAGTAGTTAAATTACCAGTTGTAATTATAAATAAATACAGGTCCGCTATAGTTTATTGTATGGGCGCCGCAATCTTGAATTTTGTGTTACGACGGCCATGTTTAAAAAAAATGAATGGAAATAAGGAATGATCTTGTGTAATTGTGGTAAAAGTAACAGTTGATTACTATTTAGCAACTGATGATGTATCAAATTTAAGATGAAAAATATGATGGTAAAAAAGGATGAGAATGTCAAACAGAAAAATACGATTAAGGTGAAGAAGATGATCGTACAGAAAATATTGATAACAGTCTTCTTCTTCTTCAGCATTTCAAGCCATTGAGGTTCTTTGCTGCAGATACAAGCCGTCTCTATTCGTCTCTCTGGTTGACCTTCTCTTGCCAGTCGCTGATTCCAAGTGCCTGTAGGTCTGTATGTACATTATCTCTCCACCGTCTTCTTGGTCTACCTCGGGGTCTATGGTAATTTATTTCCTGAGTTTAAGCGAGTTTTGTTTCCCTATTATCTTCCATTCTTTCTATATGCCCCAGCCATTGCAGTCTATTAGCCTTCATGATACCAGTGATTAGCGGGGACTTCATAAATGTCTTTGTTGCTTCTTCTTTTCCACTCTCCACTTTGTGTATCCCTAATGGGCCCAAAGATGCGTCTTAAGACTTTGTTCTCAAAGGTTTGTAACAAGGTTTCGTCTCCTTTAGTTGTACTCCAGGTTTCAGAGACATACAGCACAACGGGTCTAATCAGTGTTTTGTATATTGTGATCTTGGTGTTATGAGATAGCGCGTTTGATTTTAGCAGATGTTTTAGTGCATAGTATATCTATTTCCAGAGTTGATTCTAGCTTGTATTTCTTCCCTCCTTTTGTTGGAGCAGTTGAAGATTGTATCCAGGTATTTGTATGCTTCCGTTCTTTTAATGGTCATATTATCTATTTGTATGTGGTCGGAGTGTTTAGCTGTTCCTTCTCTTGAAATTACCATATATTCTGTCTTATCTTGGTTGATAACCAGTCTCATTTGTTGAGCTTTTTCCTTTAAGTAAGTCAATATTTCCAATGTCTTTTGTTCATTTTCCTCTGTAATATCTATATCATCTGCATAACCAAGCAGTCTGGATGTTCCTCCAATAGCACATTCCTCCTTTACCTTCCTTACAACTTTCTCTAGAGCCAATTGAAAAGGAGCGGCGATAGTGCATCACCCTGTTTCAAGCCAGATGTTATTTGGAAAGGGTCTGTTATAGACTATAGACTATTCTTATGGATACTATCATAAGCTTTTTTAAAATCCACAAAAATGTTATGTAGATCTCTTTTAAATTCCCAATTTTTCTCGGCTATTTGTCGTAAGATAAATATCTGATCTATTGTTGATTTGTTTTGTCTGAAACCCGCCTGGTAGTCACCTAATATGTCTTGTGAATATGGTTTTAGTCTATTTAGTAATACCGCGGATAGTATCTTGTAGCTTAGTTTAGTTTAGTCGATGGATCAACATCACGGCACACGGGTGTAACCCATAAGTGCTCCGTTCTCCTCCTAACTCAAACCTGAGTCTGGAGAAACTCAGCTCAGTGCGTAGATAGTATCTTATAACTTGTGGACAGGAGTGATATTCCTCTATAATTTTCACATTGGAACTTGTCTCCTTTCTTAAAGATAGGTATCAATAATGACTCTTTCCAGTCATGGGGTAATTCTTCTGTCCTCCAGATTTTTATTATTAGTTCATATAGCTTTAGATGTAATGCCTCATCAGCATCAACTCTTCCATTCAGTTTCCATTGCTTGAGTGGTTGTCAAATGATGCTAGAATATAGAAAAGCTCAAAGTTATTGATAATTTCATTGTTGGTATTATCTGTTGTGAGCTTACTACATGTTGTGTATTTCTATTATCATTATTAATATTGTTATTGTGTCAGATCTTAGTCAGATATGACTGAGCTACCGTATAACAGTAGCTGGTACTACCTGCTTTCTGTTAGCGCCGAACGTTGGGCGACGCTTACCAAACCCGACACCCACATTGTGCCAACGGCTTTGGGCGGAAGAGCGCAATTGGGAGGGTACAAGCCTTACCCTGGTGCGAGGAAATGCAACCTAAAGACAAAGTGTCATGACAGGGCAGACCAGGCCCTAAGACTTAGTTGGCGGCTGGTCTAGGATAGAAGCTCCGACAGGCGGACAATTAGAGCATTGCTTTGCTGATCTGGCAGCTTCTGCAGCTTGTCTTGTTCCAGATGTAGAGGTGTTACCTTTCCTCTGGAGTGAACTAGGCAGGCCGAGAGAGGGATCATGCTGCATGGGCAACACATGATCTCTATATTTTAGCCCAGGCTTTGTGCTATGGAGAGGCAATAACTCCATCCCTTACAAACTATCGTCTGTCAAGACGGCAAGGTGCCAATGATAGATGTAATGCATGGCCACCTGCGTTTATAAATTCAGCAGCAATTCCATCAGCCCCACTTGCCTTATTGTTTTTAAGTCGTGTTATTACAAATAGGATTTCTTCAAAAACAGGTTCTTCAATTTGTGGTTCACACGTTAGAACCGCTTCCTGTGGGAAAGTGTTACTTGGAGCTTCACAATTTAGTAATTCAACAAAGTATTCTTTCCATGTGTTACACATGTCCTTATTGGTATTTATCATATTCCCATTTTTGTCTTTTAAACCAACCATATGTATTGTGTTGGTGCCCTTGTTTCATTGACTTCAGCTCTTTAAAAAACTGTCTGGATTTGTTTTTCTGGTGATTAGTTTCCATGTCTTTGATTATATTGCTCATATATTCTCACTTCTGCTGCTGAACTATTTTTATAGCCTCTTTACATTCAGTTCTATATTGCTTTTCATTTTGGATGTTGTTGATGTCATTTAACCACAACTGTCTGGCATTCTTTTTCCTAATGACTGCTTCTTCACATTTTTGATTGAACCTTCTGTTCTTTCTATGCGTGGTTAACGCACCGAGACATTCTTCTGCGGTAGTTTGAATTGTATTCTTGATGTTCAACCAGTTTGGTCAACGCTTTCCTCCAACAGGTTTTGTATAATTTCAAGTTTACATTTTATTTCATCTGCAAATTTCTCTTTGACTGTGCTTTCTTGTAGTTTTTCTCTGTTATATGTTGGGTGTAACCTTTGTAGTTTAGCATAGAAAGCTCTCTTTAAGTTTTATTTTAAATTTTGCTCCAACGAGGAAGTGGTCGCTGTGGCACTCAGCTCCTCTATAACTTCTAACTTGTTGTATGTTTGATACATTTTTGTTGTTAATTAGAATTTGATCTATTTGATTATAGGTTCTCTTGTCACATGATTTCCAAGTTTGTTTATGTATATAAGCACTAGACTCGAGTTTCACTCTCATTGAGATTTTCTCTCATGAGCTCATGAGAGCGAAACTCGAGTCTAGTGCTTCCACATTGACGTGGATGGGCCTTAGGTTCATACCAGAATAAGATCAGCGTTGCTAGTAGTGGGTTGTGCTCAATATTTAAAACTTATGATAAAGGTGATGAATGTTTAGATGAAATGATAAAAAGATGATGATATTGGTAACTGTGAATAATGTGATGATAGATATTATGACGATTAAAAAGATAAATATAGACTAGTCTGATGATGTTAAAATAGATGATGATTTTAAAAAATATGATGGCAGAAAAGATAACGATGAAAAGAGTGATTATACAGAAATTAATTACAATAATAAATAATGTTTAATTAAATACCAAGATTAAGGGAAGCTTCAGGTGACAAAGTTGATAATGATGACTTTGAATAAATTTATGATAAAGTTGGTGATACTAATGGTCAGTGAAATAATGAAAAAGATGATAAATAATATAATGGTAGTGGTAAGTCTCAATATAATGATGATAAAGAAGATCAAGTGTCATCAGCACATTGATCTGTAATGTACCTCCTGCAAAGCATACAGAGATGACAAAGTTTGCTAGCACATAGACAAGAAATATTAGTGAGACTACATTTTAATGTTCATCAGCTTGTTCTAGTGCTTTCCTTCTTAACATTTCAGAACATAACTGCAAAATGACAGGCACTCTGACTTGTATGTAAAGTGTTTATTGTGTGGAGGTATTCATTGTTTTGGAAACTTGTTGTGCCAAGTAATGGTGCTGAGTGACAGAGTTCTGAAAGCTCCTCTAGAACAAAAAACAAGCATACAGATTGCTTTCATATGTGTGCATAATAATAAGTGATTTACTTTAATTTGTGATTCGTTTGGATATATTGTATGCAGTTTTCATGGAGTAGCTAGAAGGTAAGTGGGAAACAATATCTAATTTTACACACTTTATCTGTATTGTGGGGAGCGGGGTGTTTATGCTGGAAGCATGGAGTTTGTGCTCTGTGTGACGTTTTTAGCAGGGTACTCTGAGACTGAAAGAGGTCCAGTCATATGGGACACAACTTGGCCCATTGAAGTCAATACTCTTGTCTTTAAGCCCGTTTAAACCTAATGCAAGACAGAATATTTAACTCCATCTTTACATCCCATTCAGAAGGAGTCACAAGTGGACTGATCATACCTATATACAGAGGTTAAACAGCATCGAGAAAAACATTAAAGTACAATCTTTGAGGCCACGCATCTTTCTTGTGGCAACATTGGGATGTGAGTCAGGAACCATTTCACAATCGCTAAGGAAGAAAATCTATGTTGCTTAACAGAAATATTACACTAAGGTTCTTAGAATACCATGGACCAAAGAGAAGAAAAATACTGGCATTCTACAAGACCTGAACACTGGCTCATAAACTGTATTATGGTTTGGAAACTGGAATAATTTGACCATATTAAATGTTGGATGGCTTGAGACAGTGGCTTAGAGAAATATGATCAGTAGAGTTGATCCAGAGCACCAAAGACGAGATCTGTGGAGAGCCATGAAAGCCTACACCAGCTGTCAGGGCACTTGATGATGATGATGATATGAAATGTCACAGTGGCTTGGAAAGAACAGTGATTGAGGGTATGGTTCCTGGAAGCAAAGACAGGGGTCGACTAGAATGAAGATGGACACAGGACAGACACCTTTGGAATGATGCAGGAGAAATGGCCAAAGATCTAGAAACTTTTCGTCGGACTGTGGCGAGGGTGATGTTCTCCAAAGGACCAGCTACACAAGGATGAAATAGAGCTGTTAAAACTAAGAGTATTACTGGTAAACTGCAAACATTCATTAATTGGTGCCTGTGCAGAATAGGACCAAAATGATATGACAAAATCACTGTACGACGCTTATGGAGAGAACTAGAACTAATTTAGCAAAATAAGAGTTGAGGAATAAACGCTTCCATTAGATAGGGCACACATTGAGAAAACCTGATAATAGTATCACTAGAAAGTCCTTTCTCTAGGACCCCCAAACAAAAGAGAGGGAGATCCAAAAACACTTGGAGAAGGGAATTAAAGACAAATGTATATTATGGGGAGAACATGGAGGGAGCTACAGGAGACAGCAACAACTGAGTAGACAGCAACAACTGAGTAGACAGCAACAACTGAGTAGACAGCAACAACTGAGTAGTCTGCAACAACTGAGTAGACAGCAACAACTGAGTAGACAGCAACAACTGAGTAGACAGCTAAAACTGAGTAGACAGCAACAACTGAGTAGACAGCAACAACTGAGTAGACAGCAACAACTGAGTAGACAGCAACAACTGAGTAGACAGCAACAACTGAGTAGACAGCAACAACTGAGTAGACAGCAACAACTGAGTAGGCAGCAACAACTGAGTAGGCAGCAACAACTGAGTAGACAGCAACAACTGAGTAGACAGCAACAACTGAGTAGACAGCAACAACTGAGTAGGCAGCAACAACTGAGTAGGCAGCAACAACTGAGTAGGCAGCAACAACTGAGTAGGCAGCAACAACTGAGTAGGCAGCAACAACTGAGTAGGCAGCAACAACTGAGTAGGCAGCAACAACTGAGTAGGCAGCAACAACCGAGTAGGCAGCAACAACCGAGTAGGCAGCAACAACCGAGTAGGCAGCAACAACCGAGTAGGCAGCAACAACCGAGTAGGCAGCAACAACCGAGTAGGCAGCAACAACCGAGTAGGCAGCAACAACCGAGTAGGCAGCAACAACCGAGTAGGCAGCAACAACCGAGTAGGCAGCAACAACCGAGTAGGCAGCAACAACCGAGTAGGCAGCAACAACCGAGTAGGCAGCAACAACCGAGTAGGCAGCAACAACCGAGTAGGCAGCAACAACCGAGTAGGCAGCAACAACCGAGTAGGCAGCAACAACTGAGTAGGCAGCAACAAATGAGTAGGCAGCAACAACTGAGTAGGCAGCAACAACTGAGTAGGCAGCAACAACTGAGTAGACAGCAACAACTGAGTAGGCAGCAACAACTGAGTAGGCAGCAACAACTGAGTAGACAGCAACAACTGAGTAGGCAGCAACAACTGAGTAGGCAGCAACAACTGAGTAGACAGCAACAACTGAGTAGACAGCAACAACTGAGTAGACAGCAACAACTGAGTAGACAGCAACAACTGAGAAGACAGCAACAACTGAGTAGTCTGCAACAACTGAGTAGACAGCAACAACTGAGTAGACAGCAACAACTGAGTAGACAGCAACAACTGAGTAGACAGCAACAACTGAGTAGACAGCAACAACTGAGTAGACAGCAACAACTGAGTAGTCTGCAACAACTGAGTAGACAGCAACAACTGAGTAGACAGCAACAACTGAGTAGACAGCAACAACTGAGTAGACAGCAACAACTGAGTAGGCAGCAACAACTGAGTAGGCAGCAACAACTGAGTAGGCAGCAACAACTGAGTAGGCAGCAACAACTGAGTAGGCAGCAACAACTGAGTAGGCAGCAACAACTGAGTAGACAGCAACAACTGAGTAGACAGCAACAACTGAGTAGACAGCTACAACTGAGTAGACAGCAACAACTGAGTAGACAGCAACAACTGAGTAGACAGCAACAACTGAGTAGACAGCAACAACTGAGTAGACAGCAACAACTGAGTAGACAGCAACAACTGAGTAGGCAGCAACAACTGAGTAGGCAGCAACAACTGAGTAGGCAGCAACAACTGAGTAGGCAGCAACAACTGAGTAGGCAGCAACAACTGAGTAGGCAGCAACAACTGAGTAGACAGCAACAGCTGAGTAGACAGCAACAGCTGAGTAGACAGCAACAGCTGAGTAGACAGCAACAGCTGAGTAGACAGCAACAGCTGAGTAGACAGCAACAACTGAGTAGACAGCAACAACTGAGTAGACAGCAACAACTGAGTAGACAGCAACAACTGAGTAGGATGGTCTTGTGTTAGATTTTTATTTTGGGCACTCACTCACTTTGAACTCAAGCGTAGTCCATACACACAACTTCTAGTAGTGCTGGACTGAATTTTGCGTGTGGAATAACTTTCCCTGTTAACAGTGTCCCTCGCCATCAGGTGAACCCACTCAGACTTCAGAGGTACTTGTTATTTATGTCCCCAAGTCAAGGACGAAAGGTCGACATTTTAGTCCAACTGCCCGGTGTAGGGGTTGAACACCTTACCTCAGCATCAGCACACCGGATGTTTAAGTACGCGTGTTCTTATCCATTTGGCCGTGCTGACCTCCCATTAGTTAGATGAGAGTCTGTACTCCATTGGGGGTTACAATGCTGAAGAAGAATAATTCTCTGAACATGTCATTTGCTTGCTAATGTTTAACTACTAACACAAGAATAATTCTCTGAACATGTCATCTGCTTGCTAATGTTTAACTACTAGCACAAGAATAATTCTCTGATCATGTCATCTGCTTGCTAATGTTTAACTAGTAACTCAAGAATAATTCTCTGAACATGTCATCTGCTTGCTAATGTTTAACTAGTAACACAAGAATAATTCTCTGAACATGTCATCTGCTTGCTAATGTTTAACTACTAACACAAGAATAATTCTCTGAACATGTCATCTGCTTGCTAATGTTTAACTAGTAACACAATTGTTCCTTGTAGCAGTAATTTAATACTTGTCCTCAACCTTTTCTGATCATGTTCATGTGTAATGTTTGCATGCTGCACAGCAGCATTTGGGGGGCTGTGTGGTCTCGAGGTATGGTGTCCGCCTCAAGTGCTGGAGGTCCCGGGTTCAAGCCCTGTTGAGGACCGGGATTTTTTCACGTGGACTTCTAGTAAAAAATTTTAAAAATTTCCTCCTGGTACTTGAAAGCTCTAGAGATTTGTGAATAACAAGTGTTCTCATGATGATGATGTTCTATGATTGGGCCTCTAATAAAGGAATTTAATGGCTCGTTTCAAAATATGTAATTTATCCGAGTTTGATTTATTTTTTCTTAAAAAAATAATGCTTGCTCCTGAGAAAAAGGGGTTGGCTCCTGAATCATGTATAGATTTGTCTATCCCTGCTAATAGAATATTGTTGAACACTAACTCCCTACCAACAATAGGGTACTAGTGCAAGAACTGTTCAGTCACAGCAGTAGAAAACAGCTGAATAATAACAACAGATATGAAGTGCCTTATAAAGAATACTACATGTGACAAGAAGAGAGAGAGAATTAGAAATGATGACTTCAGAAAGCAAGTGGGTAAACTGTGAACAATGTCTTTTATTTAGATTGAGTGTCGGATGACTTATGAGATGTGACAGGAGCACCCAAAACAGCTTACCACAAACAACATTGACATTTAGATAGTGGAAACGGAACAAGACGCAGAACACAAAAACTGTGAATCAGTGGTATAGTAGATTGTGGCCTAGCGAAACAGCAGTGGAAGATAAACTTTATGGACCACTGAATGAACTAAAAAAGACAGTGAAATTAATACAAAAGACAACATTGCAGATACAGACAAATTTCAAGTGAACGAAAGAAGGAGAAGAAAGTGGAATAACCGATTCAACAACTGCACCTTATACACAGGCGACGCAAGGAAATCTGAAATATCTTCCTTGTCTGATGCTGAGAAGCATAACGGACAGCAGAAAGAAGTAGAAGTAGACCTTGTGTGAGCATCTGTAAATGTACTTAGATCTGTCAGGCATATCTGAATGCATGCTACACTAGTCTGCAATGAGTAGTTCATTCATTATGACCTTTTCTTGTTGATTAATGAAAGATCATTACCAAATTAAGCAAATTGCAGATTATTTGAAATGCTCAAAGAAACTGTTGGCAGGCTTTTTTTTCCCAATCTTAGTGAGAACATTTGATGCCATGGCAATCGCACGGCCACCTGGTATGGACTTTGATCACAACTGGCCAGAGAGTACAGAATGCCTGACTCTAGACTTTGGCCCTTTTGAAACTGTTCATATGTGGAAACCTATGCCTGAGTGTGATGAGTTTGTTGGAGCAAGGTTAGTCAGTTTTTAATGATATATATGTTTGTAACAGTATGTTCCTGAATATTCTATAAAATTGGTAACATTGTTTAGTGTACACACTTTCCTTAGCCAGAGGTTACTAGATCTAATGAAAGCTAAACATATCATCAATTGTTTTATCAAGTATTGTCTGGATATCTGTATGTCTATCTTAATGTCTGTTGTGTGTGTCCTCATTTTACCTGTGACATTTTGTCTACATTTGCTTTAAATGTTGGGGAAATAAAGGTTTGGGATCTTGGGTCACTGGCACAGCATTGAGTTTGACCTGGTTTGCGTAGCAGGCGCGTTAGGGTCATCTCTAGCAGGCTACGCTGATAATGTCATGAGCAGTGTTGGACGCCTGCATTCATCGTTCCCCCAAGTCAGGGAAAAACAAGCCACCTATTCCTGTGTGCATTCAGGCCTATCAAATGTGACGGTCCTAGCACATCGCACACACAGCAAGTTCCATCTTCGGGCTGTTATTTTTGATGTGTTTTGTGTGTAGCATACCCTTGACAGAATTGTTCAATACTTGGTCTTCCTCCAGCTCTGTAGTCAGAGCTTCAGCTGTAGACACTCGCCTTTCATCTAACATGATGTCCGAGCCTCTTTATTTTATCTCTGTAAATTTACTGGGTATAAATTTGGCCGCGAAAGCCTTGTCTACAATGGGATGCGGCAACAAACGTTAGCTAATGTGTCATTTATAAGACAAAAGCATTGTTTGTCAGTAGAAATCTGGTATTGTTTGCTCCAGTTTGATCTGAGAGTGGATTGATGGGCTCCAAACTGTGTAAATATGGTTAGTGGGTTCTGACCACTACTGTCTACATCTCCAAGGCTGCATATACTTGAAGCTCCTCTTCCAATTTGTTCCAGACTAATGAGATTGTCGTTAACTGATTCACTACCAAACAAAAAGTGGGCTTGGACCAAACAGAAATTGATGGCAGAAAATGAGAAGTAGGGGTGTGTCACAATAATGGTGTAAAAATTGTAAAAATGGTAGCAGATATATTATATATCAAATTAAAGAAGATTGCACAAGGAACACGTTGGTATTGCTACTATTACTATAGGTTCAATCAATCAATCATGTGCCATGCCGGAAAGCGTGGGCGGTCATGACTCACCATTTCATCCGATCACCAGTGTCGTGGATCAGCTCAGTGTTCCTGTCTCGTCCATGCCATGTGGCCAAGCCATCCAGGTATTTTCCTCTCGGTCTTCTCCTTGGTCTGTTCCCTTCGATCTTGCCAGTTGTCACCAAGTTCTCCAATCCATTTCTTCTCATAACATGTCCAAAAAATTTTGACTGTCTACGTCTAATTTCTCTAATCAGTTTACGATGTTCATTTGTCTCCTGTAGTACTTGGTCATTGGTTTTTCTGTCTGTCCATGGTATTCTTTGCATTTTCCTCAGAAACCACATTTCTGCAGCCATCAGATGTTTTTCAGCTTGACTGCTCATTGTCCAAGTTTCACATCCATACAAAAGAACAGGCTCTATGTATCCCCTCAACACTCTTTTTCTCATTTCAATTGACATCTTTTTATTGGTCAGAATGTTTTTTATCTTGCTAAAGGCTACTTTCGCCATGGCGATTCTTGTTCTAATCTCTTCAAGGCATCTCCCATCAGATGTTATGACTGTTCCAAGATAATTGTACCGATTCACTTGTTGAAGAATATTTCCATTTACTTGTATATTACATTGTGGCACTTCTTTCTTCCTAGTGACGACCATAACCTGAGTCTTTTTTCAATTTAATTCTAACCCCAGTTGCTCACTGTGTACAACAACCGCATCTACTAATTGTTGCAGGTCCTGCGCATTGTCTGCAATTAATACTGTATCATCTGCATATCTAATGTTATTGATGTTTCTTCCACCAATGCTGATTCCATTTATATCCTCTACGTTTCTGAAAATATTTTCACTGTATAGGGAAAAAAGCATGGAGACATCACACATCCCTGCCTAACACCTCTCTTAATTGGCTGATACTGTCCCACTTCATTATCAATCCTTATTGCAGCTTGTTGTTTCCAATATATGTTTTTATAAGTCTAAAGTCTTTCCCATCAATTTGTAGATCTGCAAGCATATCCACCATGTTGACATGTCTAACTCTATCAAAAGCCTTTGTATAATCAATAAAGCAAAGATGTATATCCTTGTTTACTTCTATAGCACGTTCAATAACTGTTCGCAGCATATACACAGCATTTACTGTACCCTTTCCTTCTACAAACCCGCATTGTTCTTCCCCTATTTCAGGTTGTATCTTCTTCCTCTCTTTGCATGATAATTCTTAGCAAAATCTTTGTGATGTGACTCATTATACTAATTGTTCTATGTTGATCACATTCTAAGGTTCCTGATTTCTTTGGGATTGCAATAAATACAGAGTTACGTAATTCAGGAGGTATATCTCCTGTATCATATAATGTGTTCAGCAGTCTGGTGACTTGCTCTAGACCAAATTCTTCTAAAGCTTTAATCATTTCTGTTGTGATGTTATCTGCACCGGGGGCCTTGCCAGCTTTCATATGCTTAACTATAGGTTAGAAATATAATATTATTATTAGCAGATGTTGTTTTAAAAAAAATTAAGACAGGAAGGGTGGCACGGCAGACCATCCATCACCCATAGTGTGCTATATCCACCCCCATCACCCCATGGTGTGCTATATCAACCCCCATCACCCCATGGTGTGCTATATCAACCCCCATCACCCCATAGTGTGCTATATCAACCCCACATCACCCCATGGTGTGCTATATCAACCCCCATCACCCCATAGTGTGCTATATCGACCCCCATCATCCCATGTTGTGCTATATTGACCCCCATCACTCCTGGTGTGCTATATTGATCACATCACCCTGGTGTGTTAGATTGACCACATCACCCTGGTGTGCTATACTGGCCACATCACCCCTGGTGTGCTGTATTGACCACATTACCCCTGGTGTGCTATATTGACCACATTACCCCTGGTGTGCTGTATTGACCACATCACCCCTGGTGTGCTATATATATAATAAGTTACGTTAAACTCCTGCGGGAAAACTAAATCCTAGGAATATCTTTGTGACTTGACTTTGACTTTAGCTCCTTCCCACAGTTTACTTTATTATCTCACTTATTACTTTATATCTTTACAGGAGAAGCAAACATACAGTTGTGGCATACAAGGAAGCTTTGTACGTGTTTGGAGGTGACAACGGGTATGCTTTTGTAAAACAGTCTGTATGCAGACTATAGATAATCTACATGTGCACAAATTACACTGTTTTAAATATCTTATTTTACATACCTTTAATTAATTGGGCACGTTTAAAAACATAATTTTATAAACTGCTTTTTTTTCTGTTTCTTTCCTTGGTTGAAGTATTGGTACAAAGGATGATAAAAGGGTAACAGTTTTTACAATTTTGACATCAACTGGCAAGGGTCAGCAAAGTGGTGACTTTGCCATAAGATATCTAGTATTATGTGATATGCTTACCTGACTTGATTTGTTACATTTGTGTTGTTTTGGTACAGCAAGTGCGGGAAATTAGAAAAACCAGATAAACTAGATATTCATAAGCCAGCATCTTTGACAGGGAGGAAGGGGACATTTTATAATCTTTCGTGTCTGTATTATTCTTAGCAAGCCAGTTACTTATTGCCTTATTGCTAGTGACTCATCATCATCATGTGCCATGTTGATAAGCATGGGTTGTCATGTTGGCCATCTCAGTCACCAGTCTTGGATCACTTGTGTTCTTGTCCTGATTATGCCATGTGGCCCAGCCATCCAGGTATTGATCTCTCTACCTTCCCCTTGCTAGTTTCCCACTGTCTTATTACTAGACATGTTATAGTCCCAGCCATCCAGGTATTGATCTCACTACCTTCCCCTTGCTAACTTCCCACTGTCTTATTACTAGACATGTTATAGTCCCAGCCATCCAGGTATTGATCTCTCTACCTTCCCCTTGCTCATTTCCCACTGTCTTATTACTAGACATGTTATAGTCCCAGCCATCTAGGTATTGATCTCTCTATCTTCCCCTTGCTCGTTTCCCACTGTCTTATTACTAGACATGTTATAGTCCCAGCCATCCAGGTATTGATCTCTCTATCTTCCCCTTGCTCGTTTCCCACTGTCTTATTACTAGACATGTTATAGTCCCAGCCATCCAGGTATTGATCTCTCTACCTTCCCCTTGCTAATTTCCCACTGTCTTATTACTAGACATGTTATAGTCCCAGCCATCCAGGTATTGATCTCTCTACCTTCCCCTTGCTCATTTCCCACTGTCTTATTACTAGACATGTTATAGTTCAGCATATGCTACTAGAGATTTTCATCCTTACAATAACATGAATACTGCAGGTTGGTTTAATAAAGGTTTGACCATTATGGTTAACAATTTCATGTGTGAACTAGTTGATTATATTGGGAATGTGAATTAAAACACATTTTACTGACACATAAGCATTTTCCCCCCACCAGTAAAAATATGCTAAATGATCTTTTACGCTTTGATGTAAAAGACAAGTCTTGGGGTAGGGCCTTTACCACAGGCAAACCACCCGCGCCCAGATATCATCACTCAGCTGTGGTTCACGAGAGCAGCATGTTTGTTTTTGGTGAGTACATTAAAATGACATACATTGTGAAATTATTATGTTACTTTGTAATGTCACTGATATCTTGCCATGTTGTCTGCATTATAAAAATTGCTATAGTTTTGGTTTCTGGAAGATAGACACACAGAGAAGTTCTCTTTCTTACTGCTGAGGACAGTAATCTTACATGAGATGTTATTTATTACAGTGGTTTAGGTTTTTTGAATTAAGTGGCAGTTTATTTCAATTGTCCAACTGAGCAAATATGCTTCAATGATATGCAGTAGACAATTTTGGACCTGTGCTAAGTCTTCCATTAAGTAAATAAGAAGAAACAGAGACTGGCACAGAATTCCAGCTGTTATAAATCTCTTTGTTTTGTAAACCAGTCAATATTATTTCATATCATGTGATATGGTGTAAAATATTAGCATGCAATATTCAGTAACAAGAATGAACTTTTTTCAACATGCAGGTGGCTACACCGGTGACATTCATTCCAACTGCAACTTAACAAACAAAAACGACCTGTTTGAGTACAAGTTCAACACTGGTCAGTGGCTTGAATGGAAGTGTGACTCCAGGTGTGTGCTAGTTATTGTTAAAGATCATTTTGATCCAAGCTTGTTTGTATGCTTTTCAAAAATAAAAGTGAAGTGAATTATTTATCATGCTGGTTATATACATATTACAGACCACAGGCAAAGGCCAGCTTAGTGAAAAAATAACCAATCAAATGCTGTCTCCGCAATAAAGGTGGCTTCAGTGATCTGAAACATTTTCTGTCTCTCACTCTGGTGGAACATCCATTTCTTGATTTCATCTTTCCACTTATAACATTGTCTACACCTTGCTCGCCTGATGCCTTCCAACTTGGCTTTGAGAAGGAACAAGCAAAAAGAAGCAGCGGCTGCAGCAGGATATAACAATATGAAATGCACACAATTAGGTATATTTAGCTCCTGCGAAAAGAAGAGATACTAAACACAGACACAATGTACATACCTTACAAAGGACTCCATACTCAGGTGAAAACATTCAAAATCAGAAACAATAAATAAATATATAATAATGGAGTAATAAAATAAAAATAAGTGATAAAGAACACAAAGGACTACCTGACATTTCGGTTTGTCATGGACATGACAACACAAACAGATAAACAACAAAATAAAACATGCAAAATAAAATTAAAACAGCTCCTAGTTGTCAGGAGGAAAGCGGAAATGGTGGTTTAAAACGGCTTAGAAAGGCGCTCTTGGGCTACAAAAGTTTAAGTAGTTTAGCTGCCAAAGTGCCAGATAGGATGTGTGTTGCCAAATGGTGTGTAAACAGTCTGATATGGAGAAATTACAAGGAAGATAGCATAGTTATACCGTGGCATCAACAACAGTATTGATTCCTGCTGGGTAAATGCATCCGGGAGAGTTTATTAATTGGTTTTCAATTTTGAGCCTAATGGAGTTGTTAGAGAAGCAAGGTTTCAATGCAGTGACCCATAGACTAACCACAATGGAGTCGACGATGTATGTAGTATGATCATTTATCGTCATACAGATTGGAACATTGTATATATTCAAGTCACTCATGCCACAGTCGCCAGCTTTGAACAGGAATTGATGTAACTGCTAGTCAAAGACTGGTTGAATGTTAGTCAAACATGAAGGAATGAACACCTGAGATGTAAATATAGGTGAGTAATCAACCAGTGTTCAGCAGTGACTGTTAGCCTACATCAAGCACCTGTGGATTTGTCCGAGAGACAGTGATAAATTGTTCTGATGATGATTAACAAATTTGTTCATTACTAATATCTGTAAAGGGATGATCTCCGAGATCCTCTTCCTGCCAAAGCCAACAGTCGCATGATTGGCAAGAATCAGCGCTTACCTGTTGCTCGGGCCGCCCATGGAGCAGCAGTGTATGATGGAAAGCTATGGATATTTGCAGGATATGATGGCAATGCTAGACTGAATGATATGTGGACCATTTCTCTGCTGAGTGATACCAAAGGATGGGAGGAGGTGAGAACAACTGTAAAACATATATCATTTTCTTCACTTTATTATAGATAACTTTATCTTATGAACAAATGTGGGTGAAAAAGGTGGGTCTGAGTTGTTCCAGGGACCCAGAGAGTGAGTTAGTAACTGTTGAAGATGGCTGTAATAGCATTTTTGTAGTAATGGAAAGTGAAGACACTCAGAAAGAAAGTGACCAATTATTTCATTCAGGATAAGAACAATGTCTGTAGATGGATACATGATGGGGACTGTTACACTGTTAATGTCCGTTGACTTTAACACTTCTGCATGGACTCTGGAGAATGAGACTGGTTTTTTTCAACTAATGTAATTGTTGTTATCAACTTTAGAATGATAGCAGTGTGAGGCACACAAAGTGTTAATTGACAAAGTTTAACTTACCCCTGGGGCAAAACAGTTAGTTGCATGTCCTGAACAGGACATCGCAATCAACCCCAGCATTTTGTGACTGTTTGTTATTTACTAGACAATTTTTATGTTCAGTAGTTTAGCATTGCTTTCTGAATGATCCAACACTCAAATTATAGAAAACCATGCAAGGTGGTCTGCTACCAAATCATCCACAGTTGATTCAAAACCCTCGACTTGGTATGTCGGAGAATTGTGAAACGTGTTCACTGACGAAAGCCACAGCCTCATGGTAATGGTCTGAATTATTTGTCAGGTTCTCAGTGATGTGAAAGGCACAATTTTTTTTTATTTTAGGGCGCTCGCTTGCTTTGAACTCAAGCGTAGTCAATACACACTATTTATAGTAGCGATGGACTGAATATTGCATGTGGATTAGCTTTCCCTATTAACAGTGTCCCTTGACATCAGGCGAACCCACTCTAACTTCATAGGTAGGGGGCACAATTGATCAATGACAGTAGTGTCCTTCAATAACTCTCTTTCAATGAATCTAGCACCATATGCCTAATGACCTGAAGGCTTGTAAAAGGGTCGTTTTGTTTGTTACTTTAAAACGAAACATTCACACAGCTAAGTGTGTGTTCCTCAAGCAAGAAACATTCACACAGCTAAGTGTGTGTTCCTCAAGCAAGAAACATTCACACAGCTAAGTGTGTGTTCCTCAAGCAAGAAACATTCACATAGCTAAGTGTATGTTCCTCAAGCAAGAAACATTCACACAGCTAAGTGTGTGTTCCTCAAGCAAGAAACATTCACACAGCTAACAGTGTATTCCTCAAGCAAGAAACATTCACACGAATTCACAGGCGAAGGCATACCTCAGAGTAGCTGCAGACACAGACCACCCACTGCATGAGGCACTGGACGCAGTTAAGGGTCAGCGACTGATAAGAGGGAAATCATGGATGGCTCAGGCGGAGGATACGATCAGACAGGTGTGCCCCTTGGAGAACATTAGGCGTGGAGAGGAGTGGGTCAGAGTGCCAGCGGAGCAGTTAGACTTGTGCAGAGTTATAATCACATTAAGCCGGGAGTGCAGGGAGTGGCCAGCAGAGACCACGGAAGTGGAAATCCAGCAACTAATTCAGGACAATGCTCACTCTGGTGATGTGATTATCTACACAGATAGTTCGGTGTCAAGAGGTGAGAGAAGTGGCTGGGGGTTCATAGCCAAAGCTAATGGTCGATGTTTGGGGCAGGAGAGCCTGGCATATGATACCACAACATACAGCTTAAGAATGGAGGTGGAGGCAGTCACTGCGGCTCTCCGCTGGATGGAGAATACGACACACACACACACATCGTGATTGTAACTGACTCAGAAAGCATGCTGAGGAGGGTGAGAACGGGCAGGCTTCGTGCGGAGTGGCTTGCTTCGCTTCGGAGGTCACGGGTGACAAGCATCGCCTGGATCTTTCCTCCGGGGCATGCCGGTGTGCTGGGAAATGAACAGGCGGACAGATTGGCTGGCTCTGGAGAACTTGGTGGAGTATTGATACATGACAAGGCAGATGTGGTTGCGGCCTTGTGGGAGCACGTGCACACCTCGGAGGAGCAAATGGATTACCATGGTCTGGCAAGAATGAGACAGCGAGGAGTGACGAGGGGATCTGGCCGACGCTCAACGTTCAGAGGAAAGGCGAGACGGACTTATAATCAGATTGCTACTGGTACTATTAGTGATGGAACTCTTTGCTGGCTACTGAGGATGGAAACGGAGCACTTATGGGAATGCCCCGAATGCTGTGATGTCGATTCCTAAATCAATCAATCAATCAATCAACTATCAGAGAGTGAGTGCTTTCAACTACTTCTGTGTTAGTATCAGTAATATACAGCTGAGAAAGAAATTAGACAAAGTGCAGATAAAGACAAAAAAGACTGGGAAGGGGAGTAGAGGAATATTGCAGCACAGATGGATTCAAAATGGGATAGATAATGTACACACGAGAGCAACAGAGGCAGGACATGGTTTATGAAGAGAGAAATTGTAAAAGACTGTTATAGGAGCCAAGGTCTGCATAGGAGAGGTCACTGGATGATGATGATTAAGAACTCCACAGGCACTGGAAGAAGTAAATAACAATATATGTGGTATAAACATACATACAGCATCTTGACTTACTGTGGGCGCTGTTAGTGCATACTGCTGTTGGTGCTTCAAAAATTTCCTTACTTCTGTAACAGCTGGTTGCCGTTTGGGCCAAACAACGGACTGGAATTCACAAAGAAAGTTAATCAACTTAATAGGATATCTAATGACAGACTGGTAATACTTTGACTTAAAGGTGCCTCTCCAGACGATAAATAATTTAATGCCACAATGGCTACAAAGACGATTTAGTCCGTGACATCTTCTCCAATGGCTCTATCTTGTTTCTCAAATACAATCTCATTTCATGATCCAGTGCCAAACCGAGATATTTTATATTCATCACTTATTTGAATTGCCTGCCCATTTATGGATATAGGCAGGTCTGTTTTTCTGTTGCCTTGTTCAGAGGAGATTATTTTTAATTGATCTCTGCTCCCAAGTCTATCTGCCAAAAATGGGTACCAGGAACTGTCAGGGGAGGTATGGGTGGCTGGCATGATATAGATCACATCAGCCACAAGTGTAGGTTTGTCTAACACAGTGGGGCATGATATAGACCACATTAGCCACAAGTGTAGGTTTGTCTAACACAATGGGGCATGATATAGACCACATCAGCCACAAGTGTAGGTTTGTCTAACACAGTGGGGCATGATATAGACCACATTAGCCACAAGTGTAGGTTTGTCTAACACAGTGGGGCATTATATAGACCACATCAGCCACAAGTGTAGGTTTGTCTAACACAGTGGGGCATGATATAGACCACATCAGCCACAAGTGTAGGTTTGTCTAACACAATGGGGCATGATATAGACCACATCAGCCACAAGTGTAGGTTTGTCTAACACAATGGGGCATGATATAGACCACATCAGCCACAAGTGTAGGTTTGTCTAACACAATGGGGCATGATATAGACCACATCAGCCACAAGTGTAGGTTTGTCTAACACAGTGGGGCATGGTATAGACCACATCAGCCACAAGTGTAGGTTTGTCTAACACAGTGGGGCATGATATAGACCACATTAGCCACAAGTGTAGGTTTGTCTAACACAATGGGGCATGATATAGACCACATCAGCCACAAGTGTAGGTTTGTCTAACACAATGGGGCATGATATAGACCACATTAGCCACAAGTGTAAGTTTGCATAATACAGTGGGGCATTATATAGACCACATCAGCCACAAGTGTAGGTTTGTCTAACACAATGGGGCATGATATAGATCACATCAGCCACAAGTGCAGGTTTGTCTAACACAATGGGGCATGATATAGACCACATTAGCCACAAGTGTAAGTTTGTCTAACACAGTGGGGCATTATATAGACCACATCAGCCACAAGTGTAGGTTTGTCTAACAAAATGGGGCATGATATAGACCACATCAGCCACAAGTGTAGGTTTGTCTAACACAATGGGGCATGATATAGACCACATTAGCCACAAGTGTAAGTTTGCATAATACAGTGGGGCATGATATAGACCACATCAGCCACAAGTGTAGGTTTGTCTAACACAATGGGGCATGATATAGACCACATCAGCCACAAGTGTAGGTTTGTCTAACACAGTGGGGCATGGTATAGACCACATCAGCCACAAGTGTAGGTTTGTCTAACACAATGGGGCATGATATAGACCACATCAGCCACAAGTGTAGGTTTGTCTAACACAATGGGGCATGATATAGACCACATCAGCCACAAGTGTAGGTTTGTCTAACACAACGGGGCATGATATAGATCACATCAGCCACAAGTGTAGGTTTGTCTAGCACAATGGGGCATGATATAGACCACATCAGCCACAAGTGTAGGTTTGTCTAACACAATGGGGCATGATATAGACCACATCAGCCACAAGTGTAGGTTTGTCTAACACAATGGGGCATGATATAGACCACATCAGCCACAAGTGTAGGTTTGTCTAACACAGTAGGGCATGATATAGACCACATCAGCCACAAGTGTAGGTTTGTCTAACACAGTGGGGCATGATATAGATCACATCAGCCACAAGTGTAGGTTTGTCTAACACAATGGGGCATGATATAGATCACATCAGCCACAAGTGTAGGTTTGTCTAACACAATGGGGCATGATATAGATCACATCAGCCACAAGTGTAGGTTTGTCTAACACAATGGGGCATGATATAGATCACATCAGCCACAAGTGTAGGTTTGTCTAACACAATGGGGCATGATATAGACCACATCAGCCACAAGTGTAGGTTTGTCTAACACAGTGGGGCATGATATAGACCACATCAGCCACAAGTGTAGGTTTGTCTAACACAGTGGGGCATGATATAGACCACATCAGCCACAAGTGTAGGTTTGTCTAACACAGTGGGGCATGATATAGATCACATCAGCCACAAGTGTAGGTTTGTCTAACACAGTGGGGCATGATATAGACCACATCAGCCACAAGTGCAAGTTTGCATAATACAGTGGACCACATCAGCTTACCGGCATGGCACATGATGATGATAATGTTGGAACATTTTTCAACATCATGTGCCCTGCCAACAAGCACGAGTGTGCTTCTGTCTCCACAGATTTCAGTCCCGGCTGGTCTGGGTCAGTTTTATTGATAGATATTCCTTAGTGCATCTCTATCATAAAAATTGGCGATACACGGGGTAGGTGGAACGAACTGTAAGAGGAAGGCAGGTGTAACCTTTGTGAGACTTCTGTAAATGTTGCAGTTTATTTCCTAGGTCCATCAGAGTGGTGACATTCCTCCAACTTGCTGTAATTTTGCTCTGGCTGTTGCAAGAGACTGCATGTATGTATTTTCTGGCCAGAGTGGTGCAAAAATTACCAACAACTTGTTTCAGTTCAACTTTGTTGAAAAACAGTAAGTTTTTCATGCTGTTTTCTCTATCAAGTGTCTACATTTAAAATTATGAATTATTTTCTGTAGTTTGTATTTATTTAGTTTGTGTCTGTTAGGATTTAATTGAATGTTCAGTCACTGAAGTATGCCAGTCTCTGTTAAAAAAAAACAACCTCATAATGTTGATGAATGTTGTAGCAACGCAATGGCTGTAAACACATCAGATTCATCCCCTCGTTCCACATTTCTTAATCCAAATTCAAGCAACCTTAAATATGTTGCTAGCAGTCGTTCATAGATATTCTTTACGACATCTCTGTTGTCCATCATGAGTGTTGCAACTGCTGATCTTCTAAAGCCAACAAATGTGCTCTTTTTGTTGCCTCACACTCAGCATGACCTGCACATTGTATGTCATTGTAAGAAAGAAGTGTCAGTGCTCAGTAGCCACTCATGCCTCATCTGTCCATTTTAAACTTTACGCCATGAGGACTGAAAATCAGACAATATGATTGTTCTGGTGACTGGAGTACCTGCCAGCACTTCCAACTTAATACTTGAGGTTGTAAACCTACAGACTCCATTCTGCTCAGCAATAGTCTTTCTCCAGACCTAGCTGAGCATCCATAACCAGATTTTTCTCCACATTGCACAGAATCCTTGGCATAGACTATGATCAGTTGCTAATTGCAGGGCCATAGCAGACCAACTAAAACGGGAAAAACCCAAGAATGGCAATTTAGAATTTGATGGTTGGGGAAAAGCTCAGAGGAAAGCTATGAATTTTGTGCATCATAGTCTGAAAACATGAATTGAACCATCTTAAAAGATCGTGTTTGGTTATTCAGGAATTATTTGGCCGCCATAAGCCATACAAATGTAGCAGATAAGAATGGTGTTAGTGGTTCCTGTTGTTTCCGGTAAGATGTGAGTGCATGGTTTAACAAGACCACCATAACTTGAGGCTTCAAGACTATACCTGGTTGTTGATGTGGCTCAGTGTGCATGATTGTAGACATTGATTATCATTTGAAAAGTAAAAATGATGCCAAGTGCAACATACTTGTCGGGCATGGCAGGAAGTGCACTGCAATCACTTCACTAGGGAGTTGTGGAAGATGAATTTGCTTCTGAGCTGTCTGTTTTTTAAAATCCCAATGGACTTTCCAGTTCTGTTGTTCGTGCTGCTCATGTTTACAATGCACACACAGAGTAGCATTATACAATCATAATTGCTGTACTTTTGGTTTCCCAAAGATAGATACTTGGCACAGTTATTCTTCTTGCTGCTGAGGACAGTAATCATATATGAGATGTGATTATAGTGGTTACAGTTTTCTCACTAAAATGCAGTTTATTTTAATTGCACAACTGAATAAAAAATGCTTTAGCAATATGCAATTCAACAACAGCATTTAACATGTGCTGGGTAGGGGTGAACCATCCTAATCTGAGATACATGGAAGAGGATGGATCTCTTCTTTGTGAATAGGGTGCTAACAGTGAACAGCTTTTGATAATGAAACTAAGCGTCTGATCCATTTGAAGAATATGAGCACCATATAAGAGGCACAGGGTGTCCCAGAAGAAGTCTTTGTGTCTGGAGCTGCTCCACGTATTGATTGATTTCAGAATGGACATCATAACATTACCCATATATGCTCCTTCCCCTGCAGCAAATGTGGAAGGTGTAGATGCTAATCATCCACTGACACAGTGGTTCTAAACAGTGACTTTGTCCTTTGATATGTCCCTTCCTACCAGACCCACACATAACTCTTAGTTTGAGCATCCTTGAATATGTTATTTCATTTGTTACTGTGTCTTTCACTGTTAGTTGTTCACAGTGTAATCTTCAGTATATCTGCCTTGTTCATGAATGTTCCATCTGTTAGTGCTTTTGAAGCGAACTGATCCGCTAACTTGTTACCTCACACTTCCACATGTTCCAGACTGTATCCATGGAAGTCTCTGCAATAAAGGGGTATTTATGCCCAGCAACCACTCATGCCACATCTCTGTCCATTTTGAACTCTGTGTAGTACAGGCACGGTGGAGGAAAAGTCATTGAACCAGGGCTAGCAAGTAGAATATTAGAAATAAAATATATATCAGAAAGAATTATAATGGTGAGAATAAAAGAACAGACAATCACCACATATGGACAAATATATGCACTATGTAACACAAACAACAATGATCAAGAGTGTGAGGCAACAACATCATAGTTATGGGAGACTTCAACGCAAGACTAGGACATAACAGAACGGACATAGGGAAACATTTTGAGGCATTTTGAGACCAACACAATGAAAGAAATTATAATGGAAGTAGATTGATAGAGCTATGCACTTAACACGACCTCTTTATAACAAACACATTTTTTAAACCCAAAGACTCACAAATATACACCTGGTATATATGGAACAATTTAGACACCAAAAGCCAAATTGACTTCATATTAACAAGAAACAACAGAAAGAAAAATTTATTAGATGCAAGGGTAGTGCCCAACTTAAGTATTAACATGGATCACAAAGCAGTTATTACCACAATAAGAACCAAAAGAAGAAGAAAGCAAAGACTAGGAAAGCACATACCATGTGAATTAGTAAACTTAAAAAATCTCAAAGACGAGAGAGTGGGGTGAAATTACGAGAAAGAATTAGATAAAAATTTTTTTAAACTACCTATAGAAAGAAAAACGGTGGAAGAAGAATGGGAGATGTTCGAATCAAGTATTCTAAACACTGCAAAATAACATTAAAAATGCAAAACACAGATAAAGAAAATAACAAGTTGGTGGAACGCCGAAGTGACGACAGCTGTGAAAGACAAAAAGGAAAAGTATAAAAAATGGGTGAAAAGCAAACAGGAACATGATTACATCGAATATAGAATAGCAAGAAGACATGTGAATAGAATAATAAAGAGAGAAAAACAAAAAGACTGGAAGGAATATGGAGAAACCCTAAATAAAAACTTACAAGGAGGCAACTAGAAAATTCTACAAACAGATTAGTGCAATGAGAACTAGAGCAGAACCCTTTGACCCAACTGAAATAATTAACAACGAAAAAGGAGAACCAATAAGTGAACAAAAACAAATACTAAAAAGATGGAGGCAGTACTTCGAAGAACTTCTCAATATTCCATCAGATGCCACAGGAATCCAAGAAACTGACAGATGCCATCAAAGAACCAGACATACTGAAAGAAGAAATTAGAGAACCCATAAGATTAGCCCCACTGAATAAATCACCAGGACAAGCGAAATACCAAATGAATTAATTAAAGCAGCAAGAGAAGTAGGAACAGCATGGCTACATAGACTATTTAACCATATTTGGATAGAACAACAGACACCAAGAGACTGGGGAAGCACCATAATTATCCCAGTTTGGAAACACAAAGGCAGTAAAAAAGACTGTACGCAATACAGAGGCATTTCCCTTTTGAGTCATAGACTACCACGTATAATAGAACCCCAGCTAAACGAAACACAACTTGGATTTATGAAAAACAAAGGATGCACAGATGCCATCTTTTCTCTTAGACAAGTAATAAAAAAATTAATAGAATTTAATGCGATACTCTACTTAGCCTTTGTCGACCAAGAAAAGGCATTTGATAGAGTAGATAGCAGCAAGCTATGGGAAATCCTTAAAATAGATGGAATGAGTACACATATAACAAACACATGTAGAAGCTTATACACTAACAGTGAACGCACAGTAAGAACATGTAGAGCATACTCATACCCCTTCACCATAAGATCCGGGGTATGACAAGGTTGTGTCCTGTCCGTCCGTCGCCCCCCCCCCCCCCCCCCCCCCTTATAACCTATATAGACAGCATATGTAAAGAAAGCAGCCAAAGAGAGACCGTAACAACACAGCTTGAAGAACAGAACACAGAAGAAGAACCAGTGGCAAATCACACCATTAAAGAACTCTTATTTGTGGGCGATCAAGCATTAGTAGCAAAATCAGAATCAAAATTACAAGACCACATAAATAGTCTGAACGAAGTGTGTGTGGAACATAACATGAAAATTAGCACAAGTAAAACAGAGGTAGTGACTATAACCAAAGAAGAAAGCACAATAAACATTCATCTAGAAGGACACCCCCTGAATCAAGTAAAGAGCTTCAAGTACCTAGGAAGTATAATGTCATCAAATGGCAAATCAGCAGACGAGATCGAAAATAGATGCAATAAGGCAAACCAACTCACTGGACAGATGGCACCAATATTAAAAAACAATGTATCAATAGCCACTAATAAAGCACTATACAACACAATCTTCCTACCAACTCTATGCTACCAATGCCAAACCTGGACAACAACAGAAATAGAGAAAAGAAAAATCACAACAGAAATGAGATTCCTGAGAATAATACTCAACGTATCCAGAAGAAAGAAAATCAGAAATGAAGAAATCAGGACTAAAGTTGGGGTTATAGCTGCACTAGATTTCATCAGAAAACAGTAGGTTAAATGGTTTGGCCATATAATTATATTACCAACTAACAGTATACCTCAACAAGCAATGATGTACTGACCAGACGGAAGCAGAGGAAGAGGCCTGCCATGTAAATGAGGGATAGAGGGATTTACAGAGACAATGGGAACCTCGATATATGAAGCCCATACACAGGCACTCTCCCACTGTTTATACTTCACCTCGACACCGAAGGTACAAGAGGAACCTGATGAGATGAGATGAGTAGTACAGACTGAGAATCAGACACCGATTACTTTGGTAACTCGAGTACCTGTCATCCACTTCATAGCATCAATGATTGCAGCCACCTATATCCTTTTACTTGTGGTGGTGGACTTATAGGCTTCATCTTCCTCAGCAACAACCTTCCTTTTACAGAATCTTCTATATATTATTGTGTTATCTCTACCGGCATTTTCATCTATAAGCTGTTGTATTTTCAACTCTGCCAGTCCTTTACACCAATCTCTACATTCTCTGCCCAAAATTGTGATGACCTGGTGAAAGCTTCACCTGTGTCTGCTGCTGTCAATCCATGTTTGCTACCTGTGTATTTGTTTGACTCAGGTGAATTTAGATTTCAGCAATGTAAGCCTCAGTTATGAGACATCCAACATTCATTAATTCTCTTGTTGCAGCCATACAGGCTATCAATACATTGGTTCACTTTAGACTTGGAGTCAGGAAGTGGATTGATTGATTGTCATCAGTATGTCATATACAGAGGAGCGAGTTCCCTTGAGCAAGATGGCGGGACATTTCTTCGTCCCGTAAAATGGAACGTGTTTTTTTCTAAATGTTTATGGATTAAGTGTGTTTTTCGAGGTGGAATGGAGTTCGGGCCGTGCAACGGAGTTCGTGCAAGCGCGCCCGGACTCTCTTTGGCGTATCAGCGGTGGCGATAGTTAAGCCTAACATGACGACCAGACGACCGGCAAGGACACAGCGTGGTAAGAGAGCAGGCGGACGCAGAAGGCGATTAAAATGTGACAGATTGGGTATCGGACACGTTCGAGTACTGTACTGGAACTGTGCATCATTTAGTCAACGCAGACCGATTCTTGAAAAACTACTCTACGGAAACGATATTGTAGTCTTACAAGAAACACAGCTCGGTGACGGAACAGTCAATGTCACGCGGTTTCAGGGCTTCTTTAACAGGTGGCACCTCGGACAGGCCATTCTGGTCCGCGACAACATACTGGTGTCTGAGATCGATATATCTTCCTGGAATAGTGATGCCCTGCAAGTGCAGGCATTAAGAATAATGACGCCAGTGCAGATTGTAATTGTGAACGTTTATGTGTGAAATTGGAAGGTAGACGTGCGACAATGGCAGAGTTTGTTCAACATGGATGAAAGGCATATCATCTATTGTGGGGACTTCAATGCCAGAGGCAGTCAATGGGGGAATTGCATCACCAATAGACAGGGAGAAGATCTGGAGGATGCCCTGGCATCTGCTGCCCTAGTCTGTCTGAATGATGGGAAGGTCACTAGAATAGCCACTTGACCAGGTGACTGACAGCGTCATTGACTTGGCTCTGGTGTCGCTCACCATCACAACTAGGTGCTGATGGGGCACACTGGGATACCACGACAGTGACCACTACCCTTGTAGCATCCTGATCGAGAAAGCCAGGGCCAGGAGTCAAGGAAACAAGACAAATGCCTTCCCGTACGACAACACTGGTCAAGACCCCATAAGCAAGATCAGAAGAAGAAAACTAACTTCCTCCCACAGGAGACAAGAAAGATGGTTGCAGCCACCATGGTGGAATGGAGAGGTCGAGAAGGCATGGCTGGGAAAGAGGCAGGCTGTCAAAGATTGGCAAAAAGCCAGAAAGGCTAACATGCCACAGGGTGAGTTGGCGAACCTGAAGACTGAGGTCCATAGGACGATGACTTTATTCAAATCCTGCACCAAACAGGCCAAGGCTGAGAAATGGGACGAGTTCTGCAGGAAGGTGTGCTCCGAGAGATCTCTTACGACATTCTGGCGCCTCCATAAGAGCATGAACGGTGCTGCACAACATAGGGGTATTCCAGACTTTCAAGGCACAGACCTCACATGTAAAAAGTCGGATGCGGATAAAGGTAAGGCCCTTCTTGCATGCTACATAAAGCAGACTGACCAGAAAGACAAGCCCACCAGATGGGACCACAACGACACTCTCTCAGTTGTGCGAGGGGGTCGGGACAGACGAAGAATGCATAATCACAGCTGAGACAATACGTGCAATGCTCAAGAAATCACCTAACACATGCCCCAGGCCCAGACGGCATCCGATATGGTGACCTACTGGTGATGTCAGATGATGACATGGAAGAACTGGCCAGAGAATTCAGCACAGTATCCAGAGAGGTCAGATCAAAGAGGAATGGCTACACAGCTACTTGCTGCCGCTGCCAAAACCGAACAAAGACCATTCCAAGATAATCATTACGATGCAGAACACTGCTGGCAAGCTACTGGAGAAAATTATAGCACACAGACTTGTTTGTGACTTGGAACAACTCGGCTGCTTCCCGCCCACACTTGGAGGATACAGACGTAACAAAGAGACATGGCTGAATGCGGCGGTTGTTTCTCAAGATGTTTATGAAGGATTTCAGGTCAGAGAAGAGACATGTGCGGCCGCCATAGACTTAGAGGACGCATACAATAGAGTATCTTTCGAGCACTTGATGCAAACCCTCTTCAGACTTGTACACACCCTCACCTTGTACGATGGATAGCTGCAGTTCTGCTCCAAAGGAAGGTGGTGCTAAGATGTGGTAGTTGGTCTTCTGAGCCGATAACGATATGTCCAGGTTTGCAGCAGGGTTCACCACTGTCACCAGTACTATTCAACGCGTATACGGTGCCGATCACTGAACAACAGTTGGACGGGAGGGGTAGGACTCTGTCATTTGCTGACGACATTCTCGTGTATCGACAGGGTCGAGATAGACAGGCGGTTGCCAATGATATGCAGGGCGAACTAGATCGAATTTCCTCATGGTGTGCTGATACCAGTGCCCTTGTCAACCCTGCAAAGGCATCGGTTACATGGTTCTCTCTAAACAACCATATTGTGAACACAGATCTGCCGGCAGTAAGAATGGATGGGAGCATTTTGAGTAGAACCCAGTCAATGACATATCTTAGCGAGAGGCTTGATCGTAGCCTGTCCTTCAGAGATCATGTCGATTATGTCATAACGAAAGCTCGAAAAGGTTTGTCAGCAATGAGAGTCATGGCGACTGCCAATATCGAGCAAAGACTACTAATACTTTGTTCCAAGGACTGGTGCTTTCATGCATCGAGTATGCCCTGGCCATCCTCACTGTCAGCCCTACACAGATTGGAAGACTTGAAAAGGTACAAAACTAAGAAATGCGCATCATTTTGGGCTGCACAAGAGACACCAGCTGTGTAGCAGTGGGATACCTCCTTGACTTCCCGACAATGGAACACAGGATCAAGATCTGGAGAGCTCGTGCATACTTAAAAGTAAGTGCAGATGAGCAGCACCCTCTGCATGACGCTATATTCAGAGAAAAGGGTGACAGGCTAAAGAGGGGCAAATCATGGATGGGTCAGGCGGAAGATGTCGTCAGACAGGTCTGCAGTCTTACCAGTATCAACCCCGGCAAGGAATGGGTGCCGGTGCCTCCAGCTTTTAAGTGCACTTTCTCCTCTATTATCACACTCGACAGACGGTGCAGAGAGCAGAACCCTGCCGCTGTTAATGTAGAGGTCTACGCGCTCATCTATGAACACTCAGATAGCCCCAAAGTGCTCATCTATACAGATGGATCTGTTGTAAAGCAGCAGAGAAGTGCGTGGGCATTTACAGCCCGCTCAGCGGGTCGGACCGTTCAAGAATCCAGTGGTGCCCACTCTATGACCACGAGCAGCATGATGATGGAGGTGATGGCAGTTACACAGGCTTTCATATGGCTGGAATCGCAGCATTATACCAACGTGTGTGTACTAAGTGATTCAATGAGCATGATTCAGAAGGTCGAAGCTGGATCTGTACGTAGACAGTGGACTGAGTCGCTGCGGAAGTCTGTTGTCTGTAAAGTCACCTTCATCTTTGTCCCGGGACATGCGGGAGTCGAGGGAAATGAACGAGCTGATAAACTGGCTGGCTCTGCACCCCCTGTAGATGGCCAGCCCATGGATCGTGCCGATTTTATTAACATCCTTAAAGATATGGCAAGAACAGAGGACTTTGACGTCAGTGAATCCACATCGCTGTCCAGGATGAAAGACTTGGGAGTAAGAATCGGCACGGCCAGACGCGAGAGGTACATCGGGAAAACGAGGTGCCTCATCAACCAACACAGAACTGGCACTATTAACCACCGGATGCTGATGCATATGCTGGGGTGAGGATCTGAGCACCTGTCAGGAGTGCAATGAAGATACCCCAACTGATAACTGATAACTGATCAGTATATAACTAGTCTATGGGTTCTGCACAGTGCATATATGGGGCTCTACTTGCTCCAAGATCCTCTACCAGTTTAGTTCTGTAAAATCAACAGACATGGTCTCTCAACACTGTTTATATGTCCAGCTAGTGCTCACAGTGACAAGTGCAAGGTAGTTCTTAAACCAATCACAGCAAACATAACATCACATGCTTATGTTGTGCCAATTGACACCACACCACAATACTGATAGATATGACAAAGTATTGCCATAGGCAGTATTGATTGATGTCATTGGCAAAAGGAAATCATCATATTAATTTTCCAAGAATCAATTTACGGGCAGTCACAGAGCTAGATTTGTAGTATAGTGATGTGCAAACAAAACTTCTTTCCAGTATTTGGGCTAAATACTAAGGCATGATATGGTAGATTTTCTGCCTTTGTTTAGCTGATTTCTGAATTGTGGTGCCTGTTGTAAATAAAAAATAGTGCTAAGGAAATTTTTTTGTTACACGTGATGAATTATCTGTAACGTGTGACGAATTATCTTCTAAACCAACAAACAAATTATATTTTCTGATTTATTGTGAACATTTCTGTAGCCCTGAATGATTGTTCAGATGGCTACAGAAATGTGGTTTCTGAGGAAAATGCAAAGAATACCATGGACAGATAGAAAAACCAATGACCAAGTACTACAAGAGACAAATGAAAATCGTAGATTGATTAGAGAAATTAGACGTAGACAGTCAAAATTTTTTGGACATGTTATGAGAAGAAATGGACTGGAGAACTTGGTGACAGCTGGCAAGATCGAGGGGAACAGACCAAGAGGAAGACCGAGAGGAAAATACCTGGATGGCTTGGCCACATGGCATGGACGAGACAGGAACACTGAGCTGATCCACGACTCTGGTGATCGAGTGAAATGGCGAATCATGACCGCCCACGCTTTCCGGCATGGCACATGATTGATTGATTGAATGATTGTTTATACCTGGTGACATCTTGTAACTTTCTTTGTAACAATAACAATATTTGTTGTTACAGATGGACAAGAATATCCACCGATTTGATTCTCAGGGACACACCACCACCACCAGAGAAGCGTTATGGACACACCATGGTAGCGTTTGACAGACATCTGTATGTCTTTGGAGGAGCAACAGGACAAACTTTACCCAATGAGCTTCATTGGTTAGTTATATGAAATTTGTATTGGCTGTTATGATTATGCAGTTATACGTTGTGCGTATTTGTGTTTATTTGTACAACAAGAGAGTCTACATGACTATTATTGTTGAGGGTAGCAACCATGTTTATAGGCAAAGTGACTAAAGGAAGATCAAACAGTTGTATTACACATTCTGCTATTAGAATATCTTGACTTAGCAGTTGGCCTGTGCCCTGTGTGCTTAATAAACTGAATGAATGGGACTTGACTGACATGTTGCTGCCTGTAACTGTTGACTTAGTCAAGGAAAGGACAGGGCCCTTTGACTTGCCTGAAGGTGTGCATATTGGGCACACGGTGCTAGACCTACATTTGTATAGACTGGTTGTCACTCAGTGGCTGATGTGGTCACTACCACACTACTCACCTTAACTTCCCAAGGCATATTCTGGTACTCAATTTAGAATGGGTCGACTTGGCACTCCAGGTCAGTATACAACATCCACCTTGGCCATCGGGCAAGGAAGTTTGGCAGTTATGTTATTCAACATTGGCACGCATGTGATCAAAGATAAACATTGGCACATGTGTGATTACAGATAAACATTAGCACATGTGTGTTTACAGATAAACATTGGCACATGTATGAACAAAGACGAGGACATTGCTCACCTGAATTAAAGTTAGTTGCATATCCTTTACAGGACATCGCAGTCAACACCAGCATTGTTTGCTGTTGTAATCTCTTGGCAAGTTTATGTTCAGTAGTTTGCCATTGCTTCTGAACAACCTTGACTGGCACATGTCTATCAAACACATCAATAAAGGTCTTAATCCAGAAGTCCAGAGCTTCCTTCGGGCTAGGAAGTTTATAAATATCGTCTAGAGGTGAACTGAGCAAGTCCTGTAAAAATGTGTTTTGATTGAAATTTTTTGTAACTTCTATATTTTACACTTATGTGTTTATGTTTGGGAGTTCTAAATCCTTTTTATACCATGTGCAGCATATCGGGTAGTGATCGCTCATTGCACATATGGGTACGGTGCATTGTATTATGTTGTGTAAGCAAGTTACATAAATGTGATCTATAAGTGTTGAAGATGATTTAGTTGTTCTAGTAGCTTGTTTTGCTATTTGTTGAAAGTTGTATGATGCAGTTATGTTTCCCCATGTTATGTTCGATTTGTTGGTGTCAATGTTAAAGTCTCCGAGTAGTATCTTCTTCTTCTTTGCGTTCATCCGGAGTGTTTTTTCAGATGTTATTGCGGTGTGTCTGTTATGCGCCCTTGGACCGAAACCCGTAGGCCAACACAACCAGCTTTAGCGTGCTTTTTTTTACCAGGTAGCATTCCTGGGAGACTCTCACTGTTTGCAGTACCGTCCACAACCCAGCTGGCCAAGTTGGAACGGTCGAAGATAACGGTCGTCCCTCAAAGGAAGGCAGGGACAATCCATGGCATTTTCCGCCATCCAGGGTGGCTTCCATAATTGCAGGGCCGGCACATAGCGCCCTGGTGCTGGGCTCACCGAGGGAATCGTCACGTCCTGCTCATGGCTGCTTTAATTCCTCACTTCAATATATTGGGCATTTCGTTCGCCCCGGGCCGTTCCCACACAGACCAGACTGGTCTGCAGTCAATATCCACTCAGCGAGTCTTTCGGACATGTGCTTGTCATTGTGTCCGTCAGAGCTGTTCCAGACATGTCGGACATTCGGAAAACTACCTAGTCAAAGCTGTTCTGAACAAGAGCGGCATTCGGAAACTAGGTAGCTGTTCCTAGCACGAGGGAAGACTAGTTAGTGCTTTTCCGGTCATGAAAGACATTTCACTCTGACGTAATTGCGTAGTGCCATTTTTATTGTGCCGCCCGTAGGCTGACACTTCCAACTTCAGCGGGCATTTTTGATGAGGTTAGCCTTCCTCGGGTTTCAAGACAAGTTAGACTCTTATTTCGACTTCCACACAGCAAGCTTTTGCTTCGGGCTGCCACGTAATGGATTCGCAAGACAGGCGTTCCATTTCGTGCCAACGAGACAATTTTCCACCTTTGACTACACTCCATGAGTACGGTTACAGACTATCTACGGAACGTGCGACCGAGGTGTTTTTCCACCTTTAGTACTCGCTCACGAGGTAGGCTACATGTGCTGCCGGCTCAGCACCTTACCTCCGTGCGTCTGTGGGCGAGTAACGGCCAGGCCCTCTCATCCGGGGATCCCTCATATCCCCCAGCTAAGGGCCATCGAACGAGTATCTGCGCCAAGCATGTAGCGTGCTCAGCACCTCACCTCAGTTTTGATGTAGGTTTGTGTTGGCCAGGCTGTCACTTCCGAGGGTTTATGGCTTAGAGACGTTCAGCCATGCACCTTGGCCGGGAACCTTAGAGGTTTTGTCCGGACTGAGATTATTGGCATCGTTTGCCTGATTTAGACTGCTATCCTCAGTCTACCTGCAGAGCAGCAGGTTGTGTCTCTCTTAGTCTGGTCCCTATCCCAAGAGCTGTCCAATATGTAGTTAATAACCATCGGAATAGCGCTTGGGGTCAGTGGGACACTCAAGCTCCCCCACCACAGCAAGGTGGAGACACATCGGGGGAGCTCCGAGTAGTATGATTTCCTTCCCAGTAGCGAACACCACATCCATCATGGTAGTGAAGTTCTCGTACCAGGCATGTCCAGCGCTAGGATTTCGATAGAGATAGCCAATTATCAGTGGTGTGCGGTTCTGAAGTTTTAGTTCCAACTAAATAATTCTATCTCGCTAGTTTCAAAGTCTTGCTTATGGTGAACATTTAGTAAATTAGAAGCATAGACTGCTAGATCTGTCTCTTGCTTCCTAAAGGGATCTTTTCTAAAGACTTTATACCCTTTTATAGAGATGTCCTCGTCTGAAATGTTTTCATTTAGTCTACTTTCACTAAGGCCGAACAAATGAAAATTTTGATTAAGAATAAGGGATAACTCTGGCAGCTTGTTAAACAGGTGGCAAATGTTTAAGTGTCCAAGGCGGATTCCCTGTTTGCTGAGCCATTGTTGACACTTGCCAGACAGACATTTCATCCATGCATTAAATGTAAATTAAGCACAATTAAGCAAAAATACAAGATTATAAAAATTCACAAATACACTAAGTTATCAGTAAAATAAATCTACATGTAAATGACAATACTATATGTATTTAACCAATGAGCCAAATAAAAAAAAAAATTGCAAACACAGACAGAATGATGTAAAGCAATATACAACAATCAATTAGCCTGGAAGAAGCACTTCACAAGCTAAGTAGCTAGCTGCTATCCAAAAGAATAAATAAAGGACTATATAAGACAAAGTTTATGTTTAACGTTGGGTATCCCACTACAACGTTAATCAGTAAGTAATTTAAGTTCAAGGAGGAAGCTCTTATCCCGATGTCAAGGTGTACAGGGCACAGTTACTAATACATAACCTATCTTGCAGGTCTGTATTGTAGCAACATCATAAATGCTTGGTTAAGAGTCGCTGGGCCAAATTGCATCAAGTGTAAAAGTGCTGGACTCCAGTGAAATGGGAATTGTTCTTTTGTGCCAGGAGGTTCTTGGCAGACATCAACTTGGTGTGTCACAGAGGCATTACTGCCGTGTGCATTTGTCGAAGCGTGCATCAAAGGTCCCTTGCCAGGGAGAGGGGGTAAACATTTCCCGGTGGTTATCTCCTTCCCGTGGAAGGTGAGCATAGGAAGAAGAGGTTGATTTATTCTTGGTGCATGGAGGACTCTGATTACTGATGCTTCCATCCTGACAGCCCTACAACCCATGCCTTGGATTATGGGATGAGATTAAATGAGGTGATGAGTGAATGAAATAGTTTTATCTCTATCAATGTTGTAGTGATATAACTGGGTGTAAAATGTTATGATTCACAGTAATCACAAGTGCTCACATTTTGTGTCTGAACATTTCAGCTTTGACTTAGACTCCCAGACTTGGTCTATAATAGAACCAGCACAGCAGAGTGATGTAAGTCAGACATTTTCTGTTTTTATCTCATTCTGTGCCTCTACATTCTTTCCCCCTTTATTTCCTGAAATCATGTAAGTGTGGTATGCTTTCTGTATTGATCCACATTTCATGTGGCATGCACTAACGTTTAACATTGAGTCTCGTTTTATTGGATTATTTTCTAAAATATAACAGCAGTATATGAAATGATTGAAGAACTGTACAGTAGAGTAACATGGATCCAAACATACACTGTTGGGTCTGCAAATTGAGCAGTGGAGAACAGAATATGTGCTTTATCCAGATAAAGTAAATGAATCCACTTATTCACCAACTCCAACATTCTGATAAAACTACTCTGTTGAAGTACAGGCCCTAAGCATTGCTGTACACATGATAAATAGCACACCAAGCTAATGCCAGTAGGTTGTGTTTCTTACTGATGCTGTATTCTTCAAGTTCTCAACAATGACAAATTGCCAGAGCTAAAAGAACTTTAAGTGGAGTCAACTCCAACAATACATACAGGGTGTATTTTTAATGACTGTGGGGTTTTTGAAAATATTGCCGTTCCAAATGTTGTATTTACCTTTTATGTTGCATGAACTTCACAGAGGGTAATACAAAACTTGGAACGCAGAATTTTTAAAAACCCCACAGTCATTAAAAATACACCCATTAGTACTAAAGTGGGAACTATTTTATTGTGGCATTCAGCAAATATGTTAGCTGAAGAAGGAGTACAATGGAACCCACAGAACAATCAATAACCTGCCTGGAAAAAGTAGACCCATACCAAATGTATTAGAAAACTTCAGTGATAATGCAACTATTGCTGTCTGATTGATGCTGATGCACACAAGGCATCAAACAGGACACAGACTGGACAATCACTCATATGACTGAAATTGGTTTCATCCTTGTGAAGCATGTGTATGGTCAGAACAGGTAGTTAAACATATCCTGCAGAACTGCCATATGTTTCATAAGTTGCAAAATGAACATTAGTCCACAAACGCCCACACAAAGCTATTTGGGAGTCTGGCAGAGCTGTCAGTTTCAGTAGTACGTGTCTACAATTGCTGATTTCTTGTGTAGACATTGGTGGTGTTTGTCCATCAAGAATGATGATAACCATTCATTTCACCCAGTGGGGTTGAAAGTTTGGAGCCGTGAGTTCTGAAGTGGCTGTGTAGACATTACTAGAACAACAGCAAACTAGAATAAGAACATGGTTACAATATGCATGTCATAATAATCAGATCTTTTTGGGAATGTGCATGCTAGCTAGTGGTATCTGCCTGCATTTCTTCATTTTTTCTGATGCTACTATGGCCTGACTGCTCTACGGTCATCTCTGAAGGTTATCTACCAACTTTTTGCTTCCCATCTCTTGCTTACCTACCTTTGACTTGTCCTTTCTTTATAAGTGTGTCATGTCTTGAAATATTTTGTGGTGTTCTTGTCTTCTATTGACCACTTTGCAGTCAAACTAAGAAGAAATTAGGGCTTTTGAGCTTACATTTTACATAAATGTCCTTAGAATATGAACCAAGGAGAAGAAAAATACTGACATTTAACTAGATCTGAACATCAAAGAAAACTGACACATAAACAACAACATGTCTCAGAAACTGAAATACTGCGGCCATATTAAACATGACAGTGGCTTGGAGAGAACAGTGATAGAAAGTTTGGTTTCTGGGAGAAGAGGCATGGATCAGCCAGCATCAAGATGGACTTGGACATTGTAGACGTCTTGAACATGAAGCAGGAGAAATGGCCAGGGATTAAACAAGATGGACTTGGAAATTGTAGACGTCTTGAACATGAAGCAGGAGAAATGGCCAGAGATTAAACAAGATGGTCGGCGTGCCATGACAGGAGTAGTGTTCTGCCAAGGACCTGCTATAGGATGATCATTCTCATGTGTCAGTTCCATCCATCCATCCATCATGTGCCATGCCGATAAGTGTGGGCAGTCGTTTTGCCATCTCACTCGATCACCAGAGTCGTGGATCAGCTCCGTGTTCTTGTCTCGACCATGCCATGTGGCCAAGCCATCCAGGTATTTACTTCTCTGTCTTCCTCTTGTTCTCCACCTCGATCTTGCCTGTTGTCACAAAGTTCTCCAATTTATTTCTGTCTACGTCTAATTTCTCTAATCTATGTTTCAGTAATTGTTTATATATTAGTACCTTTTACATTCCGTGAAGTCTTTTACGTTCCATGGAATATATTTTTGGCAATTCCTTTTCTTGTTTGTGTGTTGTTTCATTTCTGACACAATCACTTATTGCATGTCCAAGATCTGAGAAACTCTTCTCTTGTTAAGTGTTGCTACATGTATTCTTTTGATTGTTGGCAGTGTTAATTGTCATAGATTAAAATTTGTAAATGTTAATGTCTAATTCACATTGTGTACTTCACTTGCGGACTTATTTCACATTGACTTGTAGCCCCTGCTCACTTGGTGCAAATACAACTGTGTTGTCAGCAAATCTGTGAGTCATGGCAGCACAGTGGGCTGGTGGTCACCTGTTAACATATCTGTGAGTCATGGCAGCAAAGTGGGCTGGTGGTCACCTGTTAACATACATGTGAGTCATGGCAGCACAGTGGGCCGGTGGTCACCTGTTAACATATCTGTGAGTCATGGCAGCACAGTGGGCCAGTGGTCACCTGTTAACATATCTGTGAGTCATGGCAGCACAATGGGCTGGTGGTCACCTGTTAACATATCTGTGAGTCATGGCAGCACAGTGGGCCAGTGGTCACCTGTTAACATATCTGTGAGTCATGGCAACACAGTGGGCTGGTGGTCACCTGTTAACATATCTGTGAGTCATGGCAGCACAATGGGCTGGTGGTCACCTGTTAACATACATGTGAGTCATGGCAGCAAAGTGGGCTGGTGGTCACCTGTTAACATACATGTGAGTCATGGCAGCACAGTGGGCCGGTGGTCACCTGTTAACATATCTGTGAGTCATGGCAGCACAATGGGCTGGTGGTCACCTGTTAACATATCTGTGAGTCATGGCAGCACAATGGGCTGGTGGTCACCTGTTAACATATCTGTGAGTCATGGCAGCACAATGGGCTGGTGGTCACCTGTTAACATATCTGTGAGTCATGGCAGCACAATGGGCTGGTGGTCACCTGTTAACATATCTGTGAGTCATGGCAGCACAGTGGGCTGGTGGTCACCTGTTAACATACATGTGAGTCATGGCAGCAAAGTGGGCTGGTGGTCACCTGTTAACATACATGTGAGTCATGGCAGCACAGTGGGCCAGTGGTCACCTGTTAACATATCTGTGAGTCATGGCAGCACAGTGGGCTGGTGGTCACCTGTTAACATATCTGTGAGTCATGGCAGCACAATGGGCTGGTGGTCACCTGTTAACATATCTGTGAGTCATGGCAGCACAGTGGGCTGGTGGTCACCTGTTAACATACATGTGAGTCATGGCAGCAAAGTGGGCTGGTGGTCACCTGTTAACATACATGTGAGTCATGGCAGCAAAGTGGGCTGGTGGTCACCTGTTAACATATCTGTGAGTCATGGCAGCACAGTGGGCCAGTGGTCACCTGTTAACATATCTGTGAGTCATGGCAGCACAGTGGGCCGGTGGTCACCTGTTAACATCTTGAGGCCAGGATAAAACCAATGGCCTGGGCTCCCAGGTTGATCCAGTCCAACAGTGGGTACCAGAAAATCTGTTGGGAAGTCAGTGTGGCTGATACTATATTGACCACAGCATACTTTGTGTGCCAGTTATACCCAGAATGCCTCAAGATATGGGAAATACGCACAGCAGTCAGTTTAGTCTTGCATTATGGAGAGTACAGCAGATAGTTGAATGAGAATGTCTTGTGCATTCAGATTCCAGCAGGTCGACTGTTTCATGCGTCTGGTGTAGTGGGCGATGCCATGTACATATTTGGAGGGACCATTGACAACAACATCAGAAGTGGGGAGATATACAGATTTCAGGTTTGTCCACAACGTATAACAGAACTTACAATATTCCTTTGGATATCATCTTTACATTTTACGGCTTCTGAATCAGACTTTACCAATAGTGTTTTTCTTTTGTCGCTTGCTTCAGTGCTGTATTATGTCTTTAGTGACAGGTCTCTCTGCCTGTCTGGGTAGCAAAGTGTTTTTAGTCAACCTCTTTGTTGCTTGCCAGGGTATTGCAATCCACAAGTATCACTAATGGGACATTCTTGCCATTAAATATGGCCAAATCAAGATAATCTTTTCTTCTGTATTGCCTTGAGTAATTGTCTATGTTCATTTATTACTCCTATAATGTTATCGTATTGTTTATGGTTTTACAATCAGTCTGATTTTCTTTCTACACTAGCAGCCCTAGCACTGTGGATGTGTTTCACAATTCCCGGACATGGCTGAACCAAGGCTTCCAAATCAGCTGTAGACCACTTGAAAGCTGACTGCCTTGCATTGCTTTTGATGGTATGGGCATCAGTCGTTCAGAAAGCAAAATGGCAAACTACTCAATATACTGTATCCTGTATTTTGTAGGAGGTTATAATATAAACTGTATATAAATGCTATCAAGCATATGCCGGCTTCGTGGCTTAGAAATTATGACTTTTCTCCGTAATCTCGTATACTCTTGTGGGTAACGTGATGATGGTGAGAATCAGCAGTGGTTCGAATCGCATCGGTAACTCACGGGGTATGTTAGCCGGCCGCTCAGAAAGCAATGGCAAACTACTGAGTGTAATTTTGCCAAGAAATCAACATACAGCTGAAAGATGCTGGTGTTGACAGCGATGTCCTGTAAAGAATATGCAAATAAAAAAAAAATCAAGCATATAAAGAAAGGAAAATCAGCTGGGCCAGATGGAATCACAATAGAAGAATTAGAAGTAATGGGAGAATTTGGAGTAGATATATTAACCAAAATGTTGAATGATATTTATAGCAGTGGATATATACCAAGCAATATGTTGAATGTACGTATAGCTATACCAAAAAGACCAGGAGCAATTGAATGTGAAGATTTTCGTACGATTAACCTCATAAATCATGTCACTAAGCTTCTACTCAGAATTATAATGAGAAGAACAAGGAATAAAATAAAAATGGAAATTGGTGAAGAACAGTATGGATTTGTGGAAGGAAAAGGTACAAACAATGAAATATACACATTACAAACACTATAGAAAGATCAGTAGAGACAATGAAAGACATATATTTGTGCTTCATAGATTATACTAAGGCATTTGATAAAGTAAAACATGATGAACTGATTAAAATGTTAGAAGATATTAACATTGACGGGAAAGATCTCAGAATAAAAAAAAATTTACTGGAACCAAACAGCGGAAATTAAAATGGGAAATAAAGAAGGAAATTATGAACATATAAAGTTGGGAGTAAGACAGGGATGTGTTTTGTCACTGGATCTCTTCTCCCTCTATAGCGAAGTAATAATGAGAGAGATCAAAGAAAAGCCAGGAATACTATTTTGAGGTTATAACATAAATAATATACTCTATGCAGATGACACAGTATTAATAGTGGATAATGCAACAGATCTACAGCAATTGTTGGACATTGTAGTAACAGAGAGTGCAAAGAAAGGACTCTCCTTGAATATCAAGAAAACAGTCACAATAGTGATATCAAAGAAACAGGTGACACCCAAATGTGAAATAGAGATAGAAGGGAAAATTCTTCAACAAGTGGATAGTTTTAAATATCTGGGAACATTTATAACATCGGATGGAAGATGCACAACAGAGATTAAGAGCAGAATAGGGCAAGCAAAGGCTGCTTTTCAGAACATGAATATTTTATGCAATAAGTCACTATCATTGAATGTAAGAAAGAGAGTGCTGAAGTAATATATAGAACCTGTTTTGCTATATATGGCTGTGAACCTTGGAATATAAATGAACAAATTAGGAAGGTCTTTGTTGAAACTATAGAAGGGCTGTTTTCAGAATAGTCTTAAAAAGAAACTAAATAGAAGAAACAGAAAAGAAATGTTTCATAATTGCTGTATCCTGTATGGGGTGAAGGTGGCTTAGTGATTTAATTCTGTGCCCATATCCAGTTATGGAAATTTTTACAAAATAAGGAATCAGATGAAGCTGTACTTTTCCCTATTCTAGGCCATGTATCACATTGGCCTTCTCAAGTAATCACAAAAAGTAGATCATCTGTGTGCACACTGTGCAACATACCTCAACAGTTTCAAATTGTAAAGAACAGACTGTGATTTGTCAACGCCGAGGCAAGGTTCACAATTATGACAGCTACAAAAAAATAGTCGCTTAAAAGTTGACAGGGTCGACTTCATTGCACGAGGTTTTATCCCATATGGCTCGGTCTCTTTCCGCAGCGCGGAAAGCGTCGCACCAAGCACGAACTCCGTAGCTCTAGTGACGACCCACAGGAGTCTCCGAAAAATTTAAATCATGAACCGAAGAACGCGGCCCGGAATCGAACCCACAACCTTCGGAGCCTGATCAAACGGCTTGACCACTTTGCCACAGAGACTCCCGAACAGAAAAGAAATTTTTCATAATTGCTGTATCCTGTATGGGATGAGGGTGGCAGCTACTCACAGTATAAATATTTACAGCGTGTAAAGAGAAATCTTGACATTAATTTCTCAAAGAAACGTTTCTCACATATAAGTTGATTTATAGTATTAGTTTTTGGTAGAGTGCCTGCTTAAAGAATGTCATACCATTTGTTGAGTTTGTTGAGCTGTAAACCTAGTATGACGTGACATCAATGTCAACATAGGAAGTTAATATAAACATACTTATATTTTGTGTTGAGATATTTGTGAATATAAAACTGTCATTAGAACAGTCTGACTTTGTATTGGCCCATTCTAGTTTTCCAGTTATCCGAAGTGTACAATCCATGATGACTATGGCAGGTTGTTGGAAAGCAAGCAGTTTTGTGATGTGGATTTTTTAGTTGGTGAGCCTGATGTTGTAAGTATGCTTTTTATACTTTGTTCTTTACATTTGTGTCATCATCATTATCTTCCACTTTTGCTTTCAAATATCATGGGGAGGATAGTTGATGTTCCAGTTCCCGATGGGTGGCACTGGATAGTGTCATTCCATATGATTGTACAATCCTTTGATGTCATCAATCCATTTTCTTCTTGGTTGCCCTCTTGCTTTTGTATCAAATCTTCTTTGATGTAGCGCCAGTGCTAATAGCTGATGGTGTTGCATTCTAATAAAATGGCCAAACTATTTGATCTTCTGCCTATCAGTATATGTGGCACAAGACATTGATCCCACTGTCTCATAACATCATTTCTTATTTGATCTTGGATAGTTAGGCTGGCAGCTCTACTCAAGCATCTCATCTCGCAGGTGTTGATTTTGTATAAGTGTGATTTGGGTAATGTCCAAGTCTGACATTGGTAGCATAAGGTTGGTGCGCATACCGTGTATGCTATTTACTATTTGTTGTTTTGAATTACAAACACTATTAGAAAGATCAGTAGAGACAAAGAAAGACATATATTTGTGCTTCATAGATTATACTAAGGCATTTTATACAGTAAAACATGATGAACTGATTAAAATGTTGGAAGATATTAACATTGATGGGAAATATCTCAGAATAATAAAAATTATTTACTGGACCCAAACAGCAGCAATAAAAATTGGAAATAAAGAAGGAAATTATGAATGCATAAAGTTGGGAGTAAGACAAGGATGTGTTTTGTCACCGGATCTCTTCTCCCTCTATAGCGAAGAAATAATGAGAGAGATCAAAGAAAAGCCAGGAATAATATTTGGAGGTTATAATATAAATAATATACGCTATGCAGATGACACAGTATTAATGGTTAAATAGTTCTTGAAAGTATTGTGTCTACTTTATTAGTCTTTGTTGTGTATTAAATATTGGTATACTTTTGTTGTTTATGATGGTAGTTAGGTTGTAGCATGCATCTTTATTTCTCATATTGTTGACATGTTTATAAAATTCTCTTGGGTAATCTTTGCTGAGTGTTGCAATTTGTTCACCGTATATTCTTCACGATTCATCTTTAGTAGATTTAATCGTTCATTTGGCATTAGTTTTTGCTAGTCTATATGTAACATAGTCTTATTCAGATTTAGATGTAATCCATCTTGTAACACTACCTTCTTTCCAGATATGGTGTCTTAATCTTCATTGTTTCACCTAGCGGTTCTTAACTGATTGCCTGCCAAACAAAAAAGCGGTCCTAACCAAACAGATATTCATGGCAGAAAATGGGAAATATAATATTATGAAAATAGTTAAAATTCTGACAGATATACTGCATGATATATCAAATTAAAGGAGTTTGCACAGGGAAAACGACAGTGTTAATAATTAATTGATAGGTTAGAAATATTATGACAATAATGAGAGGTTTAGTAATAACAATTTAAATTAAAGGGGTGACAGTTATGACAAATTTCCACTTACCAATGCGTTATTTTGTATCCGCTGCAGCTAATCCAGTTAAATATGCTGAATAATGTTAAATACACCACTTTTGTTCAATAATATCACAAGAACTGCTGTATAACACCAATAAAACACAGTTAAAACATAATATTTTGAAGCTATAATTTTCACACAAAATGGAAAATGTCTGGAACACACCAGGTAGATTGTACTGAGATTGAGATTGTACTGATAAATAATATAAACACTATTTTATGTAATTATAATTATTATTCTTTTAAATTTAATTATTTAAATACTCCTTAAATACTTTGTGATAGGCAAAACAAATTTAGGGGCATAAATATGGCCCTTTAGTGCATTCATAATTCGACATGTGCCATCATATTATGACATAATATGATGAACTTTCGCTTTTAGTGTTGTGTTCAATTACTACTAAATAATTTAACTGACTACTGACTACTGCACATGGTATTAGTTTTAGAATCAATCACAAGGACCTTTAAATCAGAAAAACTATAATCTAAATTTATTTCAAACTTTAATTTGATGAAAATCTACGCGGTTGCAAACTAGAAGGTGTTGACATTTCTGAAATAATCAAAACGAACATCTAAACTCTCGTTTTCTATCACACATGGATCATCAAAATGGATCCTAGCGACGTGTTTCATACTGGCGGAAGCGAAATATTTTAATTTACCGGAGCACTAAAATTTGTGGAAAATATAAGAGAACTGGAACAAATAATGCACTATCTGTACCGAACCGACCTATCAGTTCGCATGTGCCAAAACCGTTCCATGGAACCAACCTATTGGTCTGCGGCAGAGAATCAGTTAATCTTTTGTCCTGGCCTATGTTTTTTAATTTCTTATTTATGTTCAAGTGTGCACATTTTTTTAGCCACATATTTTGCTCACGTTTGTTAAAACAACATGTGATACAGGCTTCTATTGCCTTGTTAATCTTTTTTGCTGCAGAATTGGAAAGTCCATATTGTTAATCATGACTGAGGAGGTTTGTATTCTTTCTACAACAGACAAAAACTTGTCTTTTCATTGTCAGTTCTTACACATTTGTGAATGTCTGCTTCTCAGATTGTGTTTATTTCACTTTGCTCTTTTCTAACCATTCCTCATCTGATTTATTTGTGCATTACCAATACTGTGGCACAGATCAAAGGTTATATAACCATTCAACCTCGATAAGTCTGTGCTAAGGGATGACATAGACAATTTGGTACTTTGAATGCTAACTGGAAATTCATTTAACAGTCTTGTTTTTAACCTATGCTGGTTTTTCAATGAAATATTCTTGTCAAATAAACATTCAGTCTTTGTTAAATAGAATCTGCAATACTCATAATTTATTTATACCCTTCACAGCTTTATGGTTGCCTTACTTTCACATCAGTGGAATTGTATTAAAATATTATTACTTTGTTTTCTCTATTGCCTGCTTGACTCTCTTTCATATACTGGAAACATCGCTAGTAGAAATGGTATTTTTAATGAGGATTGTTCTCCTAATCACTCACCCCTACAGATAGCTATAAAGGCACATGCTTTTGTGTTTTTATGTAAACTGTTTTTCTTTTCCAGGGATCAACATATCAACTTAAATTTCAGCTTTAATTGGGTTTTTGTGTTTTGACAATTGATACTTTTGTCCGATGGAAAACAATTTTATCATCATTTTTAATTTGAAATATATAACCATATAATCTGTATGCATACTTTACAGTAATACATTTGTCTGTATAAAATAATCTTTCACAGAATGATGGTTTGTTTACTAATATAACATTGTTTCTCTTTTTTGAGGACCGGAGGAAGATTTCAGCTCATATTGCTTTGGTAGCAGCCAGATCCCCTTGGTTACGAGACAAAATAAGACAATCTAAGGCACAGGTTTGTGAATTAATTATGAAAATTTTGATTAAATATTAATATTATAGGTCTACATGTAATAGAAAGAAGTGCTAAGAACAATAAACTTGAAGTAACTACATTTTGTCGTATGTTCACATTTCTTATCCTCTGGTTTGAGATAAACTATTTTAAAATAAAAATTCATGTTACTGTGAATTTTAATACTGTCTTATTATCTGAAGAATTTTTTTTAAATTTAAGAATTTATTTCTTTCCCTTTCAATTGTTTCTAGCGAGCTGCAAAGAATGAATCAAACAGACTAGAGGTTTTATTGCCAGATAAAAATCCTGGTGCATTTGAAATGATCCTGTCTTACATCTACACAGACAAAATACAACCAAGAATAAAAGGTAATATTTTATGAATTTATCAGTATGTGTACAAACTAGGAATGTGCTGATACCCTTGATTGTATAGATTTCTATTTCTTGTTGCCAGCTGTTACAGATTTCTTTTCCAGGCCATAATTCTCACCCAGTCAATCAAATGCCGTCTCCACAATGAAGTTTGGCTGCAGTTAATCACCAACACTCTGTTTCTTTGCACACTATTGTAGACAATTGTTTATCCATCTCTTGATCTTATCTTCCCACATGTGTATAGTTAACAGGTGTCATGTCTTTGATGTGGCCAAAATATTTGACTTGTCTCTTTTGTATTACTTCCACCAAGGTCCATGTAGGGTTTAGGCCCCCATCATCTGGCCTGCCTAAATAGATATTGACGTGCAAGCTTTTCACATCTAAGGTGCAGTGATAGCTGCAGAAGCAACTGTTATAATCTTGATAGTAAGCTACCAGCATATGACCTCTGCTGTACAAATGTGTCCATAGCAACACCTCATGGTGATCATGTTCTTGCCAGATTTTGCTGTGGGGACATTTGAGTGCCTCTAGGTATATCAGGGTTGGTAGTAGTTTTGGTGTTCTAAGGAAAAGATGCAGTACCCACCATTGAGTGGAATATTTTCAGGCATGCACCAACCCAAACCCTACTCATGGGTTAAGTGTTTCCTAAAATTGTATGTGACTTGACTACCACCCTTTCTTGTCTACTGTTTACTGTACTGAAAGGATCCCTAAAAGGCAATGGCAATATTGAGGACATTCTCCAAACTTGAAAGGGATCCAAGCAGGTTAATGTCATTAACTCTTGTATGCAGTCATTTGGTATTTTGCATGTTGTGTTGTTTTTCAATTCATCTGTAACTCTCCCCAGGCCATGCTTCTCTTTCCATAATGTCCTAATCTTGTCACAGTTATTTTTGTTGTTACTTCTTTTTTCTGTTAGTTTTAAGATCTTTTCAGTCCATCCATTTCTTACTGCCTGTCATCTTCAGTTTTGGGATAGTTGCTCTTGCAGCCATGAGTTTTTCCATATTTCCCATTGATCATTAACATCTTAAAACAGAATTTCTAAATCATGCAGAGTATTAAATCTTATTTAATTCTGTTTTGAATTTCTCTATCTCCTTCTCATTCTTTAGTGCACACAGATCAAATTTAATGTTTCTTGGCTTATATTTGTCCTTCTTTAATGTTATAAGGGGCGTTAAGAAAGTAATACACCACATCATTTTTCTCAGCTAATAATGAAGATGCCGGCTCTGTGGCGAAGGGGTTATGTATGGACTCAGTTTGTAATCCAGCATACATCGTTCGAAACACAGCTGCAGGTGATTTGGCAGCAAAGCGTCTAGTGTTGGGTTTTTAACGAAATAGTATGGTTGTCGGTCGTTCAGAAAGCAACGGCAAACTACTGAATGTAAATTTGCCTAGAGATCACAACAGCAAAAAATGCTGGTTTTGACTGTGATGTCCTGCAATGGATATGCAACTAACTTTTTTAAATAATGAAGGTAGAAGCATAACATTTTGCTCACTTCAATTATGGCATTTTCCGATTGTGAGCACCAAATTGCAACCCAACCGGCCAAATAATAGGCTGCCCTAAACCGTCGAAATGGAGCGCATTAGCAACTTGCGTTATAAACAGCTAATTTCTCGTTGCAGAAAAGAAAACTGGTGAACATTCAAAAGCGTCTATGTGATGTGTATGGAAGTTTTGCAGTTGACAGGAATGGTCAGTCGCACTGGGTTCAGAGAATTAAAGAATCAGGAAGTGGAATATGGAGCTGCTTGATTGGCCCGCTTTGGACGTCCTGCCACAGCCACCAATGCAGAAATGTTGAAGTGTGCTGAGGGCATTATTCTTACTGATTGACAAATCACTACTCAACAATTGGCCTTACAGCTGTCAGTCAGCAATGGTAGTGCAAATGCAGTTATAAAAACTCTCAGATTTTCTAAGGTTTGCAAAAGATGAGTTCCCTGAAGTCTCACAAATGACCACTGGAAAGTAATTTCTTCTGAATTGTTGGAGCATTTCAATGCTGATGGAGAGAACCTTTTGGCTAAGATCGTTACATGTGATGAAACCTGGGCACATCATTTTGAACTAAAGACAAAAAGACTGTCAGTGGAGTAGCATAATCTGCAATCACCACAAACAAACAAATTCAAGCCAACTCCTTCAGCTGGAAAGGTCATGATCATTGTTTTTTGGGACATTGAAGGTGAGATTCTTGTGGATGTTATGCCAAGAGAAGAGACAATCAATTCACAAGCTTACATTAAGACATTAAAATCATTGAACGTTTTCACACAAAAATCCAGCAGAACTGCTTCTCCTTCATGACAATGCGTGCCCTCCCACAAGTCTGGCAACACAGGAAGCAATGACCACAATATGTTGGACTGTACTACCCCATCCACTCTATAGTCCCGTTTTGGCACCCTCCGATTTTTATCTGTTTGGTCAACTTAAAGATGCACTCTGTGGGACAAGGTTTGAAGATGATGATGGAGCGATTCATACAGCGAAGAAATGGCTACATGATCAAGAAAAAAATCTGGTACAGGAAAGGAATACATGCACTTGTTTCGCGCTGGAGTAAAGACGAAAAAGTTGATGGGGATTATGTTGAAAAATACTGTTATTTAGATGACATATCCATGTATATTGTATATAAATTTCATGCTTTTTGAGTAAACAGCTCTTGAGAAAAACGATGTGATACGTTACTTTCTGAACACCCCTCGTATTTAGATTTTGCCAATAGCTATCAGTGAATTTGGTTCAGTTTTTGTGACTTTGAAAGCATTTTGAAATCTTCTGTTGATTAGGATGTAACCAGTCTGGTTTCTGATCTCATTGTCAAGACCCTATAATCTTCTTGGATGTTGCTTCCAACATTCAAATAATGCCCTTTTGCCCACTCTACACATCTGTCTACTCTTTCATTGTGCTTCCCTAGTAGATAATTTACCTGCTGTGTATCCATCTTGTTGGTTTCCAGCCCTTGCATTAAAATCTCCCTATGTGATATTTGTTTCTGAGATTTTGCACTTCTTCAAGGTTTTATCCAGGTCATTATAAATGCATCTATACTGTCTACACTGTTCTCTTTTGAGATAATGCCTGAATGATGTTGACACCAAAAAGCCTGCTATTTAAACTCTACCAATAATCTGTCTGACACTACCCAGTATCCTTTAATAGATTTTGATCTTTCCAGATCTACAATAATGGATACACCTCTTTGTTTATTCTCTTCCTAGAATGGATGATTCTATAGTTAACAGATGAAATTATATGCCTCGAGGCATGGACAAGGGTTCTGCACAGTTTTTGTTTCACAGCTTTTTAGTAATTGGGTTGTTGCACTTTAGTATTTCTGTTTGTTGTAATGTTGCTTATTTGTGTAAACGATTCTTTGGATGAGGCAATTCTTGCCTGTATTTCTCTGTCACATCTTCCATTGAATGTCATATATAGTTTAGATATTTAAATAGATGTGTACATTGACCTGTTTAATTTGTACACCTCTAACTATTTATATGGAGCATATTCACACTTGTGCTTTCTTGAAAATCACTGGCATCCGTTTGTAATAATGTCTAATGGTAATCCCTTCATCTGGCTCCATTATCTTGTCTTGAATGGTATGCAGCTACTTTCAGGCACTGATATTAAAACTGAATTATTTAAATATTTCAGAATATTTATATTTTTATCCTCAGACTTTGGTTCTTCATGATAGTTGTTGTTTTTGACTACTGTCATTCTGTGAGTGTTGAAAATATCAGATGATAAAACACAGCCGTATCTAACTTTTAATTCCTCTGAAATCACTAAGTTCTCCTTATCTTATGGCAGATTTTTGCTCCAAGTATGTATATTCCTTATTATTCTGAGATCTTTTCCATCTGTATTGAGTTCATGACAAATGTCTTGATAAAGCTTCATCTCGATTGATTTCTAGTGTGAGTGACCAGAGGGTACAATATTTGTCTGATTTAGAAGATGTAAATGCTGTATAAGGTATGTCTAAAAATCTAGACAGACTGCACAAAAACTTGCTTGAAAACTAGCCACATCATGTACATTCCTATTTGTTTTTCAATTCAAGTTTCAACTCAATAATGTGAACATATCTGATTTGACAGAGGTTTTAATGTGTTGTTGCTGCAGCAGCAGCAGCAGCAAAAAAAGGAAGAAGAAAGAAGGAAGATGGTAGTAGTGAAGTAGTGACTTCTTTCTCACAACTTGACAACAAATCAGTCAAACAAAAAAACTGCTTCTTCAAAGAAAATTGCACTTGTGAACCAAATTAAAGAATCTGGGAATGAACCCAAGACCGTCAGAGCACAAGGCAAATAGCTTAACACTTCACCACAAAGACCCCCACAAATTAAGAGGTGCTATAGTTTGTGTGATGAGAGCACTGTTTCACGCTGATGTATGTATTTACTGTTTGTATGCAATCCAGCAACCACTTTTATCTCAACTGATAATCTGTTGAACTCACAGGCCAGGAGCCCAGCAACAATGATGCCATTCTTGCCATGATGGAGGTGTACAGACTTTCATTGCAGGTACATGACCAAAAATTCCCTTTTTTGAAACTTCGATTTACAAGAATTTCTTGCACGTCATACTCTGCATTTTTGAAAAAACAGTTGTTGCTTTGCCTGTCTTTTTTAAAATCTTATTCTTATAGGACAAAATCCATTTAATGTTTAAATTTTGAAGTTGGATAAGATCACATTTATTTTGAAGTATTTTAGACATTGTGATTCTTGTGTTTGCCATTTTTCTCATTGTCATATGGCAAAGAACAAATACAGCAGCCGATGAACTCTTGTACGTACACTACATGGCACACAGAACAACACAGCACCTGATGAACTCTTGCATGTGCCACTATATGATACACAGAACAACACAGCAGCTGATGAACTCTTGCATGTGCCACTATATGATACACAGAACAACACAGCAGCTGATGAACTCTTGCATGTGCCACTGTATGATACACAGAACAACACAGCAGCTGATGAACTCTTGCATGTGCCACTATATGATACACAGAACAACACAGCAGCTGATGAACTCTTGCATGTGCCACTATATGATACACAGAACAACACAGCAGCTGATGAACTCTTGCATGTGCCACTATATGATACACAGAACAACACAGCAGCTGATGAAATCTTGCATGTGCCACTATATGATACACATAACAACACAGCACCTGATGAACTCTTGCATGTGCCAATATATGATACACAGAACAACACAGCAGCTGATGAATTCTTGCATGTGCCACTATATGATACACATAACAACACAGCACCTGATGAACTCTTGCATGTGCCATTATATGATACACAGAACAACACAACAGCTGATGAACACTTTTTTTCCCCCTACATGGTACACAAAACAACACAACAGCTGATGAACACTTGTATGTACACTACATGGACACAGAAAACGCAGCAGCTGATGAACTCTTGTGTGTACACTACATGGCACACAGAACAACACAACAGCTGATGAACTCTTGCATGTGCCACTACATGGTACGTGGAACAACACAACAGCTGATGAACTCTTGCATGTGCCACTGTATGATACCCAGAACAACACAATTACTGATGATACACAGAACAACACAACAGCTGATGAACTCTTGCATGTGCCACTATATGATACACAGAACAACACAACAGCTGATGAACTCTTGTATGTGCCACTATATGATACACAGAACAACATAACAGCTGATGAACTCTTGCATGTGCCACTATATGATATGCAGAACAACACAACAACTGATGAACTCTTGCATGTGCCACTATATGATACACAGAACAACACAACAGCTGATGAACTCTTGTATGTGCCACTATATGATACACAGAACAACATAACAGCTGATGAACTCTTGCATGTGCCACTATATGATATGCAGAACAACACAACAACTGATGAACTCTTGCATGTGCCACTATATGATACACAGAACAACATAACAGCTAATGAAAATGTGTATGTATACTACATGGTGCACAGAACAACACAACAGCTGATGAACTCTTGCATGTGCCACTATATGATACACAGAACAACACAGCAGCTGATGAACTCTTGCATGTGCCACTATATGATACACAGAACAACTCAACAGCTGATGAATTCTTGTATGTGCCACTATATGATACACAGAACAGCTGATGAATAATTGCATGTACCACTACATGGACACAGAACAATACAACAGCTGATGAACTCTTGCATGTGCCACTATATGATACACAGAACAACTCAACAGCTGATGAACACTTATCACTACGTAACATTGGGCTATAGAGCAAATGTCCAGGTGATGCTGGATTGATACCAACAGCAACAACATGCTAGAAATCTGGCAACACTAGCACATCACCATCACCCACTGAGATGTACATTCCCATTTGCATTACAGTTCCAGTTTCAACTCAGGTAGATGACCATATCTGATGTGACAGAAAGTTTTTAAGTGTCTAGTAGTTGTAGTTTGTATCTGCAGCAAAGAACCTCAATGGCTCGAAACATTGAAGAAGAAGAAGAAGAAGTAGTGGTAGTTGTAGTGCATATACACATGTTACCAAAAAAGGTATATCAGTTGTGCAGCAGACAACATTCTTGCCTAATTGGTGTAACATCTTTCTGTTCCCCAAACTGAAATTCTACCTCATTATGTTAAACTTGACAACACACTTAAGGTAATCACAGACCAGATGAAGACACTTTCAGTCAAAGACTTGCAGCACTTTTTAAAGTATCCATACCATCACATCTTATGAATTAATAAACCTTGTTCATTCACAGCTTGAGATGGGCCGTTTGCAGCAACTTTGTGTTCAATTTCTAGAAGCCAGCATTGGAATTAAGAGTGTTCTGTTTGCACTGCACAATGCTGCAAGACTGCAGCTTGACTTCTTAAAGGTAGTGCTTCGAGATTAATATGCGTGAATAAATGTATGGAATGAAGCAATTCAATATTTTTAATGTTTTCTTACTGTGGTCTTGTATAAATACATAGGAAGTAAAATTAACTCTTTCGCTACAAAACAAAAATTGGGTCCTGACCAAACAGAAATTCATGGCAGAAAATTGGAAGTAGGGGTGTGTTACAATAATGCTTTTAAAATGGTTAAAATGGTAGCAGATATATTGTATTATATATGAAATTAAAGAGGATTGCACAAGGAACATGACAGTGTTAATAATTAATTGATAGGTTACAAATATTATGACAATAATGAGAGGTTTAATAATAACTGAATTAAAGAGGTAAAAATTATTTAAAAAACTGCACTTATAAGGTGTTTTCTACACTCCTATACTGCTAATCATGTTTAATTTACTGAATAATCAAACAAACATCACTTGTCTTCAAGAATATAAACAGTATTGCTCATTAAAATCACCCAAAAGGAAGTTTTGGTGCATATTCTGAACCATGTCTTTTTCACAAAAATGAAAAAAAAATAATGGCCGAAATCTGGAAGTTGGGGTCTGTCACAATAATGTTATGAAAATGGTTAAAATTGTAGCAGAAATGTATTATATATGAAAATAAAGGGTATTGCACCAGGAATATGTAAGTATTGGAACTATTGCTATAGGTTGTAAATATAATAAAAATAATAATATAATTTGTCAAATAAATTGACAAAAAGAGGTAAAAATGATGAAACATTGCACTTATAAGGTGTTTTCTACACTCCTATACTGCTAATCATGTTTAATTTACTGAATAATCAAACAAACACCACTTGTCTTCAAGAATATAAACAGTATTGCTCATTAAAATCACCCAAAAGGAAGTTCTGGTGCATATTCTGAACCATGTTTTTTTCACAAAAATGAAAAAAAATAATGGAAGTTGGGGTCACAATAATGTTATGAAAATGATTAAAATTGTAGCAGAAATGTTATATTATATATCAAAATAAAGGGGATTGCACAAGGAATATGTTGGTAATAATATAATATAAAATAATATAATTTGTCAAATAATTTGACAAAAAGAGGTAAAAATGATGAAAACATTGCACTTACCAAGGGGCGTTGTTATCCTGATCACTGCAAAATCACTGCTAATCCTGTTGAATTTACTGAACAAACACCACTTTTCTAAAATATAAACACAATTGCTCCCAATCAATCATCCGAAAAGAAGTTTGGCCGCAGATTCTGAATCATGTATGGAGGGAAGCCTACTCGGTTGACATTCAGTGTCCCTGTATAATTGAAATTGTAGTTTTTTCCTCCAGTTTTATTCTTATTTTGTACTGTTTGCTTTCCTTTGCGCTGAGAAGTAATTGTGACATCCTGACATTCATTGTCAGACGGTCATTCATTGTCAGACACCTCAGCTGACGACGAAGTTCCACTTGTATCTTTATCACCACATGTTAAAACTTTAGATGATCTAAAACTGCTGTCTAAATCATCACTAATATCAGAATCACTATTGATTAAAACCGTTTCAAACAATAACCTAGCTTGATCTGAAGTAATTCTACGAGGTCGCATACTCGTGGGCGTTTCCATTGTGAAAAACCAAAACAAACAAATTAATGTAACTTAAAAACATAAAAATTCACAAAATTCCAATGTTGGCAAATGTTTTATCACACAAAGATGATGTAGTTATGTTCTGGCTGTGTGATTTTTCAGTTTACTGTAACTTAAAATTCCAAAACGGAGCAGAAATGTATCAAATAAACCACTGATCATTCTGTGTCGATAGAAATACCAATTGCCACCAGAGTCCGTCCATTGTGGCATTCCATCAGCCGCTGGTAGTGAAAGAGTTAACATTGAATAAATCACTGGACAAAATCTGAAAATGAATATATAGTTTAGCCTGTGTGTCACGGATAAATGAATGAACACTCCCTTCTCATTTGGCAGTTTCGTGTTTCCATTTCCCAAACTTAGGAATTTGTTCTGTTATTCAATGAAGCATGGGGACTGCTTATTTGTGGTTGTGATATTTCAATGATTCTAGCTAAGTATTTTTGTGTTTTGTTTGGTGGTAAAGACTTTGGTCACAACATTCACTTGTGTCTGTGTGCGTCTTCCTTTTTATTGAGCTTCCGAGTTGTTTTGTGTTCATCCATTTTTCTATGTCAGCTCGATGGCAATCGCCCCTATTTTCAATATCATCATGAAAAGGATAAATTATTTAAGTTGTGCTGGAAACATACACAGAGGAAACATGATATTGTTGCAGAAAATAGACCAACACAGACTTTTCCACCCATTGTAAAACCATTAAACTGCACAAACACTTGATGTATTTCTTTCTTGAAATTTTAAGATTAAAAATACATCTTTGATAGAAAAAGATTTCCTCTTGCGTTTAAAGTTCAGCTCTTCTTGTCATGTAGTTTTTTTTATGTCAGTAAATGGTACGACGTCTTTTGTTTTACCTAGGGCTTCTGCCTACGCTTCATTGTGAAGGAAGCAAACTTTAATCAGATCGTGATGAGCAAAGAATTTGAAACTCTGGACAAATCACTCATTGTGGAAATCATCAGGCGGAAGCTGGAACCTCCTGTACGATTGTTAGATCCGCAGCCAGAACCATTAGCAAGTGAGTTACACTGTATGCAGTAATATCCTGCACAGCCATGGCTAGCTTTCACACATATATATATAGTATGCATAAAAGAACAATTGTAAATTTTTTTACTCATGCATGCGCGTACACACACACACACACACACACACACACACACAAAATAAACACATGCTTATCAGACTTGTTGGCATTGTTAAGAAAAGTAAAAAAGTACTAATTAAAGAAAAGGGAAAAAAGTACTAGTTCATTTTGAAATGTAAACCACATCTGTTAGGTAACAGAAGCGAATTCATGGCATTCAGCATCCATAACTGCTCCACCTCCATAACAGATATGGAAGTGTATAGATGTTAACTCTCCTGTACACACTAGATAGATTTGTATCTAACGCGTTCATGCAATCAATAAGATGCACTAGTTCCAGTTTATATTTTATGTTCCTTAGTCTGTGTATTGTCATCTCATTATGTTCTGTATCATTACACAGAAGGCTTTCCTTGACCACACACACACTGTTATGTGGAATACACACATGAAATGCTTTCTTGACCTCTTGTGTATCAAATTATGTCATGCTCTTGGTTAAGTCAGAGCCTACATTAATGTAACCAATAATATAACTACCCTCTAGTGAACACCTGGATGATGTGAAGGGGTATTGACGGTGTCATGAATGGCAGAGTCTCCAACTGGGACAGGACGGACTGGCACAATGTAATAGCAACACTGGTTCGCAAGTGCAGATAATGGGCAGCAGGCAGCACAGAGTTTGAGGTGCAACAACTGATCCAGAGTAATACACATCAAAGTGACATAGTGATCTATATTGATGGGTCAGTGTGAGAAACTGACGGAGTTGTTGGGGTTTCATTGCGAAGGCTAATTGATGATTCTTGAAAAAGGAGAGTCTGGCAGATGTGGCTACGACCTCCAGCATGAGAATGGAAGTGGAAGCAGTAACAGCAGCATTCCGTTGGTTAGAGGAGACCACTGCAGCACACATTGTCTTCATCACAGACTCAAGGAGTATGCTTAGTAAGGTGGAGAAAGGAATGTTTCATGTGGAATGGCTCACCTCACTTCAGAAGTCACAGATTGTGAGAATTGTATGGATATTTTGCCGTGGTCGTAGGGGGAATAAAGAGGCCGATAGGCTGGCAGGGAATGCACCTCTTTGTGGTAGATTACCTATGGACATGTGCCTTAAAGCTGATCCTCTTATTTTGTTAAGAGTCTATTTGATCAACTCTAAGTCAATGTTGGCTCAAACTGAATAACCACTCATAACTTGGATGAATTTCATAACGATGAAGAAATGATGCGGCAGACAATTCTTGATAAAATGAAACACATTGCTGTTTATTAAGTAGCTGTTAACAAGTAACTGTACTTACAGAAATAGTCCTCTACCTGGCCTGTGACACCAGGCCGGCGGCAGAATAAATATAATATTTAACTATCCGTGCGTGTACTACCCGTTGTTTCTCAAGCTTTTGTCACCGGCATTCCTCCTTATCGTCTACCCATCCGTCATGATGCCGTAAGAATCAGTGTGTCTAGGTGACCTCTGCTCAAAGTGGTTTCAGTTGACGTTAATTCATTGTTTGATCTGCCAATGTCGTTTATCCACTATCCTTCCATGAATATCGTTCTCCACTTTCTCCAGTTATGCCAGTGTCTATCCGTCTCTTCAAAAGAGTCCACTGTCCGCCTTCTATCTCTTGCAAAGCCGCCTTAGTCCTTCTCGAACTTAGAAACACAACCGTTCTGCTTCATGAAATCACAGCGTATCCAATCCTTACGTTTTGTCGTCATGTTGTCATTCCCGTGACGCATTCCCGCATCCCTTGGATTTAGTGCATAGTCTGGAATTCTCTGTCTAGCGCGTTACAGGCACCTGCCTTGTGGCAACAAGAAAGAGGTGGTCATGCGCTTATGGGACCAGGTGGGGAAGGTGGAGGAACAGATTGAGAACCTGTATGTGGAAAGGATGAGATTGCGTGGGATTGGCAGGGGCTCTGGTAGAATATCAAAACTGAGAGGGAAGACCAGGAGAACTTTCAATCAGATAGCGGTGGGAACGATTAGTAGTGGGACTCTTTGCTGGCTGTTGAACGAGGGGATGGAGCGGATATGGGAATGTCCTTAGTGCAGTGATATCAGTTCTTAGCTCAACTCAACTCAATGCCATTGACTTTAATTGTATATTTTGGCATGGTGGGTTTACTTGCTATTACTTCTGTCTTCCTGTTATTAAAAGTGAGATCCATTTTTTGACTTTCTATATTTATATTGCAGGCAATTCCTTGGAACAAGATCTGGCACAGTTTAGACTGAATGGACAAGAGTTCTGTGACATCACACTTGCACTAGATGGCGCCCACATACCAGCTCACAAAGCTATTCTTGGTGCCAGAAGCAGTTACTTTGAGGCTATGTTCAGATCATTCACACCCCAGGATAATATTGTCAATGTGAGTCAGTTTAAAATGGCAATGTTTACTTTTCCTAAAGGTAATATTTCTTGTCTGATGTACAAATATTCAGAAAACTTGTGTTAAGTGCCCAATAATTAAAATTTTCCTTTAACCCTTTACAAGGTGGACCGGCCATTTCCGTCCGATGCGTTAAACGGGCAGAACGTCTCAAACCGGCCGATACTATTATGCATTGTAAAAACGCGATCTCTCGGCTTTCCGATGCTTCAGGCGGCTACTTTCACTTTCGCCGATAGCTTGACAACGTGGCCGCCATTTGTAAACGCGCTATAATGAATTTGAACCGACTTTTACGGACTTTTTTTGATAGTTTTCGGGGTTTTAACGCTGTTTTTCAAAACGGATTTTGGCGATTCTTCAAGTGATAGCCTCTGTTCAATTTAAGTGACTTTAAAGGGCACGAAGTTGGCTATTAATCGGAGCTAGATATCAGTGCAAAGCGTTACTTTGCATTTAGCAGTCTGAGTCGGACTTTAAAGAAAGTGATTATGATTCTGAAAATGTGTTTGTAAATTGCCTTATGGATGACGGAAAATCACAAACAACATGCCGTATTTCGTAAATATTTGTGTTCATATATGGATTACCGACAACAATCACGTGAGTAACATATTCTGCATCCTTTTCCCTTCATTGTGTTGTTTATTTAACTAAAATCGGTTGACTAACACCTTATTTGTGCTGTTTTTACTAACGCGACCCGAAATTTTACCGAACCTGAAAAAATCTTGCCCGTTCAGGGCTAAAAAACGGGCAAGCGTCTGTCCTGTAAAGGGTTAAACAAACTGTCATTATTGCCTATAGAACCTTGGAGTATAGGACAAGGGGTGTCTAAGCCTGAGGAATTAGGGCTGCCTGAGGTTTTGCTGTAAATCATGGACAGCTGGGTAGGGCTATCCCCTATCAAAGAAGCAAGGCACCTCATTCCCTGTGCCAGCTTATGGGACCCTAAACAGGGTCATGCAAAACCATTGAACTGGGTGGAGAACAGTTGACAGATAGTTGTTGGTTATGGTCTCAAGTTCATTGAGGTAAGTAAAAGATGTCTCTATAGAGACAATGTCACCGACCAGTATGTTCAGTGAGGTAAGTAGAAGATCTCTCTATAGAGAGCAATGGAGTGTGCACCCAAGTATGATAGTGATACTAACCAAACTCACAATATGTACTCCTTTATGTTATTGTGAGGCGAGTCATAAACTCTGGGTGGACTGATATGCATGAATATGATATGGGTAGGCACAGAGAAGCAATTTTTGAGGGAGAGAGAGAGAGAGAGAGAGAGAGACTTGGGCACACTCCATTGCTCTTCAGTATTCGTCCACCAGGGCCAACCCATTCACTGGTACCTACTCTTGCTTTGTTAGTACATCCACTGGGATTGCTCAGATACCATTCTCAGACTACTATCACAGGTTACCGTCATACCTTTCTGCCTCTGCCCCCCCCCCCTCTTTCAATGTGCGTACTGAACCGTTACACCCACCACGCCGTCATCATCCTACTTCCCACTCCCTCGGTTGGGTATAAAAAGAAGACATCGGCGATATTTTGTGTTATACACAGCTCGGAATTTGAGGTAAGTATGAATATTTTTTTCAAATTTTCATTTTCTCTTCATTGCTTTCATTTTTTTCATCTTTTTGTTCTTCTCGTCCTGTCGTCACGTTTTGATGTAGTCACAGGAGATCTCCTTGATTATATGTTGTGTTTTGTGAATGTGTTTGTTTGCTGATGAAGGCTAGTCGCCGCAACGTCCTGTATGTGTCGTAATTCTGTTATATAAAGCTGCACTACTTTGTGTCATTTTATATTGTTTACATTTTCACAGCTTTACCGCAGTTCCACCCAATTTTATTCATATTTTTAGGGATTTTGGAGTATGTTAGAATCCATTCCACCTTCAAGATTCGGATATGAAGATTTTCCTGTTGTAGATGCTTCAGTATTTGGTCATCTGTCAGCTCCACTTGGATACGCTTGATAGTCTGATATCTGATCGTCTGTGAGTCGGTGTTTTCGACTCTGATGTCTTTCTCCTCCTTCTTCTTCTCAATGGACTTGGCTCTTGTCTGGTGGGTTGTCGTCGGTCTTCCTCGTGGTAGCTTTATTTGAGGTTACTGTTTGTTCTGGTTCTTTGCTGCAGCTCACAGATAGGTTCTCTCCTCTCATTATCTTTAAGGTCTTGGCGGCTTCCACGCTGCTCATCTTGTGAGTCGGATGTCTTTTGGTGTTTGTCTTGCCACATGCCATTTTCTCCCCCCGTACCAGGTTTCTTGAACAGTTCAGGTGACTTCGATAGCACCGTGCACTTGCGAATGATTGAAGCAGAGAGTGAAGCAGAAACATTTACAACTGAAATACTTGGAGTCTCAGTGGCCAGGTGGTTAAGCCACCTGCCTGGTTTTCATAGGTTGTGGGTTCGATTCCAGGCTCAGTCATTCGGTTCAAGAGTACAAATATTCTAGGAGACTCCTAGGGGTCATCGTGCGAGCTACAGAGTTTGTGCTTTATTCAATACTTTTGACAGGCCGCCCTGCGGAAAGAGACTTAGCCTTATGGGATAAAACCCGGCGCAGTGAAATCAATCCTATCGCTTTTAAACCCTTTATGCTAAACTTGGAGAACAAGCATTGATGATGAGGGCAGGGATATTTTAATATACAGAATGGAGGAATGCTTGTATTTTCTGAAAAACGGAAGAAATGGAGTAACAGTACACTTGAATAAATGTAAACCAGGCACTTGTTGCTGACAGTACTATCAGCTGTAGAAGCATTAGTGTAATGCATAACCAAGGAATCTCATGGTAGCAGGTGTACCTAACAAAAATGGTGCAAGAGGAAGAATTTAAAACATTCTATAACACTCTTCAAAATTCGGCAGAAAATATTAGTAACAAGGACATGCATATAGTAGTGGGAGGTTTTAATGTGAAAGTGGGTACAGAAAGAACAGCAGAAGAAAAACAAGTGGGGGGAAAACACAGCATAGGAAATGAAAATGGAATGGGGGATAGATTGATAGTTTTCTGCTATAATATGGATGGTCAGAGTAGCTAATATTGATTGCCTGGAAGAGGCTAATGAAAGAAGAACGTTATGAATAACTATAAGAAGGGGACAGAATGGTACTTGGTCATATAACGAGAAGGGAGACATTGGAGAACAATGTTACAACTGGAGAGATTAGTGCAGTAGGGGGAGACTGATAGAAATGATCCTTGAGGAGTAACATGAGTAGAACTGATCAAGAACATGCAGGACTGAGAGAACAAGCCAGAACCAACATTTGATGAAGACCAGTGGACAATTAAAAAAAGTTACTTTTACAGGAAGTCGCAGTCAGTCCCAGAATTGTTTGGCTGTTTGTGGTTTCTTGGCAAGTTATGGTCAGTAGTTTGCCATTGCTTTCTGAATGACCGTCACCCAAAACCAGCTCAAGGCGGTCTGCTCCCAAACCGCCGGCAGCTGTTTGTTGACCGTGGTGTGTGGGATTATGGATCGTGCATCGACCAAGGTGTGGGATTATGGATAGTGTATCAGACAAGGTGTGTGGGATTATGGATTGTATATCGACCAAGGTGTGTGGGATTATGGATAGTGTATCGGACAAGGTGTGTGGGATTATGGATCGTGTATTGTACAAGGTATGTGGGATTATGGATAATGTATCAACCAAGGTCACAGCATCACAGTGTCTCTGTGGCTAAGGGCTTGCGAACGCGGTTTGTGAGCCCGTATACCCGGGTTCGATGCTCATGATTTTATATTAACTAGAAATAACAGAAAGAGAAATATATTAGATGCAAGGGCAGTGCCCAACTTAAGAATAAACATATACCACAAAGCAGTTGTTGCCACAATAAGAACCATCAGAAGAAGAAAGCAAAGAGCAGGAAAATACATGCCATGCGAATCAGTAAACTTAAAAAACCTCAAAGACGAGGCAGTAAGGGAAAATTATGAGAAAAAACTAACTGGAATCTTTGTAAAATTACCTATAGAAAGAAAAAAGTGGAAGAAGAATGGGAGATGTTCAAATCAATCGTGGAACCACGAAAAAACGCAAAAAAACAGATACAGAAAATAACAGGTTGGTGGAACGCAGAGGTAAAGAAATCGGTAAAAGACAAAAAGGAAAAATATAAAAAGTGGTTGAAGAGCAAACAAGAATGTGATTACATAGAACATAGAATAGCGAGAAGACATGTGAGTACAAAAGTAAAGAGGGAAAAACAAAAAGACTGGGAAGAGTATGGAGAAACCCTAAATAAAAACTACAAGGAGGCCACTAGAAACTTCTACAAAAAGATAAGTGCAATGCAAACCAGAGGAGAACCCTTTGACTCAACTGAAATAATTAACAGTGAAAGTGGAGAACCAATAAGTGAACAAAAACAAATCCTAATAAGATGGAAGCAGTATTTCGAACAACTTCTCAACATCCCATCAGTTGTCACAAGAATTCAAGAGACCTATACAGATGTCACCGAAAAACTAGAACCAGACATACTAAAAGAAGAAATTATTGAAGCCATCAGATTAGCCCCATTGAACAAATCACCGGGACAAGATGAAATACCAAATGAACTAATTAAAGCAGTAAGAGAAGTAGGAACAGCATGGCTACATAGACTATTCAACTATGTTTGGGTAGAACAACAGACACCACGAGACTGGGGAAACGCCATAATTATCCAAATTTGGAAAAACAAAGGCAGCAAAAGAGATTGCACACAGTACAGAGGCATTTTACTGTTGAGTCATACTGGGAAAATATTTTGCAAAATTCTTGAGAAAAGATTACGAACTACTCTAGAACCCCAGCTAAGCGAAACACAACTTGGATTTAGGAAAAACAAAGGATTTACAGATGCCATTTTTGCTCTTAGACAACTTATAGAAAAATCAATCGAATTCAATGAAACCCTCTACTTAGCCTTTGTCGACCAAGAAAAGGCATTTGATAGAGTAGATAGAAACAAGCTGTGGGAAATCCTTAAACAATATGAAGTGAGTACACATTTAACAAACCTATGTAGAAGCTTATACAAAACAGTGAATGCATAATGAGAGCAACTGGAGGATACTCAGAACCCTTCACCATAAGATCCGGAGTACGACAAGGTTGTGTCCTGTCCCCTCTCTTGTTTATAACATATATAGACAACATATGTAAAGAAACCAGCCAAACAGAGGCCGTAAGAATACCGCATGTCGAGAACACAGAAGAAGAACCATCTGCATATTTAACCATTAGAGAACTCCTGTTTGCGGACGACCAAGCACTAATAGCAAAATCAGAAACTGAATTACAAGACCACATGAATAGTCTAAACGAAATGTGTAGGGAACATAACATGAAAATTAGCACAAGCAAAACAGAGGTAAAGTAAAGAGGTTCAAGTACCTATCATCAAATGGCGGCTCAGAAGACGAGATCGAAAATAGATGCAATAAGGCAAACCAACTCATTGGACAAATGGCACCAATACTAAAGAACAAACATGTATCAATAACTACTAAGAAAGCACTTTACAATACAATCTTCCTACCAACTCTGTGCTACCAATGCCAGACCTGGACAATGACAGAAAAAGAGAAAAGAAAAATCACAACAACATAAATGAGATTCCTGAGAAGAATACTCAATGTATCAAGAAGAGATAAGATCAGAAATGAAGAAATCAGGACTAAAGTGGGGGTTATAGCAGCACTAGATTTTATTAGAAAACAGCAAGTCAAATGGTTTGGCCATGCAAGTAGGTTACCATTCAACAGCATACCACAACAAGCAATGATGTACAGACCAGATGGAAACAGAGGAAGAGGCCGACCACGTAAACGTTGGACGGAGGGAATAGCAGAGTCCATGGGAATATCGATACATGAAGCCCATAATCAGACACTCTCACGTTATTTATACTTCACCTCAACACCGCAAGATATAAGAGGAACATGATGAGATGAGATGAGAAAGATGTGATAGATAGATTACACTTGATGATGTACACTATTGCATTGTTTGGAGAATAAATATGAATTCTTACTCACAGACACTGGGATTTCTGGTCCTATTGACCCAGACTTCCAGGTCGGTCCTTCGTTCCTTTTTTTTTATAACAAAACATACCATTGCTTGCTTGCTTGCTTTTGTTCGTTGGCTTGAGCTCCAACGCGAAGTCCTGTATGTCGGATGAAGGCATCCTGTTGTCCAGCATCAGTGTGATGTCATACAAGACCTGAGGTTTGCGTGAGTATCCGTTGTCCCATGTCTGGCTTATTGGTGTGCAGACTGGTGGTTCCTCGCCGTACAGGCAGACACTCTCCGACTTCGGAGGAATCGGCGATCCTACTGAAGTTAGCCAGGATCCCGAAGGGACCTGTTGCCCAGGACGCACGGCGTGGACGTGTCAGCGGGTCTTGGCCAGTATAGATCCCAGCCCTGGTGCCTTGGAAACACCTCTGCGTCCCAAAACATACCATTAATTAAAATGTTGTGTCTAACAAAGGATCAGAAATAAGTCCCCTAAAACATGACAGACAGATGTCGCTGCTAGCCTCATGTTTAGCCACACATGCCAGCACCATGTCTGTGTCAGAGTGAATATTTATTCTCCAGATAAGCCATCTATTGTCATGCTTTATTTCTTTATTTTACAAATATTGTCTGATAATTTCTTTTCCTAAGTTGTGAATGTCAATTTTGATGTCTAACTGTCATTGTCTATCTTTTCTTGTGATAACAGATTGCAATTGGAGAAATGGTGCCGTCTCGACAAGCATTTGATAGTCTGATGCGATATATTTACTATGGAGATGTTGTCATGCCTCCAGAAGATTCGCTGTATTTGTTTGCAGCTCCATATTTTTATGGTTTTACAAATAATAGATTGCAGGTGAGAATTTTATAGTGTTGTATTATATAAAGAATTGTGAACTCCAATTCACTTTAGAAATATGTCATTTCAGTTATACATTTCTCATCTACATCAAGCACATACAGACCCAAGATATTGTTTGCTATGTCACTTTTACTATACTTGTTTATTGTATGTGTAATCGTGTTAATAATTTATTCTTTGTGATTGTTCATATGTGTGTGTGTGTGTGTGCGCACATGCATGTGTGCGCGCGTGCGTGTGCAAGCACTTCCATATTTTGAGCCAAAAAATAAAACAGGCTGTTGAGGTCTCACTGTGTTTTGCTTTAAATTGTCTAATTTTGGTAGTTGTTTCCTAAGTGTCTTTATTTTATGGAGTTATTTATATTTGGGGTGTTTAGATCACTTTCTGTTGGTATTTTGTTTTGTTGTTAACTGTGTTTCCAGCCCGGTTGATTTTGAAACCTATATTTTCATCTTCCTTGTTTGACGTTTTTCTTTTTTGTTCCAATATATATTGTTATACTTATTTTTTTTTTTTTTAAATAACTGTTTAGTTTGTAAATGTTTGATTGTATGCTTTCCGATTTTACCCGATTTATTCTTATTACAACTGGTCATATACTGGTGTTACCAGATTTATTCTTGTTACAACTGGTCATTTAGTGGTGTTACCAGATTTATTCTTGCTACAACTGGTCATTTAGTGGTGTTACCAGATTTATTCTCACTACAACTGGTCATTTAGTGGTGTTGCCAGATTTATTCTCGCTACAACTGGTAATTTAGTGGTGTTACCAGATTTATTCTTGATACAACTGGTCATTTAGTGGTGTTACCAGATTTATTCTCACTACAACTGGTCATTTAGTGGTGTTACCAGATTTATTCTAGCTACAACTGGTCATTTAGTGGTGTTACCAGATTTATTCTTGCTACAACTGGTCATTTAGTGGTGTTACCAGATTTATTCTTGCTACAACTGGTCATTTAGTGGTGTTACCAGATTTATTCTAGCTACAACTGGTCATTTAGTGGTGTTACCAGATTTATTCTTGCTACAACTGGTCATTTAGTGATGTTACCAGACTTATTCTAGCTACAACTGGTCATTTAGTGATGTTACCAGATTTATTCTCGCTGCAACTGGTCATTTAGTGATGCTACCAGATCACTTATCAAAACCACCAGGGAAGGATAACTGAAGTGTATGAGCCACATGAACGGAAGAGCTGAGCCAAGATCAGCCTTGTGTAGAAACATACTGCGTCAGAGAGGCAGAAGTAGACTGAGGTGTAGATGAACAGCTGAAAGACTGGGCAGGAAATAATAGTGTCAGCAGTAACTACTTTATTAACATATTGGATGACTGAGAGAAATGGAGAATCATGCCCTCCAGACCAGGCACCTGAAGATGAGTTAACTCTGACACTGTGCGTGCATTTGTTAGTTCTATCATTTTGATTGTATCCTGTTGCTTTGTTTCAGGCATTTTGCAAGCACAACTTGGAAATGAACGTCTCATGTCAGAATGTTATTCAGGTATATTTGTCATACATTCACTGTATTGAATACTTAACCAGTGAGTATTTTGTGTCTCAAAGGATACATTTCATGTTAGAGAAGATAAACAAGCCAGCTGTAAGATGCATACATGGTTAACAGAACCGCCACTAGCAGCATTCTCTTAGATGCTCCGTACCCTCAGTAGGCAGTCTAGGGTCTGTTTGCCTAATTATCACTGCAGCACATTGGTGGTGAACACAACTGTGCCTCTCTCTCAGGTGTTCTTTCCACTCATATATGATTATTTCTTGACTTGGGGATATAAATTACAAGTACCTCTGAAGTCAGAGAGGGTTTGCCTGATGGCGAGGGGCACTGGTAATAGGGACAGCTAATCTTCATGCAAAAATCAGTCCAGTGCACTAGAAGTTGTGGCTTGTATATGGACTGCGCTTAAATTCATAGCAAGCGGACGTTTAATACAATTATGATTATGAGGAATAATCAACATCACTGCATGCAGTCACTCTCAGCAGAAGGCTGGTTGTCCCTGTTGAATTCATTGCAGCCAGGTCCATTCTTGATTCCCAACTCCAATATCTGTAACTGAGAAGATTCATCAAGAGACTTGTCCCCAATCACCAAGCTGTATTTCTTGGAATATATTCTGTCCACCTTGAGTGTACGAAAGATGTGTGCTTTTGAAGTCAACATATCAATCTTGTTTCCGTGTTCCACTGCATGATCTGGACAGTTGATCCCAAACAAGTGCTCTTTGGTTTGAGGCCCTGACATATGGCAGCTGCTCATGTCACAACCACCCATTTTAAACTTGCCCAAACATGGACCAAGAGTCAAAGACATTAATCACTGTTGTAAGAGAAAGACATTAACCACTGTTGTAAGAGAAGTATTAGATAACTATTTCAGTTTCACAGTGGCAGCCCAGATCCATGAGTGTAGATTCATTGTCAACTCCAGCAGGAGAAATAATCACAAGTTTGACAGGTCTGCACTGCCATCACAATACTGTTTGCACTGTCTTTGAGGTGTGGATGTTTGGTCACTGGCATGGGGGGAATTGAAAGTCTGTGCCCACCTCTGGTGCCAGCAGGCTCTGTGATGGTTTTACCAGAACCCCTATCAGAAGACCTCTGCCAGACTTCCCTGTGGAACACCATAAATACATGATCTGGCAAGGCATTTCAGTGTTGGTGGTCCCTAGAAATATAGTGATCGGAAACCATGAAGTGGAAAAGCCTCTGGCACTCATCAGTCCCTCCCATCAGTTGACAAATTAAGTTCATCACTTGTGTGTCCTACTTGATGACAAATTGGTTCTATAAAGGAAAATATTGCTGCACAAGTCAATTCCTCAAAACTTAAGGGAAAAATATTATTATACCGTTTCCACTGCCTTGTATGACATTCAGATCAAATGGCAGGGCCCATGGTGAATGAGAGACCCAACATACAGAATTGAGGTTAAGCAGACATGTGCGGGATGTGACGTTTGCTTGAATGTAAAGCTGCTCTTGTCTTTTTATTTTAGTATCTCAGTTCCTCCCATCTTTGTCTACATTATCACCTAAATATGTGAATGATTCTGCCTCTTGAAGTGAGCTTTCACATAGAGAGATTATCATTTGCTTGGTTTATTTTCAATATCTTACTCTTTTCATTATTAATTTTTAGACCTTTTTTATGTGACCTTCTATCAAGAGTGTTTAGTTTATCTTGCATCTGAATTCTTGTGTGGGACAGGAGGGCAATGTCATCTGCAAAGTCTGGATCATCAAGCTGCTCTGTCAGATTCACTTGAATTTAATTTCTGTGGTAGCTATTGCCGTCTTCACAATCCAATGGTCAGTAAGAATAATAAATGTATTTGTTAGTTTTCATTCATAAAGAACTCTACATTTCAAGTTTTTATATGTTGACCTTTAGTAAGATACTGATTTCCCGTGGGATCTCACCAATTTCCAAAAGGAAATCCTGTAAATATTGTCAAAGGCCTTTTCATAGTCCGTAAATTCAATATAGTATTCAATATAAAGCAGCGAGTGCAGTTAAATGTGTTGCTCTATTATTACACATAATGTGGCTGTCTGGTTCATGCAAGATCTGTTCATCACTTAGTTGTTTGTTGATAGCATTTCTTAATCTCTCCAGAATGATCTTGTCAAATATTTTCCCTGGATCTGACAATAAAATTATTTCTCTAAAATCTTTACTTTCCTGCAAGTGGCCTTTCTTTTATGGCTTGACCAATTATCCTTCTCTCCAACATGCTCGTATTTCTTCACTGTCTCAGATTCTGATCAATACTTTGTGAGGTAGGTCAGTTCAGCTGTTTATATTGGCTTTAATAGCTTCTGCTGGGATACTGCCTAGATCAGCAGCTTTTCCATCCTTCAAAAGTTTGATAGCCTTTCTAATTTCTTCTTTACATGGCTTCAAACAGTTTGTATCCGCTCCACTTCTGTAAACTGAACATCATTTGGAACTGGTCTATTCGGAGTCCCTCAAAATATTCAGTCCATCTGTTCCTTTGATCTTTAATGTTGATGAGAACATTTTCATTTCTATTTTTTTTAAATCTGCTTGTTTGGTTATATTTTCTTTCTGGTGCTCTAAAGGTCTCTGAGGATTCCTTTCATTACAACTGCTTCTACCACTTTTGCAAGGCCATCTAAATGTTGTCTTTCATCCGCCCTTACCCATCTGTTAACGTATTCTTTAGTCTCTGTATTTTTTCTGGGTTCCTGACTTTAGCAACTCTGGTTTTGCTAGTATTTTTATTTCTGCTTTCTTATTTTTCTTTTCTTTGGTTTTCTTAAGGATTTCCAGCATTATCCATGCTTCGTTTTCATTTCCTTTTCTCTTACCTATGAAGTTTAGTATCCTAGTTCCTCATCTTCAGTCACTTTTCTTACAGAAATCAAATGTGACTGAATGTTGACTGGGACATTTGTTTGTAAAATAATGATCAATGCTGAAGAAGTCTAAGAGATGTATGCATGATTTCTTTTCTAGATTCTAGAAGCAGCAGATAAAATACAAGCCACAGATATGAAGAAACATGCATTGAGCATCATTGTCCACCATTTTCCAAAGGCAAGTCTTCATCTGTTTGTGTTGGTGTCGATTCTATATGTATAAATTACTGTTAGTGCATTGAGAGCAATGACATTGATTACCATTGATAGTCAACATCACCAACCTTGACATTGGTGAAGTCACTTACTAGTTGTCATCATTGTTTGTTTCTACTTGGCCATGAAGTCTTTCTGCTCCTTGTGCAGCTCTATAAGCTTGCATTGTTCTAGAAAACTGTAACAACCTAGGGAGTCTCCGAGGCGAAGTGGTCAAGCCATCTGACTCGGGCTCCGAAGGTTGTGGGTTCGATTCTGGGCCACGTCCTTCTGTTCACGGGTGCATTTTTTCTGAGAGTCCTAGGGGTCGTCGCTGGAGCTACGGAGTTTGTACATTATGCTATGCTTTCCTCACTGTGGAAAGAGACTGAGCCTATGGGATAAAAACCTGGTGCAGTGAAGTCGATCCTGTCGACTTTTAGGTGGCTTTTTTTTCTGTAACAACCTTATTTTCTTTGTCACATCTTTTTTATAAAAACAAAACAGGAAAACTGCAGCTGTATAGTTGTGAACTTGTGGAGATCTTCTGTGTGCAGTTAGACAACTAGCACTCTGACATTTACAAGAAGTTAGGGAAAATGGTGAACTGTCTGAGCCTTTCCTGTCACCACTGGGGTGAAGCAAGGATGTGTCCTGGCACCAACACTGTTCAGCCTCATGTTTTCAGCTATGTTGACGAATGCCTTCGAGAACAATGACATTGGAATAAACATCAACTACCGCATGGATGGAAAGTTATTCATTCTCAGAAGGCTGAAAGCTAAAACAAAAATGAACAGTGACACAGTCAGAGAGCTCCTGTTTGCTGATGATTGTGCTCTATATGCCAACTCAGAGGCAGACATGCAACACAATGTTACAGCTTTCTCACATGCCTGTGCCAACTTTGGGCTCAATATCAACTTGGAGAAGACTGTAGTTATGTACCAGCCAGCTCCAGGGAATAATCACACTGTGCCGAATATCAAAGTGAATGGTCATAGTCTAAGTGTTGTGGACAAATTCACCTATCTTGGCAGCACTGTGTCACAAACTGCCACAATTGACGACGAAGTGAATGCAAGAATCTCCAAAGCCAGCGCGGCGTTTGGTAGATTGTACAAGAATGTATGGGACAGAAATGGAATAAGCCTGCAAACAAAGCTGAAAGTCTACAAAGGAGTTGTATTATCCACACTGCTATATGCTTGTGAAACCTGGACTGTTTATCAGCGACACGCTAGGAAATTAAATCACTTCCACACAGTCTGCCTTAGGAAGCTACTGAAGATTAAATGGCAAGACAAGATCCCGGAAATGGCAAGACAAGATCCCAGACACTGAAGTCCTAGAAAGAGCGTCCATGCCCAGTATCCACACTCTACTAATGAAGAATTTCAAATTCACTGGGCTGGTCACTTAACTCGTATGCCAGATCACAGGCTCCCTAAACGAATTTTTTATGATGAGTTGCGTTGTGGTAAACGCTCCCAAGGCGGCCAGAGGAAACACTTTAAAGACACTCTGAAAATCTAACTGAATGCTTTTGGAATTCATCATGACACCTGGGAGGCTGCAGCCAGAGACAGAAATTCGTGGTGTTCATCATTACACAAGGGTGCAGTCACGTGTGAGGTAACCAGGACTGCAAGAGCTGTGAAGAAAAGGCAGGACAGAAAACCACTGCAGGAAATCCTCCCAGAAACGTCTAGCGTTCTTTGTCCACATTGTCAAAGAACATTTCGAGCCAAAATAGGCCTTATCAGCCATCTTAGAACTCACGGCTCCATACTTTCAACCCCACTGGATGAAATGAATGGTCATCATCATTCTTGATGGACAAACAATAACAAGAGGGGAAAGACATTCTTGTTGATGGGAAATCTTATTGGCAGCAAATAGCATCATCATCTTCATTATGTGCCATGATGGCACAGCCAGGCAATCATGTTCCTTCACAGACTGTATAGATCATATTATGTGCCACTCTGCCATCCAAACCAGCATATTCTTCATCTGTCAACTGTTGTTTGATCGCCGAGTTGTCACAATTTTCTCCAGACCCTCTTCGCATATCATATCATATAACCAACAAATGATGGTTGTCCTGATGTAGAAAATCATCATAAAATTAGAATTAGACTTGCAGTACTTGGATATTGGTCTTCTTAGCTATCCATGACATTTTTAGCATTCTATGAAGTAACCAAATGTCAGTTGCTTCTAGTTTCTTTCTAATCTTATTTGGTGTCTACAATTAAAGGTATTTGGTGGTGTAGGCAGCGTGTAACAGACTTATTACCTTATTTCCATGGACATTACACACAATGTTCTTCATCTCATGTAATTTTGCCTTTGCTTGGATTATTCTGCATGTTATCTCTTTAACAGATATCTCATGGAGCATATAATTTTAACAGGCACAGAAAAAGTGACATTTTATTGCAAGCACCTTCTTTTAAGTGACATGAAATCTCAGTTAAAAATCTGTCTAAATAAAAACAATGATAATAAATGTGGCAGTAAATAAGGCCGGTCTCCCTGGCCTAGGTGTTAAATGACTTTCTCCGTAATCCCGTGTATCCACATAGGGTAACGCAACACGTGAGAATTGGAAGCGGTTCTCGCCGTGTTGGTAACTTACAGGATAAGTGAGCCGGCCGCTCAGAAAGTAGTGGCTAACTACTGAGCGTAATCTTGCCAAGAAATCAACGACAGCGGTAAAATGCTGGTGTTGACAGCGATGTCCTGTAAAGGATATGCAAAAAAGAAAAAGTAAATAATGAGAATTTAAAGAAATGAGGAAACAATGCCAGATTTTCTCAAAAGCATCAGACCTTTGGCTGGAGAAAAATACAATCACTCACTTTGTGGTCTGAATCTCATGCTCTTCTACGTACTCTCCCTGAGACTGTGCACACTTTTCTCAATGATCCTGCTATTGTTGTAAGTACTTTCCTGGGACTGTGCACATTTCTCCCAGTGGTCCCACCATTGTTGGAAGTACTCTCTCCCTGGGACTGTGTACACTTCTCCCAGTGGTCTTGCTATTGTTGGAAGTACTCTCTCCCTGGGACTGTGCACACTTCTCCCAGTGGTTCCACCATTGTTGGAAGTACTGGGACTGTGCACACTTCTCCCAGTGGTCCCGCCATTGTTGGAAGTACTCTCCCTGGGACTGCAAACTTCTCCCAGTGGTCCCGCTATTTTTGGAAGTACTGTCCCTGAGACTGTGCACACTTCTCCCAGTGGTCCCGCTATTTTTGGAAGTACTGTCCCTGAGACTGTGCACACTTCTCCCTGTGGTCCCGCTATTTTTGGAAGTACTGTCCCTGGGACTGTGCACACTTCTCCCAGTGGTCCCGCTATTTTTGGAAGTACTGTCCCTAGGACTGTGCACACTTCTCCCAGTAGTCTTGCTATTGTTGAAAGTACTCTCCCTGGGACTGTGCACATTTCACCCAGTGGTCCCACCATTGTTGGAAGTACTCTCTCCCTGGGACTGCACATTTCTCCCAGTGGTCTTGCTATTGTTGAAAGTACTCTCTCCCTGGGACTGTGCACATTTCTCCCATTAGTCTTGCTATTGTTGGAAGTACTCTCCCTGGGACTGTGTACACTTCTCCCAGTGGTCCCGCCATTGTTGGAAGTACTCTCCCTGGGACTGTGTACACTTCTCCCAGTGGTCTTGCTATTGTTGGAAGTACTCTCCCTGGGACTGTGCACACTTCTCCCAGTGGTCCCGCTATTATTGGAAGTACTCTCCCTGGGACTGTGCACACTTCTCCCAGTGGTTCCGCTATTGATGGAAGTACTCTCCCTGGGACTGCACATTTCTCCCAGTGGTCCCGCCATTGTTGGAAGTACTCTCCCTGATACTGTGCACACTTCTCCCATTGGTTTCGCCATTGTTGGAAGTACTCTCTCCCTGGGACTGTGCACACTTCTCCCAGTGGTCTCGCTATTGTTGGAAGTACTCTCTCCCAGGGACTGTGCACACTTCTCCCAGTGGTCCCGCTATTGTTGGAAGTACTCTCTCCCAGGGACTGTGCACACTTCTCCCAGTGGTCCCGCTATTGTTGGAAGTACTCTCTCCCAGGGACTGTGCACACTTCTCCCAGTGGTTCCGCTATTGTTGGAAGTACTCTCTCCCAGGGACTGTGCACACTTCTCCCAGTGGTCCCGCTATTGTTGGAAGTACTCTCCCTGGGGCTGTGCATACTTCTCCCAGTGGTCTCGCTATTGTTGGAAGTACTCTTTCCCTGGGACTATGCACACTTCTCCCAGTGGTCCCACTATTGTTGGAAGTACTCTCTCCCTGGGACTGTGCACACTTCTCCCAGTGGTCCCGCTATTGTTGGAAGTACTCTCTCCCTGGGACTGTGCACACTTCTCCCAGTGGTCCCGCTATTGTTGGAAGTACTCTCCCTGGGACTGTGCACACTTCTCCCAGTGGTCTTGCTATTGTTGGAAGTACTCTCTCCCTGGGACTGTGCACACTTCTCCCAGTGGTCCCGCCATTGTTGGAAGTACTCTCTCCCTGGGACTGTGCACACTTCTCCCGTGGTCCCGCTATTGTTGGAAGTACTCTCTCCCTGGGACTGTGCACACTTCTCCCAGTGGTCCCGCCATTGTTGGAAGTACTCTCTCCCTGGGACTGTGCACACTTCTCCAAGTGGTCCCACCATTGTTGGAAGTACTCTCCCTGGGACTGTGCACACTTCTCCCAGTGGTCCCACCATTGTTGGAAGTACTGTCCCTGGGACTGTGCACACTTCTCCCAGTGGTCTTGCTATTGTTGGAAGTACTCTCTCCCTGGGACTGTGCACACTTCTCCCAGTGGTCCCGCTATTGTTGGAAGTACTCTCCCTGGGACTGTGCACACTTCTCCTGTGGTTCCTCATTGTTGTATGCACTTCAGGAAGGCCTCTTTGGGAATAGAGTACACTATGACTGTTTTGTTATGCATATAGTCTCTTTGTGACTCAAATTGGGTCCATTTCAGCTGAAATGTCAGCTCTGGGAACAGCCAAAGATTGCCAGCAGCCACGTTGGGAGAGATCAGGAAGCTTGAAGCAATGTGTTTGGCCAAGCAAGTTTGAATGAAATGTACAGAATGAGTGGGTGTATTGTCATGATGCAGCTGCCAAGTTCCAGTCTCCCCACGGGCGCATTCTTTTGCATTTACCCACCATAAAGAAGATATTTAAGGATCCATTACTTACCTGTTATTGCGTACTTCCTAATGGACTAGGTAGTTGTGCAGTTTACCTTTGCTGTTTGCCAACATTAAGCTCTGACAGTTGATTGTAAACAGTAGAAGAATGGAATTGTTTTGCTTTTGCATATCCTTTACAGGACATTGCAGTCAACACCAGCCTTTTTTAGCTGCTGTTGATCTTTTGGCAAGTTGTACGTTTAGTAGTTTGCCATTGCTTTCTGAACGACCGGCTCACATACCTCTGTAAGTAACCAGCGCATTGCAATCTGTTGCTGAATCTCGCGCAGCTGTGTTCCATATGTGGGTATACGGGATTACGGACAACATCCTTAACCTCTTTGCCAGGGAGACCCTCAAGAATAGAATAGGGCAACAAATGTCAAGGCTAAGCAAGTAATAAATTGGGGACATCCTACAAGATGCAGAAAATATGCTCTTAATTTTTCACTTGCTACACAAGCAATGGAGAGAGGAAGAAGACAGGTTGTATATCTTGTTGTTTTTCCTTTAGGCTGCCCGGTTCCCGTCCTTGAGAAGATTGAGTAGAGAATTACTGCTAGATGTCCTTGATGCCTTGGCTGATGAACTGAGCGAGTCACGGGTGTGTCAAGATCTGTCCGGAGTCAGTCTCACAGACTCAAATATGTCACTTTAAACACTGATGCCTCAGAAATGAAGATGTATCTACCATTATCTGTGCAGGCAACTGAACATGAATCTGGAACAAATATTTCAGTCAGTAGATTGTAATTACACAGTTGTTAATACAACACAAGTGATGGCAGTAATACTAAAAGCCAGAGTTCACAGACATGACTCTAAAACTTATACATAATGTCACAAACAATGGGTGCACTTTAAGTTGCATGTGAACTACTTTTACGATAAATTCTAGAATGTTGTTATCACTTTGTTAGAGATGCTTTGTTCACTGGCTAGTTGCTAGAAGTTTGCCAACAGTGACCACGGGAGGCCTGTCTTCTACACGACTCCTAAGTTGCTGCCAAACTCTCCACTCCCGTGTCATGATTTTACATAAATTCACCATCAGGAGATAAAGCAGAGAGGCCCTCAGCCGTGGCAGTCTGATTACCAACATTGGAAGCCATTATGAACTTGTAACTGCTGCATTGCCTGCTTGCTGTTTGTCTTCACAGGTGACTAGTGCTGTCATAGATACAAGGGACAGAGTTAGCACACTGCACAAACTTCATACAAGGGACAGAGTTAGCACACTGCACAAACTTCATACAAGGGACAGAGTTAGCACACTGCACAAACTTTGCTACCAGCAAGCATCCATATGTGCTCATGTACCAGAAGTACCCATGCTGTAACTGTTTTTGCATGGGAAGCTTTTCTAATTTTAAAATTAGGCCTGGTCTTTTCAATTTCATTGGGATTTGTAGCGTATGCAGAGTGCTTAAAGGTCCTCTGAATTGTTCACCTGATTCGAGAAGGCTAAATGTCCTGTCTGCTACCCCAGGTTCAGGGGGATGGGGGAAAGTTACCTTCCTTTTCTTATTTTAATTTGATGCCTCCTAAGGCTGAGCTGTCGGTCTCCCTGGCGAAGGGGTTAGCGACTTTCTCCGTAATTCCGTATATCCACGTGAGGAACACAGCTGTGCAAGATTCGGCAGCAGATCGCGTCACGTTGGTTTGTGAGCCGGTCGCTCAGAAAGCAATTTCAAACTACTGAGCGTAATCTTGCCAAGATCATCAACAACAGCTGGAAAATGCTGGTGGTGACTGAAACATCCTGTAAGGGATATGTAACTTTAATTTTTTTTTAAAAAGGCTGAGCTGCTGTAAAAACATCTCCAGAGCTTGAGACAATCATAACAAGATGGTGGATACAGGAAGCAAGATATTGCCAGGGTTGATGAGGCAGACCTCTGTTGGAAATAAGTGTTGCACAGAACTGTAATTACAAGAGATGTGAAATCTATGCCTGGATTTTAAATTGCTAAGAATCAGCTGCAGGCTAAAGCCTTTGATGAACAGTTAATAGAAGTCTTCCATTTCATTGAAAGCCAACAAGACAACATGGATATCTACACATGTGTGTTACTTGCTTTTTTGACGATGCCAGTTGTGAAGTTAGGGCTTATTGTGGGGAAAATTATTTGATAATGTGCCATACTGCTTGAAACAAATTCAAGTTTTTTTGTTTTTTTTTAAACCATTCAAACGTTCCATCAACCCCTGTAGAATTGTATACATGTTTTGGCAATTTTGCATGAAGATTGTCTTGTTCATGTTTACTGTACATGTATTTATGTTTTTGTACATTATTTTGTTAAGCTTTAAGGCTGTATTTATTTTCATGTATTTAGCCTTCCATTTCTTTACTAGTGGGGTATGTAGTGTGTTATATTTATTAGGGATGTTCATTTGAAACCCGTTCCAATGGCTTTATTACAAAAGCATGAAAGAAACATTAACAGGTGTGGTAGAATTAAACAAAGCATTCATTTTGAATGAACTATGCACCATGGGTTGGTCAGAAGGAGTCACCGTAGGCATTCAGGCAAGCATCCCATTGCTTAGGTAGATGGCGAATGCCATCCGCAATAAGGATTGTGGTTGCTCACTGAACCAAGTGTTTACCGCGTTCATTACATCTGTGTGAAATCGTTGTCCCTTGAGAGCTTTTTAGAGGTCCGAACAAATGAAAATCACATGGTGACAAATCAGGACTATAGGCTGGATGTTGCAGAATTTCCCACTTCTTCCTTGCTAATGCTTCCTGCACAATCTTTGCACGAGCATTATCATGCAACAAAATCACACCACGAGAAAGCATGCCGGGTCGTTTATTCTTGATGGCTTTTTGCAGCTTGTCTAGTGTTTGCAAGTAGTGGGTAGAGTTGATGTTGACACCAGGTTCTTTAAAGTCGGCCAACAATAGCCCTTCATGGTAAAAAAATGCGCTCAGCATAACCTTAAAAGCCAAAACTTGTAACTTGAATTTTTTGGCTTTTGGTGATCCAGCATGCTTCCATTGCATACTCTCTCTTTTGCTGCTCGGCTCAAAGTGGTGACACCATGCAGAAGAGAAATGCATCACCTTCCACTCTGTAACGCAGCAAGTGGTTCAAACACCATCCCATGCATTCCTCTTTTTGGTGGTCGGTCAACATCCGTGGTATCCACTGTGAACACACCTTCTGATATTGCAGTTTCTTACGAACAACCTTTTGAATTGTCCCAATTGACACATCAAATCTTTCGGTGGCGAGCGTATGCTTCGACAACGGTTCATTTGTACTGCTGCATCAATTTTGGCGATGGTGTTTTCTTTTGCAACAATATGCACTTGACCCAGCCGTTGAAAATCTCTCATGAACTGACGTCCTTTCAGAAACATTCATGCCCAGTCTGTCACTGTTTTCAACACACATTTGTTACCATACGCTGCCTGCATTCTTCGATGAATGTTCACTGGTCGAAATCCTTCAAATGAAAGAAACTGAATCACCGCTCTTTGAGCTTCTTTGGACGGATCAACCCGGCCATTTTCTCAACGATCAGAAACAGAAACTATGCATCATGGGACAATAAGCACATGCTCTTTTATTCATTGGTCAGTACTTATCACATGACTATGACATGATCATGTTCAACGTATGCAATTACACGCGGTTTGTTGCTCGAACGGATTTCAAATGAACACCCCTTATACATTTTGTTGAGTACAGAACTCATTTGTTATCTGCCTAATTTCAGAGTCCGACCGTGGTCTGGGTGGGCCCTTTGACCAAACTTTGGGAGTCTACTGTATTGGAAGTGGGGAAGGTGGTTCAGACTGGATCTGGAAATAGGTGTCTGAAATGGAATATGTTGATTACTGGTTACCTCCACTCAGCAAACATGGAAGTTTGTGGATGCCATGTAAGCTCACCACACCCTAGTTGATACATCTAACATGTTCTTGCAGGTGACAGATCCAGTTTGCATTTGATTGTTGTCTCATTGCATGCGTATCATTACACTGAAGTCTTCCTCTGATCACTTGCACAATTGAAGATTTGTCCATTTGAAAATTACCTAGTAAAGACACTTGAGCAGCCAGTCAGCCCATCCTCTCATTACCAGACAGCCATGTTTCCACGGCAATACATCCATACAAGTATCATAGGTTAGCCGCACTCATGAGAAACACCCATTGTTCACATGTTTGTGTCTCTGTGTGTTACTGTATATATACATGTCCGTGTATATATATTATGGTTATGCATACTCGTACAGTGAATATTTGCATTGTGCATGTTATCCATGCTACCGTTTCCATTTTGTATGTGCTTTTGATTTTATTATGTTAGCCTGCATTGAAATTGTTCACAGATTTCTCTTGTGTTGTATGTATAGCTATGTAATCATCATTTTATGTACTTTAGTATTAGCATGAAGAAAGCGTAGCTGAAAATGAAAAGAGAGCTCATGGAAGGAAAAAAAATATAGATTGGTTAAATATTTTGGCCACATTACAAGACAAGCACTCTTATGAAAACCATGCTGAGGTGGGAAAGTCTAGGGTTGGTAGGCATGAGGTAAACAGTGATACAAGCGGGAACATAACATCAAGAGATGGACAAACAGCAAGCAGTCTGTCACAGTATCCAACCACAGCAGACATAAATGGCTGAAGATCCACCGCAGCCAACCTTCATTGTGGAGATGGCACTTGATTGATTGATTAGCATGAACTATGAGTGATTTGTGTAGCATTGTTTCTCCCTGCAACAAGTCACTACATGTCTGCTATAACTAAATATTCCTTGCTCATCAAACTATACCTTTGTTTTTATAAGTTTGTCTTTTAAGGATCATGTGGAGGCTTTGGTGGTGAAGGCTGGTAGGGGACTTAATGCATGGAGGGCTATGGCAGCAACCGGGGTAGATTAGAGGATGCTGTATAGGCTCTTTCAGCAGTTAATAATTTCTGTCATTGAGTATGGCTTGGGGCTGCTGACAGTATCAAAGAGCCAGCTTGAAAGGTTGGAGCGCATACAAAATGCTGCCATGCGGTTAATCCTGGGGTGCACAAAGGACACACCAATTATATGCATGAGGCATATCCTGGCGCTACCAACAATGACGGATAGGCATAGGGTCCTTCAGGCCAAATGGTACCTGAGAGTTGCCGCAGACAGGGATCGCCCGCTGCATGCAACAATGGATATGGTTAAGGGTCATAGACTAAGACGAGGCAGGTCCTGGATGGCACAGGCAGAACTTTATATGTCAGGTGTGTGATCTAGAGACCATCAATCGTGAAAGAGAGTGGGTTGAAGTGCCGGAAGACATGACGGACTGGCACAATGTAATAATAACACTGGGTCGTGGGTGCAGAGAATGGGCAGCGGGCCGCACTGAGTTTGAAGTGCAACAGCTGATCCAGAGCAACACACATCAAGGTGACATAGTCATCTACACCGATGGGTCAGTGGTGAGAAACAGACGTAGTGGCTGGGGCTTTATTGCAAAGGTTAATGGGCGAGTCTTGGGGCGTCTGGCATATGAGACTACGACCTCCAGCATGAGAATGGAGGTGGAGGCAGTAACAGCGGCATTCCGGTTGCTAGAGGAGACTACTGCAACACACGTTGTATTCATTACGGATTCAAAGAGTATGCTTAGCAAGGTGGAGAAAGGAATGTTTCGTGCGGAATGGCTCTCGTCACTTCAGAGGTCACAGATCGTGAGAATTTGTATGGATATTTTGCCCTGGCCATGCGGGTGTACGGGGGAATGAATAGGCTGATAGGCTAGCAGGGAATGCACCTCTTGGTGGAATTTTGCCTATGGACAAGGGGGAGGTGGTTGTGCGCTTGTGGGACCAGGTGGAGAAGGCGGAGGAACAGATTGAGAACCCATATGTGGAAAGAGTGAGATTACTGGGGAGCGGTAGGGGTTCTGGAAGAATCTCAAAACTGAGAAGGAAGACCAGGAGAACTTTTAATCAGATGGCGGTGCGAACGATTTGTAGTATGACTCTTTGCTGGCTGTTGAACGAGGGGACGGAGCACGTATGGGAATGTCCTGAGTGCAATGATGTCGGTTCTTGACTCAACTCAACTCAAACTATACCTTTTATTTATATTTGCACAAATGCAATTAGTCGACTAAAATCTTCAATAACCAGTAAAGAGTCCCAGGACTAATGGTACCAGTTTCAATCTGAATATGTGTTCGTCTAGCCTTTCCTCTGAGAACTGAGAGTCGGCCGGATTCTCTGGTGCACCATTTTCTCGATGCATTGATGGTATACCGTATTTTACGGAGTATAAGACGCACTTTTTTCTTCAAAAAATTGCCTCCAAAATTCAGGTGCTTCTTATACTCGAAATTAATATAAAAATGGTAAAAATGTTATTTTAAAAAAAAATTGCTTAAAAAATTAAGGTGCATCTTATAGTCCGTAAAATCTGTTTTTCCACACTGTACATGCCTTGATCACTGCTGCTAATTTGTCTACCTGCTCATTTCTCAACATGCCAGCATGCCCTGGCAGCGGATTCTCCCTATCTTAGATTTGTTAAATTGACGCATGCCACTCTGCACGTAGTATACCTGTCTTCACCCTGCTCAGCACGCTCTGTGAGCTTTTCTATCTTATGGGAGCTTGTTTTTCTGTTTTCTTTAGATGGTTTCTCAAAATTGATTTCTAACCTACTCCTGCAGGCTGGTTGTGGGCAGAAGTTTGTTGACCAAGAAGACTGCCCACAGTTGGAGGGATGACATTATCAGTCTTTAACATCCTCCTGTGTGTATGTGCATGTGTAGATGAGCTTGTGAGTGAAAGAAAAAGAGAGAGTGTGAGCATGTGTAGATGAGCTTGTGAGTGAGAGAGTGTGTGTGTGTGCATGTGTAGATGAGCTTGTGAGTGAGAGAGAGAGAGAGTGTGTGTGCATATGTAGATGAGCTTGTGAGTGAGAGAGAGAGTGTGTGTGTGTGTGCATGTGTAGATGAGCTTGTGAGTAAGAAAGAGAGTGTGTGTGTGTGCATGTGTAGATGAGCTTGTGAGTGAGAGAGAGAGTGTGTGTGTGTGTGCATATGTAGATGAGCTTGTGAGTGAGAGAGAGTGTGTGTGTGTGTGTGTGTGCATGTGTAGATGAGCTTGTGAGTGAGAGAGAGAGAGAGTGTGTGTGCATGTGTAGATGAGCTTGTGAGTAAGAGAGAGAGTGTGTGTGTGTGCATGTGTAGATGAGCTTGTGAGTAAGAGAGAGTGTGTGTGTGTGCATGTGTAGATGAGCTTGTGAGAGAGTGTGAATGGGATAGAAAGAGAAAGAGACTAACTTATTAGGTGTCATCCAGCAATGACTCTGATATAAAGGTGCTACTGTTGAGCAGGTTTCATGATCTGAAAGGTGGGTACCTGTTTGAGTAGAAGTGCAATTATATTTCCTTTGTTATTTGAAGTCTGTATGTGATACTATGACTGCAGTCTAATTTTAGAATCGAAATATTGGCACCATCAAGCAGTGCAATGAAACCAGAATGTACAATATTATTTGTAATGTTATGAGCAGCTTACGTCATGCAGAATTTCAGAGCACTCTCCATATCATCAAGGATCACCACCTATGCCTGGTACCTAACTAAAATGTTTATGTTGGATACCTTGAAAGGATGTGTTAAGATAGATATAGCTGTGTTTAAGAGACTCACACATCCTTTTGGATACTCTTGATAGTATGGGGCACTCTTTGTGTATGATGTTTTTTTAATGCAAACAAGAAACAGTGACTGAGAATGCACACAACAGAGATCTGCTGCTTGATGGACTGTCTGTTCATCTCACAACAAATGTCTCTGTTGAGTTGATTAACGACAAAGTCCCTTGATCCACAAGAAAAAGTCAAGAACTGGCTCGTGGAAAAAGTAGATATCTGCACTTGGCATCCCCAGAAGTGGGAAAAAGTTATCAAGATGAAATGTATGTTGAAGTTACCAGACAGGGCGGGTTACCTCCCTGACATCTCTCCATCTAATAGATATAATTTTGAACCTCCACAAGGTCATCATACCATCTATTGTTGCACTCTCACACCCACTTAGAAATGTGAATGCAAAATGGTAAGAAAACTTTACCACAAACGTGTTTAAAACTTGTAATTTCTTTCAAATAAACTTGATGGATGATGAGATGAAGTTGTTTTCAGTGTGAATGACGTTTGAGATGAGACGATGTTGTATGAACACAAGTTCTGTCATAAAGAATTTTAGCTCATAACTTTTGACAAAAAATAAGCACAAAGGGACCTCAGGCCAGATGTCGACTTGAAAAGCTGACCACAATCCAGGCAGGCTGGACTTTTCCACCGATGTAAGTTCAACCTCCAGGGGCCAGCAGGTCCAGATCATGTGATGCGATGAGACGAGTATGTGTAGTTTCTTGTCTACACTTCTCAACACATACATACTAATATACTCTTATCCAGGTTCACTTTTTTATATTTTCTCTCTCTCTCTACACACTTCCACTGTCACATCTGAAGGACTTTTATACTGCCCTACTACTCTCGCATGTCCAGTCATGATAAAATGAATGTCCGTCTTCTGTCTGTTATCATGCAGAAAAGTGAAATGGTGACATTTCTCTTTCTCCCCAGTTGTTTCACCAAAGTGTAGATAGGCACTCTTGATGTGTTGGTCAGAATAATAGACCGCCAACTGTGGCATTTCTCCAGGATGACCAGTCTCATTACTTTGATGGCAATCATAATTTCCACCAGCCATGTGGTTGAATAAATACACCCAGCCCCGCTGACGTCAGCAGTGTTGCACAAAAGCTAGTCCTTGTCCATGTGCTGCTGATGGGGCATGCAGAGTTTGGTCTTACCAATGTTTAGACCAGTGGTTCTCAACCTTTTTTTGGCCCATGCACCCCTTCACCATATGTTCCTATTTCCTCTCTATAACACCCCCCCCCCCCCCCCTACAAAGTATATGTAAAAATGGAAGCTAAATTTAATAATACATACTAGAACAAGTCTAGACCTCTACATAAAACGTGATTTGCAGGTCCACTTAATGTTAAACGAATTTCAGAAGGGTGAGAAGTACAGAACCGTAGATTATGGAGGGAAAAACAACCTCAAGTAATCGGTTCTTGTATTAAAGCGGTATTGAAATAATCTTAATTTCCCCAAAATTCCCCCCCTGGGAGGAATTCCCCACCGTTTGAGAACCACTGGTTTAGACCATACCATATGAGATGGGATGACCTGCCTCCTTTCACATTACCTGCATATATCCTTTACAATATACATGTATCTTTATTTCATATCATCTTAAACATTAACTTTAGTGTAGTTAAGAGTTGGGAATAGAAGCACACAGCCTGTGTATAGGTATGCTTCTAAACCTGCCCCAAAGTAAATCCACCAGTCAGAGGTTTCTGCAGGGGGAATCACTCTGGCAATAGAAGACCAACAGCGGGAGGTTTCTGCAGGGGGAATCACTCTGGCAATAGAAGACCAACAGTGGGAGGTTTCTGCAGGGGGAATCACTCTGGCAATAGAAGACCAACAGCGGGAGGTTTCTGCAGGGGGAATCACTCTGGCAATAGAAGACCAACAGTGGGAGGTTTCTGCAGGGGGAATCACTCTGGCAATAGAAGACCAACAGTGGGAGGTTTCTGCAGGGGGAAACACTCTGGCAATAGAAGACCAACAGCGGGAGGTTTCTGCAGGGGGAATCACTCTGGCAATAGAAGACCAACAGTGGGAGGTTTCTGCAGGGGGAAACACTCTGGCAATAGAAGACCAACAGCGGGAGGTTTCTGCAGGGGGAAACACTCTGGCAATAGAAGACCAACAGCGGGAGGTTTCTGCAGGGGGAATCACTCTGGCAATAGAAGACCAACAGCGGGAGGTTTACGCAGAGGGAAACGATGACAATAGAAGATCACCAACAGGAGGTTTCTGCATAGGGAAACACTGACAATAAAAGACTACCAGCGGGAGGTTTCAGTAGAGAACATTAATCGGTGACTAAGCTGGGCATGAACACTCAGAAGAGAATACATGATAATTATTTACTCATTTACTATTGTCTTGCCTGGAGTATAGGCGTGAGAATCCAAAACTAGACTTCGCTTAAAGTCAGACAACAGCAATAAACCCTTTTTTCACCTTTTTGGTGTGTATTTTTTGGCTTCCTGGGCCAGTCCAATTTTTAAAATTGTATATTGGGCACCTTTCCGTCTTGACAGACGATAGTTTGGTACATTGTGCTTCAACAATGCTTAATAACTACAACCCATGGCGGTGGCGAATGTGACTGAAAACATGGTCATTTCCACCATCATACACCATCTTACGTCTCTCACACTCTACGTGTGCTTTATCTGCAATCATTTTCTCCTTTGTCTTTATTCCATTTCTGATAGTTGCCCTCCATGCAACACGTTCAGTGGCGACTTGCTATCAATGTGCATTATCAATGCCTGTATCAATCATGTCCTGCTTACACACATCTTTGTATTGTAGTAGAGGCCGACCTTAAGATCTCCTACCCATCTGTAATTCACCAAAAAAGATGTCCTTTGGTATTTTACCATCATCCATCCTCCTAACGTGTCCTATCCATCTAAGTCTACAAAGGCTGAGCATCGAACACACCGTCACACAACCTGATCTTTCCAATACTTCAGTATTTGTGATTTTGTCTTGCCACTTAGTACCAAGAATTCTTCGCAGACACCGCATATGAAAGCTGTTTAAGCGTTTCTCTTGGTGTGAGTAAGTTGACGACGTTTGACTGCCAAAGAGTACTAAGGACACAGGCTTGGTAGACAAGGACTTTTGTTTTGGCAGTAAGCTTTCTGTTCTCCCAGACTCTTTTTGCTAACATGTTCATTGTTGTTGCTGCCTTGCCAGTCCTGATGTTGATTTCCTGATCTAGGGATAATTTGTTATTTACCTCTGATCCTAGATATGTAAAATGGTCTACTATCTCCAGTTCGGTGTCGTCAATAAAGATTGATGGTACCCCATGTGCACCTTGTGACATAATCTGTCTTCTTTTTGTTTATTGTTAGACCAAATTCAGAACAAGCATTGGAGAATGCAGATAGTAGATGTTGTAAGTCTTCCTCAGAGTGGGTCATAATTGCAGCATCATCTGCAAAAAGCAACTCTCTGATTAGTACCCTCCTAATTTTGGTCTTAGCCTTCAATCTCTGGGCATTATAGAGGCCGCCATCTGAGCGTGAGTGAATGTATATACCGTCATCCTGATCATGAAAGGCATATTTCAGTAGAAGTGAAAAGTATATTCCAAAGAGGGTGGGGGATAGTACACAACCTTGCTTAACTTCACTCTTGATTTCAAACTCTTCTGAAGTTGCACCGTCAAACTTGATTAGATTGCCTGTGTGGAACGATTCCACACTGGACAGAAGAGTTGGTGGGCAGCCAATCTTCTTTAGTACCTTGAACAGACCCTCACGACTGACCAAATCAAATGCCTTTTTGAAGTCGATGAAGGCAATGAACAGTGGTTGATTTTGTTCCTGGCATTTTTCTTGCATCTGTCGCAATGAGAATATATCAATGGTAGATCGGTTCTGTCGGAAGCCGCACTGTGATTCAGGGTAGACTTGATCTCCTAGGACTTGAAGTCTGTGCAGGACAATTCTGGCAAATACTTTTCCAACAATACACAGAAGTGAGATACCCCTATAGTTGTTGCAGTCGCTCCGATTGCCCTTGTTCTTGTACAGTGTTATGATGCTTGAATTTTTGAAATCCTTTGGGACTTGTCCTTCTCGCCAGCATAGCTCTATTAGCTGGTGGATTTGTAGAGTGAGTGTGTCTTGCCCACTCCTGATTACCTCTATTGGAATCCCATCCTTACCTGCAGCCTTGCCAGATGCAAGTTCATTTATAGCACACTTAACTTCTGTTATGGTGGGAAGTGTGTCCAGGTGGTCAAGAGTTGGTAGAGCCTCTATGGCGTTGAGGGCATCATCCGCTAGTTTGGTCTCACTTGAGTAAAGCTCCAAATAGTGCTCTACCCATCTGTCCATCTGCTGTTTCTTATCAGTGATGATTTCTCCAGTCAAGGTTTTCAGTGGTGCACTTCTTTTGATCATTGGACCACAGGTTTTCTTTATCCCTTCATAATGCTTCTGTTGTTTCAGTTTGCTTCAGCTCACTGAGAGTGTTACGCGTTGTTCTTTCTTTGTTTCTTAACAATCAAAGGCTGCAGTGTCAGGCTGTTTGCCGCAAACCAGTCCTGCCTCTTGTGATCCACAGTGCCGTAAACCCCTACGGCAGTTTTATCAAGAGTTTCCTTAAGTTGACCCCACTTTTCACTTACTGTACAATTTTCGGATGTATCAGTGAAAGTGTCTTCAAGTTGCTGTTGAAACTCAAAGCACTTTTCAGGATGAGTGTTAATAATATTAATCATGGGGCTAGATTTATGCTTAGCTGTGTAGATTCTATTTGGCTCAATCTAACCCTTGCAACAACCAAAGAATGATCCGTATCACAGTCAGCACTGTGGTAACTTCGAGTTAATGATGTTGTCTCCGTGTGATGATGAAGTCCAGCTGGAGCCAATGGTCAGATCTTGGATGTTTCCATGTGACCTTATGCAGCTCTTTTGTTTTAAAAAAGGAGTTTGTCATACATAGGTCATTACTGGTGCAATGCTCCAGCAGCTTTTGCCCATTTTCATTCATGCGACCGATGTTGTATTTTCCAAGGCACACTGGCCATGAACTCTAGTCCTTGCCCATGCGAGCATTAAAATCAGCGAGCATATAAATGTAGTCGGATTTTGGAACTGTCTTGATCACGAAGTCTAACTCCTCATAGAACGAATCCTTCACATCATCAGAGTGTCGGTGCTTATGCATAATAATGGTGGCAAAACCACAGGAGGTTGCCAAGCGCAGGGATAATAATCTTTCATTTCCTCCTGCTGGAATTTCAATCATTCACAATAGCGAATTCTTCACTGCATAGCCCACACCATGTTGCCTTTTTTCTGCCTGCCCTCTACCCTTCCAAAAAAGGTGTAATTGTTTTCCCTGAGTGACCCTTCCTCAGCGAGGCGAGTCTCCTGCAGGCCAGCAATATCAGTGTTAAGACGATTGAGTTCGGCATCAATCACAGCCGTTTTTCTCACATCGTCAATATTCGTCAAGCCAATGGAAAATCCTGGACACATGGTTCTTATGTTCCAGGTTGCAAGCCGTAGCTTGAGGTTTCTATTTTGTTTTCATTAGTACCTGGTGCATTGGTTTTGCAGCTAGCCTCAAGCACCCATTGAAGCAGGCAGGCTGTGGCGGATCAGCACCCAAATGGCTGGGGGCTGCCCAGCTGGAAGCAGGCGGTAGCTGATCAGTGACACCTGTAGATGTCTCCCACCGTCAGAGACAACCATTGGCGCCCCATGTCTACGCCAATTGATAAGGACTTATAACCCGTAAATGTTACCTCTCGCTTTGATTCCGAGACCTGTTAAGACCAGGGATGGAGTTATTGCCTCTCCATAGCACAAAGCCTGGGCTAAAAATATAGGAGTCTCTGTGGCGAAGTGGTCAAGCCGTTTGACTCGTGCTCCGAATGTTGTGGGTTCGATTCCGGGCCGCACCCTTCGGTTTACGAGTTAAAATGTTTCGGAGACTCCTGTGGGTCGTCGCTAAAAGCTACGGAGTTCGTGCTTTGTGCGACGCTTTCCTTGCTGCGGAAAGAGACCGAGCCATATGGGATAAAACCCGGTGCGATGAAGTCGACCCTGTCGACTTTTTTTTTATAGAAACCATGTGTTGCCCATGCAGCATGATCCCTCTCTCGGCCTGCCTAGTTCAATCCAGCAGAACGGTAACACCTATACATCTGGAACAAGACAAGCTGCAGAAGCTGCTGGATCAGAAAAGCAATGCTCTAACTGTCCGCCTGTAGGAGCTTCGATCCTATACCAGCTTCCAACCAAGGCTTAGGGCCTGGTCTGCCCTGCCATGACATTTTGTCTTTAGGTTCATTTCCTTGCACCAGGATAAGGCTTGTACCCTCCCAATTGCGCTTTTCCGCCTGACGCCGTTGGCACAATTTGGGGTGTCGGGGTTTGGCAAGCGCCGCATAACATTCGGCGCTAACAGAAAGCAGGTAGCACCATCTACTGTCATACGGTAACTCAGTCATATCTGACTAAGACCTGGCTCACTTTTTTAAAAATTTCATTCAAAAAATCATTCAAAGATCATTTTTTAAAACTGATTGCCAGCTATTTTATACAATCATCTCGATTATATTATGTTTATAATATAAATATTCAAGGGAATGATGAGGGTCCACCAATACTTGCAGCGGATGATGAAGATGCACTACATCGCATGAAGAAAGGAAAGGCACCCGGTCCAGACAACATTACATTGGAGGAAGTTGAGGCTCTAGGTGATTTTGAAATCAAAATATTGACAAAATTTACAAATTACATATACACCAATGAGTACATTCCTAGTGTCCTATTGAAATCCAGCTATATATATATATATATATATATATATATATATATATATATATATATATATATATATATATATATGGTTTAGAATACGAAGAACATCGCACAATAAGTCATGATTATGAGTTACATTGCAAAGCTGTTACAGAGAATAATAATGAGAAGCATAATAAGCATTAAATCAGATGAACAGTGGATTTGTAGAGGGAAAGGCAACAAAAAAATGCTGGAAAAAAAACCTCCCACACACACATAAGTAGTATATCCGGTATTAGCTTGATATCAGCACCCCACACTCGCGCGCTGGACCGATTCGAGGGTCCAACAGGGGGTCCCCTAAGGGGTCGAATAGGGGGTCCGAACCAACCCCCAGTCGCACCCCTAAGGGGTCGAATAGGGGGTCCGAACCAACCCCCATCCGCACCCCTAAGGGGTCCGAACCGACCCCAGCAAGAGAGGCTCGCCTCGGTAGTATCATTCTGACTCGATATATTTCTCATAGCCAGACCTCCGCTCAGATATATTATTTGGAATTAAAGCTGTATGTGATATAGGGGTACGCACCATGAACAAGTGTCGGTGGCTACTGTTGGGGACGACGCGCCAGTGTGTAGGGGGGAATACTGTCGGAAGCACAATGGGCATCTCGAGAAGGGGGGATTCACAGTCGCCTGTACGAGCTGCGGCATCGGGGTGAAAACCACCCTAGCCCTGTGCCGGCCGTGCGGAGCCAACATTAAATACCACAAACTGCGATACCAACAGGAGGGCCCGTTCCTCTGTGAATGGAGGCGCCTGAAAAGAATAAATATTTAAATTCCGGCAAAAGAAATTTTCATTTAGAGAGAAGTGGAGTGTTTACGGTACGAATCCAGCAGTAATCATGGTCACCGTAAAACAGTTGCAAAATCAAGCTCGCCAGTATGGGATGCCATACAGCCACCGCCGCAAGGCCGTCCTTGCCGGGGAGATAGCTCAGGCGAGAGACGCAGTCCGCGCCACCCGACTCGAGCGGGCCGCCACCACCGGGCGGTATCCAGCTCTTCGGAGGGAAGTCCAGGACGCAGCGCAGCACTCGCGGGAGGCTGCGCGGTTGGAAGACGAGGTCACTGCCGCCCTGCGAGCGCGTAAATATGCCGCCCGGGCTCGAGCGCACCCGTTACAATGCTTCGCCATGTTAGACGCCAATTCAAGAAGGCGCCACTGGCGCTATCTACACCCGGAGCCACTAGCTCGACTCATCACCCAGCGTGGTCCCCAACTCCTAGAGGAGGTAATCCCCGAGGATAGGGAAGAGCGGGGGAGGCGAACAATCACGTGGAAGCTCTTCCGAGGGCTAGATGGTCCGATCGTAGAGAGGCTCATGCCCCACCTCGAGGCATTGAGGTCAGCCTTCTATCTGCGGTATGCCCACACCTACCGAATCCGAAACATCGAAAACGGAGACGTCATGTTGTACCACAAAACCCTACGCGGTCCCGCGATTTGATAACCACACTGCAACAGCCGCAGAGTGGTTGGCAGAGCGTGATGAGATCCGCTTCGACACCAGCCACATCGACCGCCCCAGCACCAAGTGGGTCTTTGTAAGGTGGGTGCAAGTCGAAGTGAAGGCGATCCTCACTCCTCAGGTTCTGTTAGAGACAGGGCGACTGCCGGACTGGCTGCGGAAAAAGCAGAGGCTTTACGCGTTGGACACATACAACGATAACCTCTGACTGTTCTGATGCCTAGTTGTCCACTCCGACACGAGGCCAGACCGTTTCACCTCTAAAGCCCGGGAGCTGGCACAAAGGGTGTGGGGCACCGACAACCCAGACAAGCCAGGCTTGGATTCGTTAAAAGTGTTTGAGGAGAAGTTGAAGTTAGGGATCCGCGTCTACGTCTACGAGCCAACTGAAGAGGGGGTGTGGGGGTTGGTAAGGCGGCCCGCGAACTACGAGCGCGTCGGCACCAAGCCGATGACGATCGGGGTTTATGAAAATCACGCCTTCCTGATAACTGACCTGCCAAAGCTGGTGAAGCTCTTTCAGTGCCAGCATTGCAATCAGCGCTTAACCCAGGCCTGTTCTCTCCAGCGCCACGCTGACCGCTGCAGCAGAGGGGAAACCAAGATCCTCTGTCCAGGGAAGGAGGTGGAGCGGCCACAGTCGGCACACGAGAAAGTTTTCTACCCCCAAAACAACGCCAGCCGCAGCTCCATCCTATGGTTAGAGCACATGGCCGGACAATCAGGGCGCCACATCCACCACGCATACTGCGGGCACGGGGGAGAGCGGTGGATCGCGGACGGATTGGTGGACGGCTACGACCCCATCACCCACACGGTGTACCAATATCACGACTGCCACTGGCATGGGTGTCCCATCCACAGTGAGGCCCCCAACTCCGACGAGCTGTATCAGAAAACCCTCCGCCGCGGAGAGAAAATAAAGGCCTCTGGCTACAATCTGGTGGTAGTGTGTGAGTGTGAGCGACCGCCTCTGTCTCACGCCCCAATGCCTCAGGTGCAGACGGTGGTCTACCCTCATGCGATCTTTTATTACTTCGAGGCCTGGCACGACAAGGCTCAAGCCGAGCGTCCCACCCCAGACCTCACCTATGAGAGCCATCAGATTGCGATATCAGTTTCGGTGGGGGGCACCGTAGAGGAGCAGCCAACCCACCTGAGCAACGCAGACCCAAAAGCCTTGATAGCCGAATTCATGGCAGACCTGCGTCGGCGCGCAACCGCGATACGAGCCGAGATGGAAGCGAGTTACCTCCCGGAAGACCTGGATAAGCTGCAGCCACAATTGCAGAAGAAAATGCGTGAGTGGTGTGGCCAAGTCCCTGTGTTGGGCTTCAACTCAAGCCGGTACGACCTAAACCTAATCAAGGAACACTTCGTAGCGGAGCTAGCAGGCACCTGCCGGAAGATCAACGTGGCCGCCCAAGGGACAAAGACAATGTTCCTCGTCACACCCGAGTTCAAGTTCCTTGATATTCTCAACTACCTGGGCCCCGGCACCACGCACGATGCATGGGTGCGTGCCTATGGCTGCACAGCGACCAAGTCGTGGCTGCCGTATGAATGGCTTGACACACCTGAGAAACTGAACTACCCAGGTCTGTCCGACTACCCCGCGTGGTATTCCAGCCTAAAGGGTGGATACGTGCTCACGCTGGAGGAGTGGAGGAGTTGCAAGCGTCTCTTCAAGGAAAAAGGAATGACAACGTTTGCCGACTGGTTGAGGTACTACAACAACCTCGACGTCGGTCCAGGCATCTAGGCCTTAGGGAAGATGAAGGCCTTCTATGGAGAGCGGGGAATCGACATATTAAAAGACGCGTGTAGCCTCCCTGGGGTGTTCCTACAATACCTTCTCAGGGGCACCAAGGCTGGTGAGCTGTATGCCCCAGGAGAGGAGGCCTACCCGCTCCTAAAGGCAGCAGTGACGGGAGGGCCGTCGCTAGTCTTCACCCGGTACCACGAAGCGGGGGTCACCAGAATCCGGTCGCAGCAAAACCCACAGGGGAAGCTGTGCAGGACAGCAAAAGGGTACGACGCTAACGCGCTCTACCTCAGCACCATGGCTATGGACATGCCGTGTTGGAAAGAGCGAGTGCTCCACGCAGAAAACCCCCAAGAGGTAGCTCCCAAGATCGCGCAGCAGGTGTTAAAAGACCAGCTGTTTGGATTTGTCAAGTGTAAAATCTCCACCCCAAAGCCTTGTGGCCAAAGTTCGAAGAAATGGCACCCCTCTTTATGAACCAGGCAGTACCGGAGGCCTTCGTAGCGTCGGAGATGTTGGAATACCTGAAACGCACCGGCTGCCAGCGGTCGGGGTGTAAGAAACCGCTGGACCTCCTTGAGGCCGACGGAATCTTGCTGTACACCCCGCTGTTGAAATGGTATGTAGAACACGGACTCGAGCTGGAGGCGATCTATACAGTCATCCAGTATGAGCCAAAGAAGCTCTTCGCGTGGTTTGTTGAGCAAGTAACCGAAGCGGGTCGCCTCGAGAATGTGGACAAAGCGAAGGCGATGCTGGCCGAGGCTATGAAGCTTCTAGGCAATTCAGCATACGGAAAGCTCATCGAGGCACTCGAGCGCCACACCAACACCAGCTACACCCGAGACGAAAAAACAGTGGATCAGGCACTACGTTCCGCCTGGTTTGACGACCTCACAGAGATAGGCGACGCATACGAGATCAAATCACGTAAGCCACGTGTGATCATCAAGCGTCCTTTCCAGGTAGGCATCGCCGTGTATCAACTGGCCAAGCTCCGCATCTTATAATTCTACCATGACTTTGTTGACCGGTTCGTGGATCGCAGGGACTATGAGGTCATGCAGATGGACACCGACAGCCTGGACATCGCGCTGAGCACCCTCAATCTCGAGGAGGCGGTAAAGCCTGAGATGAAAGAGGAGTTCAACCGTGTGAAGAGGGAGTGGCTTGTCTGGGACAAATGGAGCGGGCGAACCCCCGGCATCTTCAAGACCGAGTTAGAGGGGAGTTGAGGCATCGCTCTCTGCAGCAAATGCTACATCTTCGACGGGGAAGTGAACACGAAGTTCTCGTGCAAAGAGGTGGGGAAAAAAGGCAGAACACCATGACCTGGGGGAGATACAAAGCCGCCTTAGAGGGGTCCGTAGATAGAGTGGAGAACCGAGGGATGCGCATGCATAACGGGCAGATGGCCAGCTACCAACAAGCAAGCTGGGCCTCAGCGCATATTATGACAAACGGTATGTCTTACCCGACGGTATCCACACGCAGCCCCTCGAGTACCGCAAGGTCGCCGCGAAGTGAGCCCTCACTGTTTAGGGAGGATCCGGTCAGGGGGCATTTGGGTATCGGGAGGAACAATCATCAGCTCTTCGCGAACGAAGCCCCTATCCGGCCCATCCTCCGGGTAATACAGCGCAGGCTGCCCATCCTGGCAGACAGTTTTACGAATCTCGTGTACTGTTAATGACCACGAAGGATCAGTCGCCCGGCGCCGGCCGCCTTCAAGCTCATGCTCCCCAGGCGAGCTTGCATACAGATACCGAACTAGAGCATCAGACGGAATCACAGGTTCCTTGAGGCCGATAGTACGGTGAGCTGGAGCGGCCGGTGTATGGGATACACAAGTGTCCTTAATGGCATCAACTGGCTTCTGACCCGTCAAACGAGTCACCTCACCGTTAAGCGCCGCGACCACCTGAGGAAGAGCCTGAACCCATTCAGCTGAACGTTCAGAGGACCCTCGAGCTGCCAGTAGTAACTCTTGGGCGTACTGGGCACCGAACAGTCTCTCTGCCAGAGTGCGATTGAACCTCTCGACGATCGCCTGCTGCCGGTGATTCCCAGCTTCTCCACGCCGTATCTGTGTCTTATGCTTCGCTGCCAGCTGGCTCACGGCACCCATAAACTCACGCTCCGGGTCAATCTGCAGAAGATGTGGCCATTTGAGTGGCCCACGTTTGTAAATTCGCTCTAGGGCCAAAGCCACCACTTCACTGCTCTTGTCAGTCAAAGCCTTTGCTTCATTAAACCGTGAGGCAACATCCACAACCGTCAAGGTATACTTAAATGTCTTACGACCAACCCGGTCATGTGGTAGGTAGAGCAAGTCAGCCTGATGGACGGCATTCGGTCTATCTTCATCAATAGATGGCCGCGGAATATAACGAAGAGCGGGTAGATAGATCTGAAAAATAGCTTGCCTCTTGAGCCAGTCTCGGGCAACATCCTCTGAAACATTAGCTGCAGCAGCGAGCTTCTTAATGGCCGCAAAGCCTTTCCAATAGCCCTGAGGGCTGTAGTAGATGTCCTCCAGACCTTTCATTTGTTACTGGGTAGCAGCGGTCAATATCTAAAGCAACTTATAAGCAACAATACTCGTCGCTGCCAGCACAAGAACGATGAAAGTGATCTCGCGGTCTTTCTGCGGCTCAGATGGCACGTAGAAATCCGACAGGCGAGGTTCAGGCTCGAGGGGCTCGACACGTTTGCCGGAGATCAGGTTGTATTCCCGCATGGCCTGGTCAACATCCTGGAAAGAGTGAACGGCGTGGCCTTCGCGCTGTAGCTCATCGTTGAGCCAGTCCAGCCGCGCGGTTCTCTTTCTCGTCCACTCAGCCTGGGCCGCCTGTAGCCGCTCGACAGCCTCATCGTGCCGCCTCATTTCTTCATGGGCGTCTGCATGCCCTAGCTTGGAAAAGAGGTAGTTGCCCCCCCCCCCCCCGTAAACGCGAGGGCATTGACAACAGCGCCCCATATCATCATTTTGCGACAGAGGCCATAGTTAGCGGGGTTGATACTGTAAGGGCTTATGCAATATATCAGCGGGGATCAAGCCCTCTTTGATAAGCAAATCTCGGAGTGCTAAGGCGATGGACGTGTCTAAAACCATCATCCCAATGTCATACATATCAGCGTCTAGCTTGGGCAAAGTTGCCCCTTTGAAAATCACCTTGGTTAGTTTTGCGGTGCCTACCGTAAGCGCGGCCACCACAGCGGCGTGGTAAACGGCATTAACAATAGCTCTCCCGTCAACACTTGCCATTATTCCATATAAAATGGATCTCTATTCTTTAATACGTTAGTCTCCGGTCGCTTGGAGGGCGCAATTGCCTAGCAATTACACTGACGACAACGACAACGCCAGCCACTCCGATAATCCAGGGAGTCCAGCCGCGATCATCAACGGGCACCATTGGAAACAGCGGTGGTGGGGTCAGCTCGTGCTCGGGGGCTAACTTTCGTTTCTTCTCACGAACAGCCTGCTGCAGAGCTAGAGACAACCTCTCTGCTTCACGACTCTTTCGAGCAGCAGCTCCTCTCTTCCCAGCCGCAACGTTTCTGGGGTCCTTCGTCACTAGTTTCTCCGACGGCGTATCCTGTGGCGCAATTTCGGGGTTCTCCTCCTCCATCTTGTTCTTGCTTAGGACAGATATGTCCAAAACGGCAGTGCCTAAAAGTTGCTAGCGCGACAGTTGCAGGTTCTAAGCACATGCCGAACTTATGGTAGAGTTCACATGTAACCGTGTTTAGCGCATGCCCTAGAAACGGGTCGGCCTCCAGGTCTGTCACCAAAGCAATGGGGAGGAACATACTTGCCATTTGTGCGTAAATCTGTAGCATAACCGTGCCCAGGGTCTTTGTTATTGCAGCCCCAAGCCTCGCCTCGTGCCTCGCATATAGCTTCTCAATTTCTTGATCAGGCAAGGCCTCAACCTGTTCCACTGTAAGTTTGGATTACGTACCTCCTATATACTGTCCGGCACGTCCCCCAGCCGCAAGTGCTGCCAGCCTTTCACGATGCAGGTGGTGTTGCATGTCCGGACTGTGGCGTTGTTGTAGGTGTTGCATCCGGAGCAGACTCTGCTTGCTTTGCCTCTTCACGTAACAGCTGGTCGAGTATGGTGTCACAATCCATCACAGCGTTTGCAAATACCCAACGTCTAACTCTAATATAGGAATGCACAGCCCATCCAAGCACACAACATGTGCATATCAGTTGTAATACAACTAAGGCTGTTACGGAGTAACAAAGCACTGCTTCATACATGCTTAGCTGATGCTTAACATATGCTTAGCTAATGCTTAACATATGCTTAGCTGATGCTTAACATATGCTTAGTATCTAACAAACCTCACCAGCTTTGAGCACTTTATAAGAAAATTTGAACTTGGTCCTCAGTACCAGCTTTGAGAACTCATTAGCTTCGAGTTGCTTTCGCACCCCATCACGTTCCTTCCTAGAGTGGATGACGTAGTTCTCGTCCAGGCAGTCTTCAAAGCTATCCTTATCCTTGGAATGGAAGAGCGCCACCTACTGTGTCTGCACCCTGAGGCCTTTCGCAACGGCGTTGTACTTCTGGGTTTGAACCCACAGACTTTGCTGGGCATGTCGCCCGCTAAAAGCTAGATAAGTCAACATAGTCCGCTTCTGCGCAATAGTTTTTTTTTTTTTTTCTTTCTTTCTTTCTTACAACCGCAAAGAGTTCTGGTGTATACAATGTTTCACTGTTTTATCAGAGGCCGACGAAACGAACAATGCTCACACCAACCTGTTTCACTGCTGTAGCCAAGTCAGTACGTGAACAATATCTGCTTACTACACGAACAATGCTCACACCAACCTGTTTCACCGATGTAGCTAGCCAAGTCAGTACGTGAACAATATCTGGTTACTACACACTGCTCACACCAGCCTGAAGCACCTCTGTAGCTACCCAAGTCAGCCGTGAACTGGTACTGAGCTCACAAGAGACGCCTTCTATTTTATACACTGGTTCTGCACACGACGTAGCTGACGTGGCAGTTAGACAAGCTATTCTCACGCCTGCTTCCCTACAAACTGATGACTCATACTTAATGACTTTTGCATATGGCGTTGATGACGTAGGGGCTGTCTCGGACATCCGCGTTCTTTATCACAAGGGGGTATGTGGTTTGTGATATTCTTGTAGGTCTGTATGTACAAGTGTGTCTGTACTGGTACCAGTAGTAATGGTATGGGTGTTCTTGTGTAGGTCTGTATGTACAAGTGTATCAAGTGTGTACGGGTGTGTAGTTGTTGTGACAGTAGTAATGGTATGGATTGTCTGTACTTCTGAATCTGTACGTGTGTTTGTTTGGTTGTATTTGTATTTGTCTTTGAGTGTTCTTGTGTATGGGTGAGTGTGTCTGTATAGTTGTGATGACAGTAGTAATAGTATGGGTTGTCTGTGTCTGTATGTACAAGTGTGTCTGTGTCTTTTGTGTGTTTTTGTTTGTAGGTGTGTATTTGTGTAATTGATTATGGGTGAGTGTGTCTGTGTGTACTTGTGTATAGTTGTGATGACAGTAGTAATAGTATGGATTGTCTGTACTTATGTGTCTGTATGTACAAGTGTGTCTGTGTCTTTGTGTGTTTTTGCTTGTAGGTGTGTAGTTGTGTAATTGATTATGGGTGAGTGTGTCTGTACTTGTGTATAGTTGTGATAACAGTAGTAATGGTATGGGTGTGTCTGTGTTGTCTCTGCACGTTGGTATATCTGTTGATAGTGACAGTAGTAATGGTATGGGTTGTCTGTGTATGGTTGTCTTTGTGTTTGTCTTTGAGTGTTCTTGTGTATTTGTTTATGGGTGTGTACTTGAGTATAGTTGTGATGACAGTAGTAATCCTAGGCGATGAGTATGTCTTTGTGTCTGTACGCTTGTAGGTGTGTACGTACAAGTGTATCAAGTGTGTATGTGTGTAGTTGATGTCTGGTTCTATTTGTGTTCATGTGTGTATGTCTGTGTGTGTGTGTGTGTGTGTGTGTGTGTGTGTGTGTGTGTGTGTGGTTGTTGTGATGACAGTAGTAATGCTAGGAGATGTGTTTGTCTTTGAGTGTTCTTGTGTATTTGTTTATGGGTGTGTACTTGTTTATAGTTGTGATGACAGTAGTAATCCTAGGCGATGGGTGTGTCTTTGTACTTGGCTGTCTTTGTATTTGTCTTCGAGTTTGCAGTAGGTGTGTATTTGTGTGTGTACTTGTGTATAGTTGTGATGACAGTAGTAATAGTATGGGTGTGTCTTTGTGCTTGTCTGTCTTTATGTGTATGTATGTACAAATGTATCAAGTGTGTACATGTGTGTACTTGTGGTTGTATGACCCTCTTTGTATGATTTTTACACACCCCACAAAAAAATAGTATAATAACAACGCACCAGCTAATATTCTTGTCGCTAATATTGGTAGTAGTATTATCACTACTATTGATTCCTCCTCACTTTACCCATCACCATTGCACTATACGTACTTTCCCCTACAATTTCCTTACTTGACTACTTGACCACTGCTTGACCACTGCTTGACCACGTCATCGATCTTTAATCACTACCATAATCTTAGGCACATCGTCCTCTACAATTTAAGTGGTCACTCGACCACTTGACCACTACTTGACCACTACTTGACCACTAATTTACCACCTTTTAAGCATCACCATGTCGCTACAACTACTTTTCCCCTAAAATTTCCTCACTTGACCACTTGACCACTGCTTGACCACTAATTTACACTCTTTAATCATCACCATATCATTACAATCACTTTTCCCTAAAATTTCCCTAAAATTTTCCTCACTTAACCACCGCTTGACCACTGCTTGACCACTACTTGACCACTACTTGATCACTAATTTACCACTAATTTAAGCATTACCATGTCACTACGACCAATTTTCCCTAAAATTTTCCTTACTTGACCACTTGACCACTGCTTGACCACTGCTTGACCACTAATTTACCACTCTTTAATCATCACCATCTCATTACAATCACTTTTCCCTAAAATTTCCTTAATTGACTACTTGACCCTTACTTGACCATTGCTTGACCACTGGTTGACCAGTGTGTAACTGTGAACACCTCTTATTACATTTATGACCACCCCTATATCACTCCTACTTGACCACTAATACACCTTACCACCAAATGACACCCATTATAACTTTATAAGATTTCCTTTGTAATGATGGTAGTGAATAAGCTACATACCACCCTTTACTTTCACTTAGACACTACTATCACACTGTTCAGATGATAGTAACCATCTCTTACTTCATCGAGTATAACCACGACCCATCACACCCTTGTTTATACATCACTACACCACGCATACTAACACATTCATATACGTAACCACCATATACCCAACCCATGAGTAGAAACCACGACCCATCACACCCTTGTTTATACATTACTCACCACGCATACTAACACATTCATATACGTAACCACCATATACCCAACCCATGAGTAGAAACCACGACCCATCACACCCTCTCTTTCCAGTACAGAACCAACCAACTAAATATTACCTTAATTACTTTCACAGATTTTCTCACCAGGCAGGCCGAAAAAACCTGTTCCCACACTCCGCCAAAAATTTACCGAGTCGACAATTTGCCCCATATTTCCTTCATAAACCCGATCAGCCGACAGATTCTGGAGGAATAATATGTGTGTAGAGGCCACAATACACTACTAATGCGCTCTATGTTGGGCACAACAGGATTACACAGTATGATACTGGCATGCCGTTAGCTTTGAATAACCTCAGAGTGAGTACCAGAGAGGCATTGGGGTTTGTGGACAAAATACCACCAAAGGTTGTCACCATCCTCGAGCAGACTGATAGTGATCTGGCGGAGAAAGAAGCTGCTCTAGGTGGTGCAGATATTCAGGACGTCCCACAAATAGCTTCAAATGTTGGCAATATCTTAGAATGGGCCATGTTGAATCCAGAAGTGCAGCGGGTTTTAGAAACCTCACACCTAGACCAGTACCTGGGGGAGGAAGGCCTACCTCCAGTGAGAGAACTCCGGGGGCTCATGGCGCTTGACAAAGCGGTGACGATGATTAAAGGTAAGCTCACAAACTACCTCGTTATTCTCGACCAGCAAGATAAAGAGATCGCCACACGGCGGCGGAAAATTTCGATAGCACCCAATGAGGAGAGTAGGGCCTTTCAAGAGCAAAAGATTGCCGATATTGAAGAAGCTAAGAAGAGGCTTTTAATAGAAGTCGCTGAGTTACACGAAGACTTGCGCACCCAATTCAGCCGGATCCGGGAAACCATTCATCGGGTGGTCAATGAAGACACCACACTGGGTGAGAGGCTGCGGACTCTGTTCCGAGAGCAGGGCATCACCATAGCGAGCATTCTCACAGCGATCGGCCTCTTAATTTCCACTATCACCCTAGCCCTTACTGGCGGCGGAGGTGGTGCACCCCCTACCCTACCTCCTGGCCCGCCAGGTGGTCCTGGGGCTAAGGAATGGATTCGACAGAAGCTGAAATACCTAGTTGCCATAAGGCTGCGTAAGGCTGCGGCGGCACTCCCGGGAATCATAGGCGGCATTATCTCCTGGCTCCTTAACTTCTTGAGTAAGGGTGAGGGTTGGCTGGCTGGAAATCTCTGGGCATTAGTGGTTGCACTCGGTGGCTTGCTGCTGCTGGATATCAGAGAGCGGCTATTTGCGAAGTAAATGAAATAACCATAGGGCCACTAGACCTGCTGCGACACCCCCAACAATGAGTGCTATCTTTTCGTTTTGATGCTGCAGCCCGGCTGCCTTAACAGCTATGCTGGTGGTCGGCTGCACTGGCTGAGCAATGCTGGGCCATTTTGAAGTTTGCTACCGTCGGTGCCGGCTGCGCTGGCTGAGCAATGCTGGGCAGCTCTACCGTAGGGTCTGGGGCATTAATGGTTGTATTCAGGCCACGCTTTAGGCCTGGCTCTGCTATGACGATCATGTTGCTATATCCAGCTATCTGACCAATGCGGAGCAGCATGTCACTGGGGGACATATACAACCCCGTTCTAAAGACATAATTAACTTCTGAGCTCGAGTTTTGTAGCACGTCCTGATACCTTTTGATGGCCGCCGCGAGATCGACGGGCGTCTTCTACTAATACCAGGAATTGCTTCTGGGCATCAAACGCCGTTCCAGTTCCCAGAATTCGTGTTCTAATCTGAACCTGGGCCCCTAAGATGGCCCACACATTGGTTCGAATGCTGTCATTTATTCGCTCAACGCCGGGGTGAGTGAAGCCCTGTGACTTGTTAAGAATGAAAGCCCGCCAGGCGGAGTCAGCTTGAATATCATCTTGTGAGATGTACTCTATGTGTAGTACATAGTTTGTGGTCTTTTGTGTGAATGAATGCCGCTTTGAGTCATATACACCACATTGCCCGTCATTCAGGACGTGATAACCAATGTTCGTCCAGTAAATGTATACACTCCCCAACCCGTTATTCTTCCCGAGCCGTCTCCAGTTATCATTCTGGGGAATTCCAAATTCCGCGCATATACGCTGATAGGCTCTTACATCGTAGGGATTTTCAAAGGCGGTCCAACCCTGGTCTTGTGGTAGAGCCACACGCATCTCTTTGAGGATTCGACGAATCTGGTAGTAGACATGGAATATGAAGACGGCTCGCGTTAGTGGGTCAGGGTCGGACAGATGCTCCTGTGCGGACACCCCACACCCGCCGTGGCACACCATACCGCGAAGTTGACTTGGTTTTGCCAGAATTGCATCGGATTGCTGTACCAGGCTTGTACGATCTGGGCTGACTCCACATATGGCAACTGGTATTTTTCAAACACGTTGTGTAACAGAGTGAGTACCATCTCTGTTAATAGGTTTGATGTGCAAAGTTTAGGCACGGTTGAGCATCCTAGAAGAACGTTACTAAGGATGCTCAAGCCGTGACGTAGGGTTTTTGGGGAAGTTAGTTACAGCCAAGGTCTGGAGAAGAGAACATCATACCATGTAATTTGTGTAATATTCTTCGCCTTATTATGTTGAATAAAACCTGTTTGATAACTCCATCAGGACTCGTTTTATAATCGTCCCTGTACCTGTACTATAACAGTACAGATTTGGCGCCGCACACCAGGATTTCGATTTTAAACTTGGATGTCGCGGACACATAACGAGAAGTACTGAAAAACAACATGGCACAGCAGAGAACTTTCATGGGACATTTTTTTATCAGCTTGCTGCGACAAGAACGTATGAGTAAATAAACTTTTACTAAATTTTTTGAATCAAAAGATCCAGACCGGACCACTTTTCTTGAAAGTTTCAACTTAAAATAGAATCAACATGAAGCAATTTTCGGGCTGGTTGATTTGAAGCCATACGTATCAAGATTACTGGATGGAGCCATCAATGTAACCTGGTTGTCAGTAGAATGGGCTGTTTCTCATCATAACCACCTGAAGTAACTTGATTGTCATCAAAATGCTGTGAAGTTAACCTGCCGTTATTACAGCCGTTCATTGACCTTGCTTGGTTGAAGGTCACTTACCTACTAGGACTGTCCAGGATCAAAGAAATTTTTTTCAAATCTCAAAATTAAAACAGCCACAACCAACTTGAAATTACATAGAGATGTCAGGAAGAATGCGATTTGGTTGCTTTGGTCTCTTTGGAAGTGGTTAGGCAAACTGGGTTGCCGACCTGCTGAAGAGGAGACCTAATTAAGTCGCTTCATCAAGTGAGAGCTGTTTTCAACTCGTCTAGAAGAGCCCTGTTTAGGGTGAAAAGAAGGCTCAAGTCTGGTGTGCCCAACCATGGGTGAAAGTGGAAGCATTCCTCCCGCTAGAGAAGCCTGAGATTTCCGAGGAATGATGTAACTACCTGAAATTGCGTCGTCGTTTGGAGAAATATAACCAGCTTCAGATAACACAGACTCCAGAGTTGTCCTCTTACTGATGGAATAGAAGAACACGAGACGCTTGTTTTATACGTGAAGCCTACACTTGGCCAACATAGTTCTCAGCTGACGTACGTAAAATTACTTTCCTGTTGGATCAAGGGACGATATATCTAACGGTAATTAATTAAGGTTTAACCAATATGAGACTTTTGATTGTTAGATAAAATTGATTTCTTAAGTTGAACGCTTAATCTTCGTAAGAAGAACAGTGAACAGTTGCTTACGTCCTTTAGTTAATTTAAATGTGCCTATAGTACACTTATTATTATCTATTGATTGTTTTTTTGCTTATACAATTGAATAGTAAATTACAGCATATTTCAGCATGGCAGAAGAACGGCTGCGTTAACACAGGTGTTAACTGGGGTAGGTACGGCAATAGGCAGACTCAACACAGCAATAAAGCAACAAGGAATAAGAACAGAGATTGAAACATGCATAATTGAAAATTATTTCAGCAAAGCTGAAGACGAGGTGTTCTTACAGGTACCAAGAAGTATATTTTGGCTTGGGATAGATTATAGAGAAATGAGTATGAACTACCTGCATACAGAATTAAAACGTATCAGTGCATGGTTGGGAGAGTTAAAAGTGGCAGTTAGTGAAGTAGAGAATTTTGTGGAAACGTTACAGAGAAGAACGACTAGACAAGAGCCTTATAGATTTAAGGTAGAGTGCAACGAAATAGTAAAGAATAACAGGTGACAGACAGTGTCCAATGAAAACAGAAGACAACATAACGTAGTATATAGATACAGTTATGTTGAGCCAGATGTGACTAAGTCCAGAAGCAGTTATAATAGACGAAGATACAGGGATAGACCTGAGAGAGACCTTTCCAGTAAACAACAGAGTTGGCCTTCTTATACTGTGACTGCTAGAAAAAGACGAGACGATTGGTTTGAGCAAAGACGGAGACAGTATTTGAAGTCAAGGTCGATAAACAGGGTAGAAAACGTAGGTAAAAATTCAACTGCTCCTAAGGTGGTTGCGAATCTGACTGTTAGACAAGAAAAGAAGACGACGGTATTAGTAAAGAAAATAGACCAAGGGACTCAGACGCAGGTGATTGAGGTGGTAGAACGGAACACACAGACACAGGGTGATACAGTAGAAAAGAAAACCCAGAAACAACCAGCCAACAAGATAACAAAAGCAAGTCAAACTGAGTTGGTAAAAATTATAAAAACTCCTCATGAAAAAGGAGACACACTTGAAATTAGGGAAGACAAGCAGACAAGTACCAAAGATGTTAAAAGACAGGTGAGGAAAAGTATTAGGGAAAGGAATAGTATGGTAGTTAATAGAGGTACGACTGCTATGTCAAGTTCCTCAGGTATAGACATTAAATTAATCCCTAAATGGTGTAGAAATGTTAGGTGTGAGAGTTCAGGTTATGGAGAGGATATTTCCACCTCTACCGCATATTATAGTAAATACTGCGCTGCTGAAACAACTACAGATACTGATGATTCAGGGAACGAGAGGATTGCACTACGAGCAGATCCTGACTCGAAGAGTGATGTTTCCTCATACGGTGTGGTTGCTAGTAGACAGACAGACAAAATTTTAGTTGGTGACTCTTTAGAACAAGATACCAGTATATATGACAGAAAAGTAGTGAAGGATAGGAGACGAATACCAAGAGAGAGAGAGAGAGAAAGATACTTCCAAAAAGAAAGATGTTTGCCTAGTAGAAAGTAGAACACGAGAACAGCAGAAGTATGAAGCGTCGCTGGACAAAGCTAGAAGTCTCATGAAGTCGATAAGACCATGGTTATATTTAAATAAGAATTAACTAATACGTGAAGAGTAGATATTTTGTTGGTTGGAGTAATTCAAGTTTGATGAGGCTCAAATTTCGACTCAAATGTGGTGTTGCTGTGGAAAATGGTGGAGAATCACTACATGTAATGGGTGATGTCGAGAACTGATGTATTGCATAGGTTATTTTGAGGGATAAAGGAGTCATAGAATAGTCACCGATAGGGTAGTGCGACTGAAAATAGCACGAAGAAGTAAATCATTGTTATGAAGTGATGAGGAGGTTAAGATAAAGTGAGTGAGTAGTTGACTGTCGGAGTGGTTTGACGTGGAGAATTAAGTAGGACGGAGAGTAGTGGGATTATGATGACTGAGAATGAAGTAAGAAAGCAGTTGAATTGTGAGAGTTATGCGGAATATGGAGGTAATTCGTCTGGTTATGCGTTGTCCGTATGTGAGTATAAGTGTAGACAAACAGGTGTTCGTCGCGCTGAGTGAAGTAGGAGTGAGGTTTTGAGACGCCGTCTAAGTGGAGTACATGGATAAAATGTTGTCAAGCGATTGGTAATAGTTGCGCGTTTGATATATCTTGTGTCAATGTGTGTGGAAGAGATCGACACGCTTAGACTGTGGTGAGTAATTGCTAGAATGTTGAATTGGCGTCTAAATTGTTTTTTTGAAGTAATAGTATAGGCACATAAGGTTGTCGCGATACGAGAATAATCGTGAGATGAGAACGAGATTGTGTATCACTGTCTGAGCAAACATAAAATACGAATACCGTGTGAATATGCGAAGAGTGGCTGATAAGTGACGTTGATAAAACGTAGAGGATAGAGTAACTGAGTATGCGAAAATTGAGAGGTGGAAAGAAGATGATTGGAAATTTGTGATGTCTTTTGGTTAGAATGTCTGACGTTAGACAGAATTAATGAAAATTGTGTGACAGGCTGACGGAAAGAGAGTTAACATTTTGAATGATGTTTCATGAAACAGATTTAGTAGTGTTGGCAGAGACATGTCGAAGCAAGAATGCCTGATACAGAGAATTGAGAGAATATGGTTTGCCCAGTCGAAGTGAAATTTCTCGTTAGTCATGTGCGGTGTTGTTTATTGTTTCTGAAAGAGTCCCGATAAATAGGAGTAAGCAAGAGAAGGAGAGAATGTGATTACTTAAATGAATATCAGAGTATTATAAATAGAGCACTATAGACTGTGTTCCGATAAGGGTGATTGGTTTGACTATCATCGCGGTGTGAGAACGCTAGGAGAGAGTTGAGGATAGCTTAGAGTTGTTGTGGTGAGATGTTGGAAAGTACTGATACGTTGGTTAGTTGCGTCGGGTGGACGAGAAAAGTAAAATTAGAATCAGTTATTGACAAATATAGTAGATAGATGTATTGGTGAGGTCTATAGTAAATAGACAAAAATTTTGTTGGGTGTAGTAGTGTGGAGATACCGTAGTTAACGGTAATGTTTAATTGAGTTGCCGTTGACCATTCTTAAAAATCAGTAAAAGTTTTTTTTTTTTTTTTGACATTTAATTGAGAGAAGTTTTAAAACAGAGTCCTTGGGAGTTCTGGATACATATTTACGTTAAGAAGATGTGAGACAAGTTTAAAACATGGATTTAGTGCCAAGATGTAATGGAAATTTAATAAGTGACACGAGATTGCGGGATTGTAGAAGAAGAAGAAGAAGTGAGTAACGTGCTGCGCCAGACAGCGTGAAGACAAATAGTAAAACATGAATTGAATCCCATGTTTTACTCCAAAGAATAACTATATACTGTGGATGTCAGTACAATAGTAAAGGGGGGTAAGTAAGTTAGTGAACGTAGATAAAATGCCATGAGGTTTTTAGGGGTCCGTGATGTATGGACTGAGAAGGAATAACGTTGATTGTAAGCAGTGAGGGGTTAGAAGGTCACGGACATGAGTTCAGTGGCAGTATTTTGTTGCTGTTGATAACGGCATATATTGAAAGTGGAAGTTTTAGATGAAATGCCCATAATAAATGGACATTAGTGGGTTGCTGAAGTTTTCGGCAAGATTAACAGAGAACCTGATATAGAGTATTCCTGAGTCAGGTATAGGAGAGATTTGGTTATATTTTAGTAGATGATGTTTATAACGAGAAGAGGAAGATATTGATGTGGAAATAGCACTTATTCGGAGAAATCTGGAGTTACTGAGGAAATGGAAACATGGTAGATAAATTGATAGAAAATGCTGCAGATAGCAGGATGTAAATTTTGTGATTTAAAGAGGAAAGTAATAGTTGATGAAATATAGTAGCAGTGTATTACAGATGTTTTATAGAAACTATTGGCAAATAGTTTAATTGATAGTTATGCTGAGTGGTCTTGAGGAGATGATGGGGTGTATTTTATATATACGATATGCTGCGTATTATGGATGTAATTTTTCGTCTGGTCTTAAAGATGTATTTTTATTGACATTTGATTTTGAGATTAGACTTGTTGAGTTTTCTTAAATAGATAAATAATTTATTGTTAGTCCGTAAAAGTGACTAACAATGGATAGGATGTATGTTATATTATTTTGAATTGGTTAATTACTTTTATTTGATATGAGGGGAAAGAAAAATGATATTTAAAAACCTGGGGGGGGGGGGGGGGTATGATATCCTGTTGTGATTTTATTTTGCTTGACTCATGATTTAAGTTGAATTGTCTTGTGTGTTGAATAGTAATTACCTTGTTTACAAATATAATAAATTGTTTAAGTTTAAGTTTAGTTCACAAACAGTTATGGTTTTGTCTAGAATAAAAGCAATACATGGGGCTTCGTTCAGAAAGTGGTTAATAAACTACTGACGACTAGAAGAGAGACACATTCTCTTTATGAGTAATAAGTTCATGAGTACCTTATGATAGTAAGAAGACGGATGCACCAATCAGCATTAGTTAGGATGGGGAAGTTAATTATATAGTGGCTAGGAAGTGTTGGAAACATATGCCATACTTAAGTGACGGGGTTCCTACACAAATAAGAGGGTTCAGGGGAGTTAAAATAGGAGCTGCATTAAGTCAGCGTGGATTAAAGGTATATGGATTGGATGCCATATTATACACGTGATTAACGTCTAAAGAGGCTGTGATAGTTAGCAAATATAAGAGGCTGGTTGATGGAGAGTAGATATTGAGGGGGCTGTGAATGGCAGTGCATATGGTTTGGTATAGGGATAGATACAAACAAGGATGCTTGTCATGGGATCTGAGGAGGTAAATATATAGGAGCTGTGATAAACAGCGTTAATTAATGTTCATAGAATATGAACATTGTTATTGGTTTCATGATTGGACGTGAAATAGGTGAAATATGAGCATGGGTGTGGATGGCAGTACAAATATAGAGTATATAGAAGAAATTTTGGATCGACTTAATTTATAACAAACAGAGATGTAACTTCATAAATCATAAGATGTGTTTTTGAAAAACTTTTATAAAAGTTTTTACGTTTGCAAGGGAGGTAAATGTGATTGTTTTTAACTACTGCTCTTCATAACTGGGTGCGCACCCCTTCTTTTCTATTCCTAACCCCATCTTTTCTGTCTATCCTGTATTGTGTTGTTAATGTTGAGAAAGAATGAGAAGTTTCATAATGCCAAGTGTATACCAACGATTTTTATGAACCATTCTTATGACCTATATTTTTGTAATGAAACCATGAAGAGTCAGAAACGAAGAAGAAGTATAACTTCATAGCGATTTGCTATATGGGACAATGATAAGAGACAAGTGGAGAATTAGTAGAAGTGAAAGTAGTTACTTAAGATAGTTAGTTTAGGATGGCTTGAAGAAAGAATATTGGGGGTTAAGGAGTTGATGAGGGAAAGAATGTTTAGAATAAGGGGGTTAGGGGTTAAGACTTTTGAAGAAAAGTCTTTTTAAAGAAAGGGAGGTCTGTAACAGAGTGAGTACCATCTCTGTTAATAGGTTTGATGTGCAAAGTTTAGGCACGGTTGAGCATCCTAGAAGAACGTTACTAAGGATGCTCAAGCCGTGACGTAGGGTTTTTGGGGAAGTTAGTTACAGCCAAGTGTCTTAATGTGCCTGTCCGCTAAACGCAACTGGAGCAAACACAAAAAACATCATCGAAAAATCGGAACTCGTTAACAGAACGATTCAGAACAGCATACTCAAGTGAAGCGAACGATTTTCCAGACGTTTATTTCCACCACCGGTACAAGGATTAAAACTCTGGCAGAAAAGCAGGCTGATCCCTAACCACAGGATCGGCACCTACTCAAATAACATCCACCCCTGAGCTCCCAGTCCAGCTCGTTGCCCTTGAAGCCTTCCTATCCATTCTTCAGTTCAAACGCTTGGATACTAAAATCAGTCTAGGTGGATTTTCCATTCCCGGTGTAGCGAAACGCCAGTGGTCCATGTCCTTATGCATTCTTTTATTTTGGGTAAACAGGGGGAAACGGCTTTCGGAAGCTTTCAGTTCTCTTGTTCGCTCAAATCTCCATGAAAGATGGTTCTTTGGGTTATCTTTATACCACAATCTTTACATGGAGCGAGTATATATTTGTCTTTCCTTTCGGGTAGACCCGATGGAGCGCCTTGCGTCAAATGTGCACTGGTGCAGCTGCTGGTCAATTGATGGCCGTGCCAACACCTACCGTTTGATAGTTGCAGCATGTCAAGTGATTTAAAGATTACGACAGAGGTGCAACATACTACTGAGGTAGTGGAAAGGTAATACTTGAGTTGTGGGTGGTCCAGCCAGACCTGGACTTATAAATGTATTTTGTCTCGAGGGAGAAGATGAATTGGCGAAAAGCCAATCATAACAAATGAAGAGTTGGTTGACCGTTGGCAATCTAACTAGGTGTTTTGTTCTTGGCATAGCCGGGGAAGTGAATCTGAACAATATATCTCCACAGAGGATTTCATTTGTTCTTGGCGTCAGATGAGCTGTTGCTATCTTTCTTTCTACGGCTTGAATTTGGCATATTGTCATCTTTCTGTGGAATATTATCATTGGATAGCTATGGTAATCTATGATCTATCTTCTTGAGCCAGAAGAGGCTAGCCACAGGACTATCTCTTTCGTCTGTCACTCGATAGGATGATGTCGGGAGGATAATGGACTCCTCTATCTCACTGAGAGAACCTGAACTCATCTACACTATGGCGTGTGCAGGACAATGCCGGTACATTGGGGCGACAGCTCAGTCGAGAGCGGCGGCCGGGAGGGGTCGTATCTTCTTTCCTATTCTTGCTGGGAATGGGGAACTACACGGCGTGCCATATAACCCCACTACTATACTATATTTAGTTAACGGGGAGAAACACACAGATTACTAGGCGCACCACACCACAAGATCTTGGTTGTGAGAAAGGCATGGTTTGCAAGTGAGAAGAAAGCATGGAAATGAATGTGCCCAATAATAATAAAGGCTTGGTATGAGTGTGGAAAGTGTGTCTTGTAGACAAAACGTTCCTAGGGTGGACAACCTGACATCTACAAGCTGGAAGTCTACTCAAGCCCGGACGTAGCCAATCCAGGGGCTACCTGACAGGTCAGGCCCATTCAGTCGGGTATCGTATATAATGCATTGGGTAGAGATCCTATATGTCAAATATATTAACTGAGACCCTATTGGTCCTCAGGATTGTGTGATGCATGAGTCCGCCCAGTCGCTCAATATTGTTTGTCATCTCCAGGGTCCTCTTCTGTTGGACGTGACTAAATCGGACAGTATCCACACGGCTTCTATGCTAGAGCCAAATACGTCTGATGAAGCCAGATCAATGTATAAGCCATCCCACACATGGTGTGCCTAACTCTGAGAGAGAGGCAAGGGCATATCTTGAGGAAATGACATAGGCCCGAGAGCAGTTGAATTCTGGGCTGAGTATCCTGCATACCATGAGAAAATGACAATTTGCAGTAATGGTGCATCTCGGGTCCTTTCAGTGACATAGGCCCGAGAGCAGTTGATTTCTAGGCTGAGTCTACGCATGATTATCCGGCATACCCATTTTGTACGGGACATTGAAAGACACATATCTATATTAATTCCATGAACAATTCCCATTATGGGAAACCATAATTCAATGGAAGTCCTCAAAAACCAGTGGATTTGATTCTACAGAAGCCTGTTGAACTTACACCCAAGTACCGGGAAGGAAGGAGATTCTGGCACACGTGGTGAGATGTATGTGGACAGATCGGACAGTATATGAAGCTGGGTCTGTGACTATGGCAACCTGAGGCTCTGTGCCTGAACTTTATCTGTGTTGTGTCTGTTTAGAACTTTCTGTGTTAACTGCCTTGATGTTTTTCTGTGCTGTCCTGTATTGATTTAATAAATCAAGTTTTAGTTTATTCCAACGATCACTGTGTTATATATATGGATCAGCCAGAAGAACACGGCAGGAAATAGGTCCTTAGGTCGAAAGAAAGAGTGACAGTGAGTCCGGGGAAAACGGAGGAGGGTTGGCAGGTAAAGACCTATCCCAGCCAGGGCTATAAAGAGAATAATTTTGAAATATTGTGATAGGGCTATTTGGGACCCTCCACGTAGCTTGTTACAATTTCTGGGGGCACGTCGCGGGATATTTGAAATCCTGGTGGAGTTCTGGCTGATTTAGTGATAGGGGACAGATATCCTTGTCTACTATCAATAGGTTCTGCCTACCGTGCCTGGCTATTGTCTATACTCTTCCTGACACAGACTGACCGACATACGACGTGTTGTGGTCGTGTAATGTAACGTGTTGTGTACTTGTGAGTGCAATTTAATAGACAATTACCTCGTCCCTTACCCTCTGAGTTTAGGATGGCATCAGCTGGGTTTAATGTCGCTGACGTACAGGCTACAGGGCGTGAGATGGGCTATGATGGAGCGGAGTTACAGAAATATGTGCAGGAAGTGGAAAGAGACTTCAGACAGGCTGTGCGCGAAGCCAAGAAAATGGAGGCCGAGCAGGCAGTCAGAGACCATGAGTTCCGTATGAGGGAGTTGGAGCTAAAAGCTCAAACTGCCAAGGAAACCGAGGGTGCAGTGGGAGGCGCTGTTCTCCCTGACTCAACATCTTCTAGTGGCGGTCCATACCAGGCAATGAAGTTCCCATTACTCCCGTTCGATGAACACAAAGATAAGATCGACCAGTATCTTCACAGATTTCAGTCGATGGCTTTGGCTATGGGATTGGAACATGGGAAATGGAATTTGAAACTCTCACAGGGCCTGAGGGGGACAGCGTACGAGGTCTACTCAAGGTTGCCACCTGGTATGGAGAATGACTATGAGGCTCTGGAAAAAGCATTATTGAAAAGGTTCCAGATGACAGCCCATACATACCGACAGCAGTTCAGAAAGTCGAAGAGAGAGCCAGGAGAGATGTTCGCAGCCTACAGTGTCAGACTGAAGTCTTACCTTTTGAAGTGGATGTCATTAGCTGGATTTGCTAACGACTATGAAAGTTTGGAAGAATTAGTGGTCGTGGACCAAATGAAGAGGATGATGCCTAAGCCATTGCAAACCTTCTTGCTTGAAAATGGGGCAGAAAGGTTAGACATAGTCAACACATTGGCGGAAAGGTATGTGCTAGCTCATGGGGATAATGGGGAATTGTCACAACCCAATCCCCGACCACCAGACACATGGTCTGGAAAGAAGAAGAACCCTAAAACAGCTCACACCAAGAAGGAAGATCCTTTCGAGAAAGTTCCTATTAAGAAACCCTCTGGTAAGAGTCCACCTGGATCTCCTAAAAGAAAGTGGAGTGAAAAGTGGTGCGCCTATTGCAAATCTCCCACACACAATACGGTTGATTGCCGGCGTAAACAGAAAGACTCTCACTATGCTGCTTGTCTTGTAGAAACCGGGGAAGGGTATCACAAGGAAGTAGAAGGGAGGGATCTTGGGAACAATGATTCAGAAAAACCACCAGTAGTAGAAACGGTACTTGTGAACGGACAACCAGTTGAGTGTCTCTATGACACCGGTCTGCAGTTTGAGGCTGTAATTTCATCACACTTAGTGAGTCCGGAGCAGCTAACCGGGGAATCTATTGAGATTCAAACGGCGACAAAGAGTGCGGTAGCGATGTCTCTTCCAATTGCGAAGGTAGACATCAAATCAAAATATGTTACCGGTACTATACAGGCAGCCGTTCTGCTAGATCCTATCTTCCCAATGATCTTGGGTTGTCGCTACGTCTTTCTAGGGATTCCAACCGAACCCATGTACGTAGGGGCGATGCAAACCAGATCTCAATCGGAGGATGAGCAGACGCCGGCCTTGATCGTGAATCCCTTGCCTGGGGAGTTACGAGCTGCTCAAAGCCAGGATGCTACGTTGCAACCTTGCTTCAACCAGTTGCCAAAAAAGTCTGACCCACCAAGACGGGGTCAGTATTATATGAAGAATCGGTTACTGTACCGGAGAGCCGGAGTGGAGGAACGCCAGCATGGACAGCTGGTAGTTCCTAAGGCCTATCGGGAACAGCTTCTTCATATGGGACACACCATTTCATTCAGTGAACATATGGGTGTCGGGGCAACTCTCCAGCGCATTTCCTGCCATTACTACTGGCCAGGGATGACTGGAGACGTGCGTAGGTACGTCACGTCGTGCCCAGAGTGCCAGCGTGTGGCACCAAAACACTGGACGGCTCCGGTAGTCCTGGGAGATATGCCCATTATGAACTCTCCTTTCGAGAGAGTTGCCATCGATCTTGTTGGTCCTCTTCCTCGGACTAGGAAGAGGAATAAGTACATTCTCACGATGGTGGATTGCTGTTCCATGTGGGGCGAGGCGATACCGTTGGCCACAATCGACTCTAAGCGAGTGGCTGATGCACTGATGGAGACCTTTACTCGGTTGGGATTTCCCAACCAGATCCTAACGGACAATGGGTCTCAGTTCTGTGGTAAGCTGATGGAAGAAGTCTTTCGTATCTTCCAGACTAACCACATTCACACAAGCCCGTACCACCCTCAGTCTAATGGGCAAGTAGAGAGGTTTAATGGTACCTTGATGACCATGCTTCGGAAGCTGGCTCAAGAGAAACCAGACAGATGGGATGAGTATATCTCAGCCGCCTTGTTCGCCTATCGGGAGGTTCCCCATGGGTCGACCGGGTTGCCACCAGCCACTCTACTATTCGGGAGGCCAATCAAGGGTCCCTTAGAAGCCTTATTGAGATGTTGGACAGAGGAAGAAACTTCCGAAGAAGTTGTATCCTCATATAAATACGTCGAAGAGTTAAAGAAGAAACTCCAGACGGGTTGGGCTTTGGCAGCTCAGAATCTGAGAGCGGCCAGAAAGAGACACGCGGCCTACTACAATAGAAGGACGAAAGATAGGTCTCTTAAGGTGGGGGATCGGGTTCTGTTGTTACTTCCAGTAGGTTCCAATAAACTCGAGATTGGGTGGCAGGGGCCTTTCCCGGTGGAAAGGGTTGTTTCCAGCACCAACTATGCCATCCGAATCAGGGGGAAGTCCAAAATCTTCCACATTAACCTCCTCAAGAAGTATGAAGAACGATCGGACGGTACTTCTCTCCCACTCATGACTATGGCGGTCGCGATGGAAACTGAATCGGGCGAAGACGCGGATAGGGGGTATCCATTACACCCTGGGGAAACCTATAGGGATGTACATATAAATCCTGATCTGTCGGCTGAAGAAACAGACCTGGTCATCCGTTTGTTGGAGTCCCATCAGCAGATTCTTACCGATCGGCCAGGGCGGACAGGGTTAGTCGAGTTTGATATGACTCTGAATACCCAAGACCCCGTTCGCCAAAAAATATATCCAGTGCCCTTTTCGAAAGAGAAGGCCCTGGAAGCTGAAATCCAGAAGCTTCTGGACGATGACATCATCACTCCTTCGACTTCTCCGTATAATGCCGGGGTTGTCTTGTTGAGGAAGCCAAGCGGGGAGCACCGCTTATGTATTGATTACAGGCATTTAAACAGTTGTACGACATTCCAAGTTGAGCCGTTACCAAACACAAATCAACTATTTGCCAGATTAAATAGGGCAAAGTACTTCTCAAAAATCGATTTAAGCCGGGGATATTATCAGATCCCTGTGAAGCCTGAGGTTCGGCCCATGCTCGCTTTCAGTACTCCGAGCGGCCATTACGAATTTAAGGTGATGCCTTTTGGGCTGAGCAATGCGCCCAGTGTGTTCACACGCATGATGAGAAAGTTATTAGACCCTTTAAGGGATCCCTCTGTCGTCTCGTTTATGGATGATATTCTCATCGCGTCTGACAATCTGAATGATCACCTGAAATCCTTGGAACAGATCTTCATAAGATTGAAAGAGGAGGGGTTAACCGCCCGTCCAGCCAAATTCATGATTGGATATCAATCCTTGGAATTTCTGGGACATACTATTACCCCAGGGGGACTGGTACCGGAAGAAACGAATATTGAGAAGGTCCGTCTCGCACCCCGTCCTAAATCCAAAAAAGATGTTAGGTCTTTCTTGTCTCTGTGTGGGTTTTACCAGAAATTCATTCCGAAGTTCAACGAAATAGGGGCGCCGTTAACCGAAACCCTGAAGAAAGGATCGCCAGATCCTATAGTCTGGACCCCGAGCTGTGAAGAGGCTTATGGGAAGCTGAAACAGGCGTTGGTGGATAGGCCAGTCCTGCAACTCCCAGATTTGGAGAAAACGTTTGTTCTGAGAACCGACGCGAGTAACATAGGGATTGGGGCAACTCTGTTGCAGGAAGGGCGAGATAATCCTTCGGTGCTGTGTCCAGTGGCATATGCCAGTCGAAAACTGTTACCCGCCGAACGGAATTACTCCACCGTCGAACGGGAATGTCTAGCTCTAGTGTGGGCGGTACAGAAATTTCAACCTTATCTGTATGGAGTCCAGTTCAAAGTGCAATCCGACCATCAACCTCTGACGTTCTTGGCAACTTCTAAGAAACTGAACGCGAGGTTAATGAGATGGTCATTGCTCCTACAACCGTATCAGTTCACGGTCGAATACATCCCCGGAAGGGAGAATGTGGGAGCAGATTTCCTATCACGGCATCCTATGGTTGAATGTGAGGGTGGGGTCATTCGAACAGAACCACTGACAGTAGAAAGTTCGTAGGGTTCGACTTTCTTAAGAAATGTAGTGAAACGCCAGTGGTCCATGTCCTTATGCATTCTTTTATTTTGGGTAAACAGGGGGAAACGGCTTTCGGAAGCTTTCAGTTCTCTTGTTCGCTCAAATCTCCATGAAAGATGGTTCTTTGGGTTATCTTCATACCACAATCTTTACATGAAGCGAGTATATATTTGTCTTTCCTTTCGGGTAGACCCGATGGAGCGCCTTGCGTCAAATGTGCACTGGTGCAGCTGCTGGTCAATTGATGGCCGTGCCAACACCTACCGTTTGATAGTTGCAGCATGTCAAGTGATTTAAAGATTACGACAGGGGTGCAACATACTACTGAGGTAGTGGAAAGGTAATACTTGAGTTGTGGGTGGTCCAGCCAGACCTGGACTTATAAATGTATTTTGTCTCGAGGGAGAAGATGAATTGGCGAAAAGCCAATCATAACAAATGAAGAGTTGGTTGACCGTTGGCAATCTAACTAGGTGTTTTGTTCTTGGCATAGCGGGGAAGTGAATCTGAACAATATATCTCCACAGAGGATTTCATTTGTTCTTGGCGTCAGATGAGCTGTTGCTATCTTTCTTTCTACGGCTTGAATTTGGCATATTGTCATCTTTCTGTGTAATATTATCATTGGATAGCTATGGTAATCTATGATCTATCTTCTTGAGCCAGAAGAGGCTAGCCACAGGACTATCTCTTTCGTCTGTCACTCGATAGGATGATGTCGTGAGGATAATGGACTCCTCTATCTCACTGAGAGAACCTGAACTCATCTACACTATGGCGTGTGCAGGACAATGCCGGTACATTGGGGCGACAGCTCAGTCGAGAGCGGCGGCCGGGAGGGGTCGTATCTTCTTTCCTATTCTTGCTGGGAATGGGGAACTACACGGCGTGCCATATAACCCCACTACTATACTATATTTAGTTAACGGGGAGAAACACACAGATTACTAGGCGCACCACACCACAAGATCTTGGTTGTGAGAAAGGCATGGTTTGCAAGTGAGAAGAAAGCATGGAAATGAATGTGCCCAATAATAATAAAGGCTTGGTATGAGTGTGGAAAGTGTGTCTTGTAGACAAAACGTTCCTAGGGTGGACAACCTGACATCTACAAGCTGGAAGTCTACTCAAGCCCGGACGTAGCCAATCCAGGGGCTACCTGGCAGGTCAGGCCCATTCAGTCGGGTATCGTATATAATGCATTGGGTAGAGATCCTATATGTCAAATATATTAACTGAGACCCTATTGGTCCTCAGGATTGTGTGATGCATGAGTCCGCCCAGTCGCTCAATATTGTTTGTCATCTCCAGGGTCCTCTTCTGTTGGACGTGACTAAATCGGACAGTATCCACACGGCTTCTATGCTAGAGCCAAATACGTCTGATGAAGCCAGATCAATGTATAAGCCATCCCACACATGGTGTGCCTAACTCTGAGAGAGAGGCAAGGGCATATCTTGAGGAAATGACATAGGCCCGAGAGCAGTTGAATTCTGGGCTGAGTCTACGCATGATTATCCTGCATACCATGAGAAAATGACAATTTGCAGTAATGGTGCATCTCGGGTCCTTTCAGTGACATAGGCCCGAGAGCAGTTGATTTCTAGGCTGAGTCTACGCATGATTATCCGGCATACCCATTTTGTACGGGACATTGAAAGACACATATCTATATTAATTCCATGAACAATTCCCATTATGGGAAACCATAATTCAATGGAAGTCCTCAAAAACCAGTGGATTTGATTCTACAGAAGCCTGTTGAACTTACACCCAAGTACCGGGAAGGAAGGAGCTTCTGGCACACGTGGTGAGATGTATGTGGACAGATCGGACAGTATATGAAGCTGGGTCTGTGACTATGGCAACCTGAGGCTCTGTGCCTGAACTTTATCTGTGTTGTGTCTGTTTAGAACTTTCTGTGTTAACTGCCTTGATGTTTTTCTGTGCTGTCCTGTATTGATTTAATAAATCAAGTTTTAGTTTATTCCAACGATCACTGTGTTATATATATGGATCAGCCAGAAGAACACGGCAGGAAATAGGTCCTTAGGTCGAAAGAAAGAGTGACAGTGAGTCCGGGGAAAACGGAGGAGGGTTGGCAGGTAAAGACCTATCCCAGCCAGGGCTATAAAGAGAATAATTTTGAAATATTGTGATAGGACTATTTGGGACCCTCCACGTAGCTTGTTACAATTTCTGGGGGCACGTCGCGGGATATTTGAAATCCTGGTGGAGTTCTGGCTGATTTAGTGATAGGGGACAGATATCCTTGTCTACTATCAATAGGTTCTGCCTACCGTGCCTGGCTATTGTCTATACTCTTCCTGACACAGACTGACCGACATACGACGTGTTGTGGTCGTGTAATGTAACGTGTTGTGTACTTGTGAGTGCAATTTAATAGACAATTACCTCGTCCCTTACCCTCTGAGTTTAGGATGGCATCAGCTGGGTTTAATGTCGCTGACGTACAGGCTACAGGGCGTGAGATGGGCTATGATGGAGCGGAGTTACAGAAATATGTGCAGGAAGTGGAAAGAGACTTCAGACAGGCTGTGCGCGAAGCCAAGAAAATGGAGGCCGAGCAGGCAGTCAGAGACCATGAGTTCCGTATGAGGGAGTTGGAGCTAAAAGCTCAAACTGCCAAGGAAACCGAGGGTGCAGTGGGAGGCGCTGTTCTCCCTGACTCAACATCTTCTAGTGGCGGTCCATACCAGGCAATGAAGTTCCCATTACTCCCGTTCGATGAACACAAAGATAAGATCGACCAGTATCTTCACAGATTTCAGTCGATGGCTTTGGCTATGGGATTGGAACATGGGAAATGGAATTTGAAACTCTCACAGGGCCTGTGGGGGACAGCGTACGAGGTCTACTCAAGGTTGCCACCTGGTATGGAGAATGACTATGAGGCTCTGGAAAAAGCATTATTGAAAAGGTTCCAGATGACAGCCCATACATACCGACAGCAGTTCAGAAAGTCGAAGAGAGAGCCAGGAGAGATGTTCGCAGCCTACAGTGTCAGACTGAAGTCTTACCTTTTGAAGTGGATGTTATTAGCTGGATTTGCTAACGACTATGAAAGTTTGGAAGAATTAGTGGTCGTGGACCAAATGAAGAGGATGATGCCTAAGCCATTGCAAACCTTCTTGCTTGAAAATGGGGCAGAAAGGTTAGACATAGTCAACACATTGGCGGAAAGGTATGTGCTAGCTCATGGGGATAATGGGGAATTGTCACAACCCAATCCCCGACCACCAGACACATGGTCTGGAAAGAAGAAGAACCCTAAAACAGCTCACACCAAGAAGGAGGATCCTTTCGAGAAAGTTCCTATTAAGAAACCCTCTGGTAAGAGTCCACCTGGATCTCCTAAAAGAAAGTGGAGTGAAAAGTGGTGCGCCTATTGCAAATCTCCCACACACAATACGGTTGATTGCCGGCGTAAACAGAAAGACTCTCACTATGCTGCTTGTCTTGTAGAAACCGGGGAAGGGTATCACAAGGAAGTAGAAGGGAGGGATCTTGGGAACAATGATTCAGAAAAACCACCAGTAGTAGAAACGGTACTTGTGAACGGACAACCAGTTGAGTGTCTCTATGACACCGGTCTGCAGTTTGAGGCTGTAATTTCATCACACTTAGTGAGTCCGGAGCAGCTAACCGGGGAATCTATTGAGATTCAAACGGCGACAAAGAGTGCGGTAGCGATGTCTCTTCCAATTGCGAAGGTAGACATCAAATCAAAATATGTTACCGGTACTATACAGGCAGCCGTTCTGCTAGATCCTATCTTCCCAATGATCTTGGGTTGTCGCTACGTCTTTCTAGGGATTCCAACCGAACCCATGTACGTAGGGGCGATGCAAACCAGATCTCAATCGGAGGATGAGCAGACGCCGGCCTTGATCGTGAATCCCTTGCCTGGGGAGTTACGAGCTGCTCAAAGCCAGGATGCTACGTTGCAACCTTGCTTCAACCAGTTGCCAAAAAAGTCTGACCCACCAAGACGGGGTCAGTATTATATGAAGAATCGGTTACTGTACCGGAAAGCCGGAGTGGAGGAACGCCAGCATGGACAGCTGGTAGTTCCTAAGGCCTATCGGGAACAGCTTCTTCATATGGGACACACCATTTCATTCAGTGGACATATGGGTGTCGGGGCAACTCTCCAGCGCATTTCCTGCCATTACTACTGGCCAGGGATGACTGGAGACGTGCGTAGGTACGTCAAGTCGTGCCCAGAGTGCCAGCGTGTGGCACCAAAACACTGGACGGCTCCGGTAGTCCTGGGAGATATGCCCATTATGAACTCTCCTTTCGAGAGAGTTGCCATCGATCTTGTTGGTCCTCTTCCTCGGACTAGGAAGAGGAATAAGTACATTCTCACGATGGTGGATTGCTGTTCCATGTGGGGCGAGGCGATACCGTTGGCCACAATCGACTCTAAGCGAGTGGCTGATGCACTGATGGAGACCTTTACTCGGTTGGGATTTCCCAACCAGATCCTAACGGACAATGGGTCTCAGTTCTGTGGTAAGCTGATGGAAGAAGTCTTTCGTATCTTCCAGACTAACCACATTCACACAAGCCCGTACCACCCTCAGTCTAATGGGCAAGTAGAGAGGTTTAATGGTACCTTGATGACCATGCTTCGGAAGCTGGCTCAAGAGAAACCAGACAGATGGGATGAGTATATCTCAGCCGCCTTGTTCGCCTATCGGGAGGTTCCCCATGGGTCGACCGGGTTGCCACCAGCCACTCTACTATTCGGGAGGCCAATCAAGGGTCCCTTAGAAGCCTTATTGAGATGTTGGACAGAGGAAGAAACTTCCGAAGAAGTTGTATCCTCATATAAATACGTCGAAGAGTTAAAGAAGAAACTCCAGACGGGTTGGGCTTTGGCAGCTCAGAATCTGAGAGCGGCCAGAAAGAGACACGCGGCCTACTACAATAGAAGGACGAAAGATAGGTCTCTTAAGGTGGGGGATCGGGTTCTGTTGTTACTTCCAGTAGGTTCCAATAAACTCGAGATTGGGTGGCAGGGGCCTTTCCCGGTGGAAAGGGTTGTTTCCAGCACCAACTATGCCATCCGAATCAGGGGGAAGTCCAAAATCTTCCACATTAACCTCCTCAAGAAGTATGAAGAACGATCGGACGGTACTTCTCTCCCACTCAAGACTATGGCGGTCGCGATGGAAACTGAATCGGGCGAAGACGCGGATAGGGGGTATCCATTACACCCTGGGGAAACCTATAGGGATGTACATATAAATCCTGATCTGTCGGCTGAAGAAACAGACCTGGTCATCCGTTTGTTGGAGTCCCATCAGCAGATTCTTACCGATCGGCCAGGGCGGACAGGGTTAGTCGAGTTTGATATGACTCTGAATACCCAAGACCCCGTTCGCCAAAAAATATATCCAGTGCCCTTTTCGAAAGAGAAGGCCCTGGAAGCTGAAATCCAGAAGCTTCTGGACGATGACATCATCACTCCTTCGACTTCTCCGTATAATGCCGGGGTTGTCTTGTTGAGGAAGCCAAGCGGGGAGCACCGCTTATGTATTGATTACAGGCATTTAAACAGTTGTACGACATTCCAAGTTGAGCCGTTACCAAACACAAATCAACTATTTGCCAGATTAAATAGGGCAAAGTACTTCTCAAAAATCGATTTAAGCCGGGGATATTATCAGATCCCTGTGAAGCCTGAGGTTCGGCCCATGCTCGCTTTCAGTACTCCGAGCGGCCATTACGAATTTAAGGTGATGCCTTTTGGGCTGAGCAATGCGCCCAGTGTGTTCACACGCATGATGAGAAAGTTATTAGACCCTTTAAGGGATCCCTCTGTCGTCTCGTTTATGGATGATATTCTCATCGCGTCTGACAATCTGAATGATCACCTGAAATCCTTGGAACAGATCTTCATAAGATTGAAAGAGGAGGGGTTAACCGCCCGTCCAGCCAAATTCATGATTGGATATCAATCCTTGGAATTTCTGGGACATACTATTACCCCAGGGGGACTGGTACCGGAAGAAACGAATATTGAGAAGGTCCGTCTCGCACCCCGTCCTAAATCCAAAAAAGATGTTAGGTCTTTCTTGTCTCTGTGTGGGTTTTACCAGAAATTCATTCCGAAGTTCAACGAAATAGGGGCGCCGTTAACCGAAACCCTGAAGAAAGGATCGCCAGATCCTATAGTCTGGACCCCGAGCTGTGAAGAGGCTTATGGGAAGCTGAAACAGGCGTTGGTGGATAGGCCAGTCCTGCAACTCCCAGATTTGGAGAAAACGTTTGTTCTGAGAACCGACGCGAGTAACATAGGGATTGGGGCAACTCTGTTGCAGGAAGGGCGAGATAATCCTTCGGTGCTGTGTCCAGTGGCATATGCCAGTCGAAAACTGTTACCCGCCGAACGGAATTACTCCACCGTCGAACGGGAATGTCTAGCTCTAGTGTGGGCGGTACAGAAATTTCAACCTTATCTGTATGGAGTCCAGTTCAAAGTGCAATCCGACCATCAACCTCTGACGTTCTTGGCAACTTCTAAGAAACTGAACGCGAGGTTAATGAGATGGTCATTGCTCCTACAACCGTATCAGTTCACGGTCGAATACATCCCCGGAAGGGAGAATGTGGGAGCAGATTTCCTATCACGGCATCCTATGGTTGAATGTGAGGGTGGGGTCATTCGAACAGAACCACTGACAGTAGAAAGTTCGTAGGGTTCGACTTTCTTAAGAAATGTAGTGAAACGCCAGTGGTCCATGTCCTTATGCATTCTTTTATTTTGGGTAAACAGGGGGAAACGGCTTTCGGAAGCTTTCAGTTCTCTTGTTCGCTCAAATCTCCATGAAAGATGGTTCTTTGGGTTATCTTCATACCACAATCTTTACATGAAGCGAGTATATATTTGTCTTTCCTTTCGGGTAGACCCGATGGAGCGCCTTGCGTCAAATGTGCACTGGTGCAGCTGCTGGTCAATTGATGGCCGTGCCAACACCTACCGTTTGATAGTTGCAGCATGTCAAGTGATTTAAAGATTACGACAGGGGTGCAACATACTACTGAGGTAGTGGAAAGGTAATACTTGAGTTGTGGGTGGTCCAGCCAGACCTGGACTTATAAATGTATTTTGTCTCGAGGGAGAAGATGAATTGGCGAAAAGCCAATCATAACAAATGAAGAGTTGGTTGACCGTTGGCAATCTAACTAGGTGTTTTGTTCTTGGCATAGCGGGGAAGTGAATCTGAACAATATATCTCCACAGAGGATTTCATTTGTTCTTGGCGTCAGATGAGCTGTTGCTATCTTTCTTTCTACGGCTTGAATTTGGCATATTGTCATCTTTCTGTGTAATATTATCATTGGATAGCTATGGTAATCTATGATCTATCTTCTTGAGCCAGAAGAGGCTAGCCACAGGACTATCTCTTTCGTCTGTCACTCGATAGGATGATGTCGTGAGGATAATGGACTCCTCTATCTCACTGAGAGAACCTGAACTCATCTACACTATGGCGTGTGCAGGACAATGCCGGTACATTGGGGCGACAGCTCAGTCGAGAGCGGCGGCCGGGAGGGGTCGTATCTTCTTTCCTATTCTTGCTGGGAATGGGGAACTACACGGCGTGCCATATAACCCCACTACTATACTATATTTAGTTAACGGGGAGAAACACACAGATTACTAGGCGCACCACACCACAAGATCTTGGTTGTGAGAAAGGCATGGTTTGCAAGTGAGAAGAAAGCATGGAAATGAATGTGCCCAATAATAATAAAGGCTTGGTATGAGTGTGGAAAGTGTGTCTTGTAGACAAAACGTTCCTAGGGTGGACAACCTGACATCTACAAGCTGGAAGTCTACTCAAGCCCGGACGTAGCCAATCCAGGGGCTACCTGGCAGGTCAGGCCCATTCAGTCGGGTATCGTATATAATGCATTGGGTAGAGATCCTATATGTCAAATATATTAACTGAGACCCTATTGGTCCTCAGGATTGTGTGATGCATGAGTCCGCCCAGTCGCTCAATATTGTTTGTCATCTCCAGGGTCCTCTTCTGTTGGACGTGACTAAATCGGACAGTATCCACACGGCTTCTATGCTAGAGCCAAATACGTCTGATGAAGCCAGATCAATGTATAAGCCATCCCACACATGGTGTGCCTAACTCTGAGAGAGAGGCAAGGGCATATCTTGAGGAAATGACATAGGCCCGAGAGCAGTTGAATTCTGGGCTGAGTCTACGCATGATTATCCTGCATACCATGAGAAAATGACAATTTGCAGTAATGGTGCATCTCGGGTCCTTTCAGTGACATAGGCCCGAGAGCAGTTGATTTCTAGGCTGAGTCTACGCATGATTATCCGGCATACCCATTTTGTACGGGACATTGAAAGACACATATCTATATTAATTCCATGAACAATTCCCATTATGGGAAACCATAATTCAATGGAAGTCCTCAAAAACCAGTGGATTTGATTCTACAGAAGCCTGTTGAACTTACACCCAAGTACCGGGAAGGAAGGAGCTTCTGGCACACGTGGTGAGATGTATGTGGACAGATCGGACAGTATATGAAGCTGGGTCTGTGACTATGACAACCTGAGGCTCTGTGCCTGAACTTTATCTGTGTTGTGTCTGTTTAGAACTTTCTGTGTTAACTGCCTTGATGTTTTTCTGTGCTGTCCTGTATTGATTTAATAAATCAAGTTTTAGTTTATTCCAACGATCACTGTGTTATATATATGGATCAGCCAGAAGAACACGGCAGGAAATAGGTCCTTAGGTCGAAAGAAAGAGTGACAGTGAGTCCGGGGAAAACGGAGGAGGGTTGGCAGGTAAAGACCTATCCCAGCCAGGGCTATAAAGAGAATAATTTTTAAATATTGTGATAGGGCTATTTGGGACCCTCCACGTAGCTTGTTACACCCGGTCCTTTTCACTGTTGTGTCGTCCTCAATTAATTCCTTACCAGACTCCCTGCTGTCTCATCCCGAAATCACGGCATCCAGGTGTCAACCTTTACATCGAGCCTTCAGAAACACCCCTTGTCCGTATCCCCAAGTCTCAGCGTCTTCCTACGTCAGAGTCACGATTCACCGTTTATCACCAGTCTCCTAGATATCTGTAAGCTTTTTAGCTTCAGGATTCTCTACCTATATTAATGACGTCAACCGCGAGTATCTGCCTTATGGCACCAAGGTCTGGAGAAGAGAACATCATACCATGTAATTTGTGTAATATTCTTCGCCTTATTATGTTGAATAAAACCTGTTTGATAACTCCATCAGGACTCGTTTTATAATCGTCCCTGTACCTGTACTATAGGGGAGACTGGGGAGAAATGGACCAGAAATTTTGTAGTTTTCAATTTTTGCTCATCACCGGAACATATTTTATCGAAACATAACAAAACCATGACTAAAATGTTGTACATTCATTTATTTTAAAAGGGGAAAACATTTAGCAATCTATTTCTATATGTTTCTTTACAAAATGCATTTCAAAAATGTATATGAACATGGGGAGAAATTGACCACCATTGGGGGTGAAATGGACCAGCACGTGGGGAGCAATGGACCATAGTGGGGAGAAATGGACCTTTTTTAAAAAGAAGCAGCAACAACTCATCCATATTGCTATAAGAAATAAATAATCATTAAAAGGATATTTGCAGTTTTTTTTTTATTATTTTAAGCGACAGTAAAAAAGTTTAATATGATATATTAATCTAATATAAAGTTTTATCGAACATTTATGCCTGCAAGACTTTCTTTGAAGACATAGCCATCTTTGGTCCTAGAAGTGGTTCCAGTGATTGTAGATCTAGTAAGCTGTGCTTTAATACATGTAATTGAGACACTGGCGACATCTTCTACCTTAGGCTTAACAAATTTACCAGCAACCTTCTCACTCTTGCGCAAGAACTCTACCTCAACATCACCATCATCATCAATGTCTCCCCTTATAATTCCTACATAGTAAACACAAGTCTTCTTTGTTCCATATTCACATAGCACACACTGGCCTTCAAAAACCTCACGCACACCAGTCAAGCTAACCGTACACTCCTCATTTTCACCAAATGAAACATCAGAATCTGTGTCATCACAAAACGAAATGTCAGTTTCTGGATCTGAATCAACATCAAGTTCTTTCAGCAGCTGTCTCTTTGCCTTTTTGGGTGGAACTTTTGCTGCCTTTTCTTTCATCACCGCTCTTTCCCTAATTCGATCCATTTCTGGCGTAGAAGTAGCCAGCATAGTTTTTCCTCTTTTCCTCATATTATTTGAATCTTTTCGCGGACCAGCTTTTGGTAGTCCTCTGAAAACATGAGGCGAAGTAAAGGAAGAAGTAGCTTTACGTTGAAGACTCCCTGATATTTCCTGCAAGTCATCTACAAGGTTCTCAACATTACACTCTTTCTGATTTTCATGAAATTCTTGTGCAGTTTGATCTGTGCTGGTACCACAATGTGGAGATGCTGATCCTGTCTGTTCATTGCTTTCTAAAGTGGCATTTTCACTGTCCTTGCTGATGGGCCTGTTCGTTATTTCTGAAGGTATAAAATCATCTTCTGTAAAAACATCTTCGTTAAAGGGCCAAATACCTGACACTGCAAAGCCTGATTGAATGTTAATGGGAGTTGCCGCTTTAAGAAAAGCGTGGCCTCCTAGATTTGCAACTTGATAGATTGTCAGTGGTGTCCCAACATTTTTCATCATCCATGAATCACACGCATTGTTGTAGACCGACTTCATGGGTCCAAAAACTGAACGGTCCAAGGGCTGAGTTTTAGATGAGGTGTGTGGTGGCAACGTGATCACATGAATGTTGTTTTTCTTGCACAGTTCAAGTGATTCAAATGAAATGTGGGAATCGTGATTGTCCAAGATCAAAATCAAAGGGAAGTCTTTGGAAGGTCTTGAATGCTTAATGAAGTGATTTATAACTTTGACGAAATTATCACGGGTCATCCAACCTGATTCATTCTCAAGGCCAAGGGAACCTTCAGGTGCTCCAATCAATCAATCAATCATGTGCCATGCCGGAAAGCGTGGGCGGTCATGATTCGCCATTTCACTCGATCACCAGAGTCATGGATCAGCTCAGTGTTCCTGTCTCGTCCATGCCATGTGGCCAAGCCATCCAGGTATTTTCCTCTCGGTCTTCCTCTTGGTCTGTTCCCCTCGATCTTGCCAGCTGTCACCAAGTTCTCCAGTCCATTTCTTCTCATAACATGTCCAAAAAATTTTGACTGTCTACGTCTAATTTCTCTAATCAATCTACGATTTTCATTTGTCTCTTGTAGTACTTGGTCATTGGTTTTTCTATCTGTCCATGGTATTCTTTGCATTTTCCTCAGAAACCACATTTCTGCAGCCATCAGATGTTTTTCAGCTTGACTGCACATTGTCCAAGTTTCACATCCATACAAAAGAACAGGCTCTATGTATCCCCTCAACACTCTTTTTCTCGTTTCAATTGACATCATTTTATTGGTCAGAATGTTTTTCATCTTGCTAAAGGCTACCTTCGCAATGGCGATTCTTGTTCTAATCTCTTCAAGGCATCTGCCATCAGATGTTATGACTGTTCCGAGATAATTGAACCGATTCACTTGCTGAAGAATATTCCCATTTACTTGTATATTACATTGTGGTACTTCGTTCTTCCGAGTGACGACCATAACCTGTGTCTTCCTACAATTTAATTCCAACCCCAGCTGCTCACTGTGTACAACCACAGCGTCTACTAATTGTTGCAGATCCTGTGCATTGTCTGCAATCAATACTGTATCATCTGCATATCTAATGTTATTTATGTTTCGTCCTCCAATGCTGATTCCATTTAGGTCTTCTACATTTCTGAAAATATTTTCACTGTATAAGGAAAAAAGATCTGGAGACATTACACATCCCTGCCTAACACCTCTCTTAATAGGTTGGTATTGTCCTACTTCATTATCAATTCTTATGGCAGCTTGTTGTTTCCAATATATGTTTTTTATAAGTCTAATGTCTTTCCCATCAATTTGTAGATCTGCCAGCATATCCACAATGTTGACATGTCTTACTCTATCAAAAGCCTTTGTGTAGTCAATAAAGCAAAGATGTATATCCTTGTTTACTTCTAAAGCACGTTCAATAACTGTTCGCAGCATATACACAGCATTTACTGTACCCTTTCCTTCTACAAAACCACATTGTTCTTCCCCTATTTCAGGTTGTATTTTCTTCCTCACTCTTTGCATGATAATTCGTAACAAAATCTTTGTGATGTGACTCATTATACTAATTGTTCTATGTTGATCACATTCTAAGGTTCCTGATTTCTTTGGGATTGCAATAAATACAGAATTACATAATTCAGAAGGTATATCTCCAGTATCATATAATGTGTTCAGCAGTCTAGTGACTTGCTCTAGTCCAAATTCTTCTAAAGCTTTAATCATTTCTGTTGTGATGTTATCTGCACCGGGGGCCTTGCCAGCTTTCATATGCTTAAGAACATTTTGAACCTCCATCTTTAAAATTGCTGGTCCTTCATTATTAAATCTAATAGCATACTGTTCCTCTCTGTTATCATTATACAGGTCTTTCACATAATCTGTCCACACATGTAGAATCTGATCTTTTTCTATTATGATTTTGCCATCTTTAGTTCTTAGACAGCCTGTTGATGTACTTGTTCTTTTATTAGTAAGTTCCTGAATCCTTTTGTGCACTAATTTGGTATTTTGACTGTTGTGTTGTTTTTCAATTTCTAAGCACTTTTCCTCAAGCCATGATTCTTTTGCCTTCCTACATAATATTCTGACTTGTCTGTGAATTTCTTCATATTTGGCAGGATTATTTTTGTTGAGTCTTCTTGTTTCCATTAAGTGTAAAATTTCCTCAGTCATCCATTTCTTACGACCCACCTTCTTTAATTTTGGAATAGTTGTTTCTGCAGCCATATTGATTGAATTCTTTAACATTTCCCATTGATCATCCACATCCTGGAATAGGATCTCTAGATCAGACAATATTTCAAATCTGTTCTGTACTTCTATGTTGAATTTGTTTTGTATTTCCTTGTCATTACTCAATGTACACAAATCATATTTAGTGTTCCCTGTTGTATACTTGACTTTCTTCAACTTTATCCTCAATGTTCCTGTGAGTAATCTGTGGTCACTATAACAATCAGCACTGGGAACTGTTTTTGCTACTGTTAGGGCGTTTCTAAATCTTCTGCTAATGAGAATGTAATCAATCTGGTTTCTAATCCTGCTATCAGGACTCCTCCAGGTCCATAATCTTCTAGGGTGTTGCTTGAACCAGGTGTTTCCTACAATCATTTCCTGTTCTTTTGCCCACTCTACTAGTCTGTATCCTCTTTCATTTCTCTCTCCTAAACCATAGTTTCCTACTGTGTATCTATCCCCTTGATTTCCTACTTTTGCATTGAAATCCCCTATTATAATGTTTATTTCTGAATTTTTACATTTCTTTAAGGCAGACTCTATGTCATTATAAAATTCCTCTACACTATCTTCACTGGACTCTCCTGTTGGGGCATATACTTGAATAACATTTATGTTAAAAGGTCTGCCACTCAATTTAACTAGTAGTACTCTGTCCGACACGGCCCAATATCCCTGAACAGACGTTGATGTTTTCCGGTCCAAAATTATTGCCACTCCCCTATGTCGATCCTCACCTCCAGAATAAATAATCTTAAAATCTTTATGTATCTTGATGCCTGCTCCTGTCCATCTCGTTTCGCACATACCTAATATATTAATTTTTTCTCTTTGAATTTCTTGTGTTATGTTCTCTAATGTTCCGTCGTTGTTTAACGTCCTAACGTTCCATGTTCCAAATTTTAATGTCTCTGTCCTTGTCTTGCGATGATCAGTCTTTAAGCGAATCATAATAAACTAGGCAATTTCAAAGAGGTAGTTTGCCGTTGCTTTCCTCTATGGCAGTGACCATACTGGCCGGATGACCGCAATCAGTGTCTCTCGAAAGAGAGAAAGCTTGCCGTCGCGAAACTCGAGACCATAACCAACAAATATCTGTCGGCTGCCCTCATAATTTCATCCACCACCTGCCTTCCGTGGCTTCTTTTGAACACTTCCAATTAACGAACACGAAATAACATCACATAATCCAAAGGAAAAACACTATCCACACGAATTTCACGGGAATTTCCATAAGGAATCCACAGAAAAACACTGAACAGCTTCTCCCCCAAGACAACGAGTCATCGCGTCGCCATTACACCGGAAGTAATCCAGGTGCTCCAGCAAGCATAAAATTCTTTAAAAATTTTCTGGGAAACACAAAAACTGGAGGGATAATGTGACCCGCAGCTGACACAATGCAACAGATTGTGACCAGTTCTCCTCTTTCTCTGGATGTCACCTGGCTTATTTGCTTCACTCCTCGTGGGGCAATTACTTTTGGCACTTTCTGTACAGTGGTCAGACCTGACTCATCCAAATTGTAGATTTGAGCTCCACTCACATTTAGTTTTGTAATGGTTTCCTTCACAATGTTGAAGAAGGTGCAAATATTATGTTTGTTGAAAGCTGTAGCTCTAGCCAGAGATGTTGCCTCAGGTTGCCTTATGGTCAGCTCGGGATTCCGTCGCAAAAATCCACAAAGCCAGTCATTCCCTGCCATCATTTGCTCATCCCAGGTTAAAGGATGTGCAATGTTATTGACTTTCGCCATCTCGTACGCCAAAATACGAACGTTTTTAGTTGTGAGTCCATGGAACATTCTTGCACAATCTTTCAAGTAACTAGCAAAATCAGCTTCTTGCTTAGCTGTGAAAACAAGGCTATGCCTATAATTTGGTACGAGTCTAGTAGGCAGACCATTTCCTTCTCTGTCTTTTGTAAGATTGTTATTGAGGGTAGAGCGAGCAATGCCGTACTCCCTTGCAGCTTTCCTCACTTTCATTCCATTTTTCACAGCATTAACAGCTTCTCTCATACGTTCCTCCGTAACGAGACCCTTGTTGGTGTTTCTGATGTACAATCTTGGCATCTGAAACAAAAGAGTGACAGAATTATATAACATTTAGAATGGTAGGCCTATCATTTGCAAAGAAATACTGATCATAGCACGAATGGCGTGCATCTTTAATAAATCACTTAAATCAAATTTGTTAAGTTTTATTGGTCTAGATTTAGACCCCAGTATTAAAAAGAATCAATAATGCTGATATTCGAATGCAATCTTCAACACTTTTAATAACAACAGACTGTCTTGTCAATTTCTTCTATGGGGAGAAATGAACCATGGGGAGAAATGAACCGGTCCATTTCTCCCCCATCAATGTATTAAACTATTCAGCCATAAAGTCTCTTAAATCTAATATTATATTTTTTATATGAACTCTTAAATAACAAGTAAATAAAGATATTAACGTAATTACCTTGTCCTGATTCCTGACTATGCGTCTGCTTTACGATGGTGTCTGGAACTGGAAAAAGAAACATTAGTGCAGAACATTTTTCAAACTTTGCGTGGGAACGACCTGTGCGGGAAGTCGATGGCAAATGAAAAATTCGGACTATGTTTGATGTGGAAAACAAACTTATTATGGTTTCACTTTCATTGCATCACAGCCAGGGGCCAGAGAGGGGGTGGTCCATTTCTCCCCAGTCTCCCCTAACAGGTTTTGCCAGAATTGCATCGGATTGCTGTACCAGGCTTGTACGATCTGGGCTGACTCCACATATGGCAACTGGTATTTTTCAAACACGTTGGGGAACTGTGTCGGAAAGGCTCCTTGGAGGAGGTTGACCTGTATGTCCACCTTCATGAGATCCTTTATTTGCGCAAACGGGTTTACCCCACCCGCCGGGTATTTGGCGTCCTTATTGAACTCGTAAGCGGACATTATTATTAGCTGTGCTAATATGTATCTCACACTTAGCAATGTCCAACATGGGGAGCCCATCCCCTCAACCCGGTCCTAGACAATCGCGATGGTGACCTAGAGGTGGCTATCGTGGAATTGTTGTTCTACCCCGCGTGGGTTAATATTTCCGAGAAGCTGAAAAACAATTGGTTCAAATATGGTAAGGATGTTTTTACTATCCCCGACGGGTATTATGATGTCTGTGCTCTCAACAAGCAATTCTTTGAGCCACTGAAGCTCTCTCTTTCTCTTAACCCCGCAACTGGCCTTGTAAGTCTCGGTGGTATAAAATCGGGGGTGGTATAAGGTGGGGAGGGGTAGGCAGGGTTCTTGGGTTCGACTCAGGCGATACAAGTAGGATGCTCGCTGATGAAACGTTTATATTCCACGCGTCGAAGTTTCCTAACCTTATCATATATAAGGAGTTGTACATTCATCTCGAGGGGCTGTCGTCATATGAGAACCGCCATAATTCGCTTCCCTCCACACTCCTCAGGGCTGTGCCTATTAAAAATGTGGTATGTAATCAAGGGATACACGAGATTTTCTCCGTGCCTCGCTATAAGAAGTTGGAGACTGGAACTCTAAGCGAAATTAGACTTTCGATCTGTGATGAACAAGGCAATTCTGTGCCGCTGGCATATCTAAGTTGTGAACTCCACATCAAATATGGCTGATTCAGAAGGTCCAGGAAGGCATCGACCAAGAGCATGCTCTACCCTAACCTTTGCTGATTTAGCCGACACTATTGGGTGGCGGGAGCCGGATCATAATTACAAGATATATGGCCTCCAGCTCACTCCCCAGGGGGTCTATGCTTGTTCCGCCATAGACCATCCCGACGACGATGACTGGGATCTGCAGCTTGAGCTTCGCACGGGATATACTCACCTCGAGCCTAATGGGATACTTATCAGGTTAACCAACATGGGTAAGGCGTTTGTGAGTTATCAGGCCTGCAAGACGTTCACACGCCCCAACAAGTCTCCTATTGTGACATACCAGTCATTTCTGAAAATGCAGTGAGCCAAGCCTCTCTTCTATGCCGTATCGGTGACTGAGGCTAAAGCCCAGGGGACTAAATATTGCCTGAAGGCCGTTACAGAGTGTAAAGCCGACCTTGATATGCTAGGTAAGCCTCCTAAGGAGTCAACCATTTATCTCGAGTTAGCTATTGGGACTGCGCCACAGACTGAGGTTGTCCCAGTCCTTCCTGGGGTCTCTATTAAATGGAGTGCGTCAACACTCCCCAGGCATGTTGCTCTCGTAATCACTTCTGCGGCCGACGGGACGTGGGCGGCCCAGGCAACAGAGACGGACATTATAATATTATTGTAGAGCTCGGTGAGGTGGCGGTGGATGAAATCATCTTTAATACCTTTACTGCTTTTGTCCTGCTTTTGTTCACTACAGGGCCGATTAGCACCGTTCACATTGATTATTTAATATCTCAGTTGAAGAAGTAGGTTTGACGCGCAAAGAATAATGTCGCTCTATCCGTCATTTGATACTAGTGACGGCGGTACCTATCGCATTCAAGAGATTACCCGTCTTCGGAAGTCTCTGGAAGATGAAAGGGACAAACGGGCTGCACTGTATAAAAAATAGCGGCGTGCCGTTAATGCATTAGACGCCGTGGACAGCGTGATGCTGGCGGCTAGCCTTGGTATGGGGGTGGGGGGTGTTGGGCTTCTCACCACCATTATCGCTGCTCCTGTAGTTGTCGGGCTCGAGATAGCTGCCCTAGCTTGTGGAATCATGTCCGCTGGGAGCAAGCTAGCGTCCCACAAACTAACATCGAAAGCTAAGAAACACGCTGAAATTTGCACTCTGGAGATGGCTAAGCTTTCCAGTATAGCCGACCTTGTTTCAAAGGCTTTGGATGATGGGAGAATTACAGACGTGGAGTATAAAATAATTACAGCTGAAGAAAAGAAATTTCACAAGTTGAAAAAAGATATTCGGAGCAAGGTGCCAGCGGATCTGGACGAAGAGACCAAAAAATCTCTCATTCTGAAAGGAAGGGACGAGGCGTGGGCAGAATTCGTAAAAGCTATAGGGTCAAAATAACATGTATACGCGATCAGGACAGTTTGGAACCACCCCCCTATTCCGCCGAACGATCCGCCACTGGATTTCAGTAATGCGCAGAAGTGGTGATATACTACTCAGAGCAGTAACTTCTGGGGTAAGTATGAACATATTTTCCATTCATTGCTTTTCCATTTTTTTCTCCTCCTGTTGTGAATGTAGTTATTAGATTATATGTTATGTATTTGCTGATGAAGGCTAATCACCGCCTGTATGTATTATAATTCTGTTACGCGGCACTTTGTGTTGATGTAATAATATACAGCAGTTGCTTTCACTAACGTAGGCTATACAGTTGTAAGACACTAGACATCTCAAGTGATTTTTTCCTGTCAACGTGCGTGTGAGAGATGCTAAAGTGGAGAGTGTGTGTAGTTGGTGGGAGAGATGCAAAAGTGGCGAGTGTATTTAGTTAGTGGGAGAGATGCTTTTCTGAAAGCTAGTAAAAAAGACTTCCACATTCCAAAGTCACAGGTTTGTGACTTCGGCATGCGGGGAATGCGGAAGTTTAAAGCTTGAGATGGTTCTCACACTGGGTGGTCACGGCGCACAAGTTTACTTTGTCTCATCCATGTCGGGGCCAGTAGTGGCTACCCGCAGCTTGGGTTGCTCACACTGGGGGTAGCCCTGGCGAAATTTGCGCTACGCTCAGTGTGTGTGTGTATGTGTGTGTGCGTATGTATGTGCGTGCATATGTGTGCGTGTGTATGCCCCATTATGCACCTACTACACCTATTCATCTTTGGTATGGTGGGCGGCCCTCTGGTTCATATTAAGGACTTAGCTTCATCCCTTTATAGAGTAGCAGCTTGATGCCGGTCGTCTTTTCAAACTTCCGAAACAACTTATGAAGCGCGTCTAGTGTGCAACGCTCACACATCTCATATGGTTTCCTAACACGCCTCTCACAGAATATGCACTCTTCTATCACCTCGCCCTGCTTTGCCTGCTTATCGTGCCGAGAACAATAAAGGTCGATGCATGGGCGGCCGCAATGAAGTTCTATGTCGAGCTTCGGCCACTCACATCCATAGGTCTCCATCTGTATGTGCCCAATAAGTCAACGTCTAATTCGACGCGCTGCTCGGCGCCCTCTAATATTTCTGGGAGGGGGTCCTGGCTGTTTCAATTTGTGTTGGTGGTGCTCGGCGAGAGAGCGTGCCCGCTCGCCAAGTGCTCCCGTTCGTATTCGCATGTTTGTAGCGGTGCCCATCTTGATATGGCTGGTTGGTACCGCTCTAATTGTGTATCGCGGTATAGTCACCCCCCTATAACAAAATATGGTTGCCCGCACTCGCTGTTGCTCTGCCGAAAATTACGCTATAGTTAACAGCCTTGGGTATCCATCTCGATATACACGAGGGAGGGTGTGTGTCTAATTCATGGGTAGGTTGTTTCGTGTCCTCTCTAGGCTCTGTCAGATATGCGGAGGCTCGTTCCAACCCTTGGACATAGATCACCTTAACGCGTGTTTCTTCTTCAAGACGCCGGAACATTTTTTCCGCAACCTCTTTGACGCAGCGCGGGCACCCCCTTTCACAGCACTCATCTATCAACATGAGACAATATTTCCGCGGTGTGTTGAAAGCAAAAGCTGCTACCGCTGTGGGGGCGGCCGCAGCGCACGCCAAGCTTGGACCGCTTACAACCCTCCATTTTAGGTATGAGGGAGGTGTCTAATTTGCGGGTCCCCACCGCGCTTCCGGCAGTAGTGCCGAGGCGAGCTCTCTTGCTGGGGTCGGTTCGGACCCCTTAGGGGTGTGACTGGGGGTTGGTTCGGACCCCCTATTCGACCCCTTAGGGGTGCAATTGGGGGTTGGTTCGGACCCCCTATTCGACCCCCTGTTGGACCCTCGAATCGGTCCAGCGCGCGAGTGTAGGGTGCTGGTATCAAGCTAATACCGGATATACTACTACATATATACTGTATAATCCCATCTCATTATGTTCCTCTTGTACCTTGCGGTGTCGAGGTAAGGCATAAACAAAGGGAGAGTGCTCGCTTATTGGCTTCGATATTGTTATTCCCTGCGTCCATCATTTACATGGTCGGCCTCTTCCTCTGCTTCCATCTGGTCTGTACATCATTGCTTGTTGTGGTATACCGTTAGTTGGTAACCTACTTGCGTGGCCCAACCATTTGACCGGCTGCCTTATATATATATATAAAATCTCATCATGTTCCTCTTGTACCTTGCGGTGTCGAGGTGAAGTATCTCTTCTTGATACATTGAGTATTCTTCTCAGGAATCTAATTTATGTTGTTGTGATTTTTCTTTTCTCTTTTTCTGTCATTGTCCAGGTTTGGCATTGGTAGCATAGAGTTGGTAGGAGGATTGTGTTGTAAAGTGCTTTCTTAGTGACTATTGATACGTGTTTGTTCTTTAGTATTGGTGCCATTTGTCCAATGAGTTGGTTTGCCTTATTGCATCTATTTTTGATCTCGTCTTCTGATTTGCCATTTGATATTATATTATGCAATATACGATACTGGGGATATACCGCCTGAATTATGTAATTCTATATTTATTGCAATCCCGAAGAAATCAAGAGCCATGGAATGCGATCAACATAGAACAATTAGTATAATGAGCCACATCACAAAGATTCTGCTGAGAATTATCATGCAAAGAGTTAGGAAGAAAATACAACCCGAAATAGGAGAAGAACAATGTGGGTTTGTAGAAGGCAAGGGCACAGTAAATGTTGTGTATATACTGAGAACAGTAATTGAGCGTTCTATAGAAGTAAACAAAGATCTATATCTTTGCTTTATTGACTACACAAAGGCTTTCGTTAAAGTCAGACATGTTGACATGATAAGGATGCTTGAAGATCTACAAATTGATGGAAAAGACCTTAAGACTTGTAAAAAACATATATTGGAAACAACAAGCTGCCATCAGAATTGATAACGATGTAGGTCAATATCAGCCTATTAAAAGAGGTGTGAGACAGGGATGTGTAATGTCTCCAGATCTTTTTTCCCTGTACAGTGAAAATATATTTAGAAATATAGAAGATATGGAAGGAATCAACATTGGGGGACGATACATCAATAACATTAGATATGCAGATGATACAGTCTTGATTGCAGACAATGAATCAATCAATCAATCATGTGCCATGCCGGAAAGCATGGGCGGTCATGACTCGCCATTTCACTCGATCACTGGAGTCGTGGATCAGCTCAGTGTTCCAGGTCTCGTCCATGCCATGTGGCCAAGCCATCCAGGTATTTTCCTCTCGGTCTTCCTCGTGGTCTGTTCCCCTCGATCTTGCCAGTTGTCAGTAAGTTCTCCAATCCATAGGACCTGCAAAATTTAGTAGATGCGGTTGTTGTACACAGTGAACAACTAGGGTTAGAACTGAATATTAAGAAGACACAGATTATGGTCGTCACTGGGAAGAAGGAAATACCACAATGTGATATACGAGTTGATGGACATATTCTTAAACAAGTGAATCGATACTGTTATCTCGGCACAGTCATAACATCTGATGGGAGCTGCCTTGAAGAGATTAGAACAAGAATTGCCATTGCGAAGGTAGCCTTTTGCAAGATGAAAAACATACTGACCAACAAAAAGACATCAATTGAAACGAGAAAAAGAGTGTTGAGATGCTACATAGAACCTATACTTTTGTATGGATGTGAAGCGTGGACAATGAGCAGTCAAGCTGAAAAACCGCTAATGTCTGTGGACATGTGGTTTCTGAGGAAAATGCAAAGAATACCATGGACAGATAGAAAAACCAACGAACAAGTCCTTCAAGAAACAAATGAAGATCGTAAACTGATTAGAGTCATTAGACGTAGACAGTCAAAATTTTTGGGGCATGTTATGAGAAGAAATGAATTGGAGAACTTGGTAACAACTGGCAAGATCGAAGGGAAGAGACCAAGGGGAAGACTTAGAAGCAAATATCTGGATGGATTGGCCTCGTGGCATGGTTGAGACAGGAACACAGAGCTGATCCACGACTCTGGTGATCGAGTGAGATGGCAGAACATGACCGCCCACGCTTACCGGCATGGCACATGATGGATGGATTATATTATGGCTTGAGGAAAAGAGCTTAGAAATTGAAAAACAACACAACAGTCAAAATACCAAATTAGTCCACAAAAGAATTCAGGAAGTTACTAATAAAAGAACAAGTACATCAACAGGCTGTCTAAAAACTAAAGATGGCAAAATCATAATAGAAAAAGATCAGATTCTACATGTATGGACAGATTATGTGAAAAACCTTTATGAGGATAACAGAGAGGAACAGTATGATATTAGAAGGACCACCAATTTTGAAGATGGAGGTTCGAAATATTCTTAAGCATATGAAAGCTGGCAAGGCCCCCGGTGCAGATAACATCACAACAGAAATTATTACAGCTTTAGAATATGGACTAGATCAAGTAACCAGACTGCTGTACACATTATATGATACTGGAGATATACCTTCTGAATTATGCAACTCTGTATTTATTGCAATCCCAAAGAAATCAGCAGCCTTGGAATGTGATCAACATAGAACAATTAGTATAATGAGTCACATCACAAAGATTTTGCTACGAATTATCATGCAAAGAGTGAGGAAGAAATTACAACCTGAAATAGGGGAAGAACAATGTGGGTTTGTAGAAGGAAAGGGTACAGTAAATGCTGTGCATATGCTGCGAACAGTTATTAAACGTGCTATAGAAGTAAACAAGGATATACATCTTTGCTTTATTGACTACACAAAAGCTTTTGATAGAGTTAGACATGTCAACATGGTGGATATGCTTGCAGATCTATAAATTGATGGGAAAGACATTAAGACTTATAAAAAACAAGCTGCCATAAGGATTGATAATGAAGTGGGACAATATCAGCCTATTAAGAGAGGTGTTAGGCATGGATGTGTAATGTCTCCAGATCTTTTTTTTCCTGTAGTCAAAATATTTTCAGAAATGTAAAAGATATCAATGGAATCAGCATTGGAGGACAAAACATCAATAACATTAGATATGCAGATGATACAGTTTTGATTGCAGCCAATACACAGGATATGCAACAATTAGTAGATGCGTTTGTTGTACACAGTGAGCAGCTGGGGTTAGAATTAAATTGTAAATAGACACAGGTTATGGTCGTCACTAGGAAGAACGAAATACCACAATGCAATATACAAGTAAAGGATTATTCTTCAACAAGTGAATCGATACAATTATCTCGGAACAGTCATAACATCTGATGGGAGATGCCTTGAAGAGATTAGAACAAGAAAGTAGCCTTTAGCAAGATGAAAAACATTCTGACCAATAAAAAGATGTCAATTGAAACGAGAAAAAGAGTGTTGAGGGGATACATAGAGCCTGTTCTTTTGTATGGATGTGAAACTTGGACAATGTGCAGTCAAGCTGAAAAACATCTGATGGCTGCAGAAATGTGGTTTTTGAGGAAAATGCAAAGAATACCATGGACAGATAGAAAAACCAATGACCAAGTACTACAGGAGACAAATGAAACTCGTAAACTGATTAGAGAAATTAGACGTAGACAGTCACAATTTTTTTGATATGTTATGAGAAGAAATGGATTGGAGAACTTAGTGACAACTGGCAAGATCGAAGGGGACAGACCAAGAGGAAGACCGAGAGGAAAATTCTTGGATGGCTTGACCATATGGCATGGACAAGACAGGAACACTGAGCTGATCCACGACTCTGGTGATCGAGTGAAATGGCGAGTCATGACCGCCCAAGCTTTCCGGCATGGCACATGATTGATTGATTATATTATATTATACTTTCTAGGTACTTGAAACTCTTTACTTGTTTCAGGGGATACTCGTTTAGGTGAATTGTTTTTTTTTCCTTCTTTAGTTATAGTCATTACCTCTGTTTTACTTGTTCAAATTTTCACGTTATGTTCCCTATAAATTTTAGACTATTCACGTGGTCTTGTAATTCAGCTTCTGATTTTGCTATTAGTATTTGGTTGTCCGCAAACAGGAGTTCTCCAGTGGTGTAATTTGCATATGGTTCTTCTTCTGTGTTCTCGTCATGCAGTCTTTGTTTGGTTGGTTTCTTTATATATGTTGTCTGTGTAGATTATGAACAAGAGAGGGGACAGGACGCAACCTTGTCATACTCCAGATCTTATGGTGAAGGGTTGTGAATGTCATCAACTTGGCTGAAGTAGCTATCGGGTGGGCAACCACTCAGCCAAAATCATTTTCTCCTACTGGTGTTTAGTTCTGGGTTCTTTAACTCTGTCAGAAGGGACTAATTACCACCCCAGATCCCAGAGAGAAAACGTGGAACAAATGTCTGTTATGCTGATTAAAGACACTGCCCCTGGATACTCAAGAAAACAGCCAAGAAGTGTCTCGTTGAAAAGATAGATTTAGCTGTTCTTGGTATCACTAGAAGTGAGAAAGAGGAATTAAGATATACAAAATAAGCTTATTACTTATGGACTGCATAGGCAAGGTACCTCCCTGACATAATCTACTTCTGGAATATATGTGTGAACCCCCACTAAATTTTCTATCAATGTGTGCACTCCATTACGCTACACAAACATTTAGCGTCATTTAGAATTTATATGGACAAACTGAGTTTAAAATACAACTGTGTTTATTATTGCTATTCTTGATGATAATATGATGATGATGATTATAATATGGTATACATAACTTAAGAGGGCACATAGGTCATGCTTCCCCCGTTGAGACGCAGTTCACTGTCAGTTTGAAGGAGTCCAAATTGGTCCATTCACTAGGCTCAGTCACTCCCTTATATGTGTTGTTGATTGTCCATGGCTCCTAAGAGATCTGGAATGAAACAAACAGAAATGGGTAGTATCTACATCTACACATCTCAAAACACATGCGTATCTACATTCATATAAACATACATTCAAGTCGTAATATACACGGATGTTACATAAACATATATCAGTTCTAAATAAATATATATATGTATATATTTATAAAACCATTCAGAACATCTATAGTTCAAAACATACATATTCACCTCTACCTATATAATGGAGTGCTTCCAATATAAGTTCACCTTACTTACTCTCTCCCTTTCATTCCATCTTGCCAGAAGGATTTGTTGGACATTACTGTCGCACATTAACGGCATGCGTATGTGCATAAATCGTTGAATATTTGGAAATATGATGTGTGTCCTGTCTGGAAAATTGAGTGTCTTAAGTCATGTCTGTCCTCATGCAGACAAGGTGAACTGATTACATTTCTCCCTCCAAGTGGTTTCACAACAATCTTGATAGGCATTCAAAGTGTTGGTCCAAATAATCAACGTTAATGTGGATGCTATCAATAGACTGTTTGCTCTCAGGAATTTCTACTAAGAAGTAGTCTCCTAAATGTGTGTGCAGGACGACTCTAAAGGTCTATCCTGTATGTGAATAGGCCACACACTCACAAGGCTTGAATAATGTTGGATTTCTCCAAATTATCATGTACAACAATCAGAAAACTAAGTAGCGAATGAAAGAAGAAGAAAACAAAGTTCACAGTGGAATAGTAAGGGCTAGAACTTTAACAATAAGTACAAAGAAAATCAACACGCTTGAAGTTTGGAAGAGAAGAAATGCGAAACAGAAACTTAAACAGCCGGCTCTAAGACAGCAGACAAACAGATCAAATAATATATTTGTATTACCTGAGTTTAGCTAGGAAATTCTGTCATAAGACTTCGTATTGAAGTAACAAAATGAGAGGATAATCTCTCACCAGAAATTAACATTCCAGCTTCCCTTGTACGCTATTGTGAATGCATCTCAAGTCATGTAGGCCATGCTCGTGGTTTTATTCTGTTTGTTCCTGACGTGGTGTCCGTCTTCCTGCTCCCAGTTTCAGCGCGGGCTAATTACTATGCCCCGTATTCATTAACTCCACCTACTTTTCACGTAGGACGAGTTATTGGGATGTATTCAGTCCCAAATTCTTTACACCCCTCCTCCTTCCCTGTGTACTGTAATTTCATCTGTCAATCAAATTGACCCACACTCTGCCACATGTCTGAAACAATGAAACATTTCGCTGCCCAGAAAATGTACGTCACGTTGCGTCATCTATTTCCCCAGGAACCAACTAGCTTGATCTCTTGTGTTTGACGAGGTGTAAGGCCTGCATTATATTGCCTGAACTCGCTTGTTGTGGCAACTACACACATTTTCTGTCTCCGCAAAGTCCAGACTTTACTGCAAAGTCCGGACTTTACCGCATGTGTTAGTTCACATGGGTCTGGCTGACCATCTTATCTCCCAGTCTGCCATTGCTGGTTCACACGTTAAGTCATTAAGTCCAGCTGAACGTAAGGTGTTAGGCATCTGTTCCTATTTGGAAGCTGGCTGCACTTCAAAAGATTCCCCGTCTCCACTACGTTTGGACTTTATGTTTGATCAGAACATCATAGTAGAGATGTCTCAAATGTAGAAACTAGACGTTGCTTTGATCTACGATCTACGAGCGCAATGTAGTAGAAATGGTAGTGCAGGCTCTAAGTGACTCTGTATTTTTCTCTTGCGTTTTTATCCTTTTCTGGTGGACATTTATTCTTTTAGAGAATGATAGAAAAATTCTTGTGCTGTCATGACGTCTCATCACAGTGAGTATCCTCCAGTTGCTCTCACTATGCATTCACTGTTGTTGTATAAGCTTCCACATAGGTTTGTTAAAAGTGTATTCACTCCATATTGTTTAAGGATTTCCCACAGCTTATTTCTATCTACTCTATAAAATGCCTTTTCTTGGTCGACAAAGGCTAAGTAGAGTGTTTCATTGAATTCGATTAATTTTCCTATAAGTTTTCTAAGAGCAAAAATGGCATCTGTACATCCTTTGTTTTTCCTAAATCCAAGTTGTCTTTCGCTTAGCTGGGGGTTCTAGAGTAGTTCATAATCTTTTCTCAAGAATTTTGCAAAATATTTTCCCAGTATGACTCAAAAGGAAAATGCCTGTGTATTGTGTGCAGTTTCTTTTACTGTACCAAAACTGTGAATGTGCAGTAAGAACAAACGCTGGCATGACAAACACTCAACTATGATGGCTAAAAACTTGATTTCTGACGTGCAAAGCAACTACAACACTGTATAGTATCTACCACCAGAAGCAAAGTCAACACGCAGCAATGTAATAAATGCGTACAAGCAGTATTGGGTTTTATTTTTATTAACATTTTGTGTGGTTACATGACAGGTTTGTTATAACAATCTTTCATAGAAATGTAGGTTGACAATCATTCATCTATTTACTGTACAATTAGAGTACTTTTATACATAAGTAATGAAAACTGTTATTTTTAAACAATCAATAAAAATATAAGCAAACATTTAATATTTACATTACAAAGGTGGACCATAGAAATACATGTTACAACAGCTTTACAAGCAGCTCATTTCAAGACCAAGTATTATAAGTGAAAGAAATAAACGCAAATCTTCAACAAGCTGACTAAAAATCAATCTGTGATATACAGTCTGGCCTTCCACGAAACACAATATTGAGGTCAATCACACTTTCACACATCCATGCAACACTGACAGATATAACAAAGATATTATCACATTTCAGTTACTAGAATGACCGAGTACCGATCTGTACCAGTCATCTTTCAGCTAAGTTACTAAAGATGAGATTTACTTCTCGTTCTAACATAAATTAGGATTGTATGAAACCAGAATCTGGACTCTGACTGTGTCAGGCATGTTGAGCTACATACACACAGCTAGCAGTCGGCTGAACTCAGTGCCAAAGTTATCAGTGGAAATATGTCTGACTATGGGGTAGCCTGTCTATGGGGCGCACATCAGATTTCTAAATATTCAACGATTTATGCACACACAAACAATCATCATCATCATACATGTGAACACATCATGTCTTTCAAGAAGTTCTCCACAATGTCTCAACAAAAAGTGTGTGTGTGTGTGTGTGTGAGAGAGAGAGAGAGAGAGAGAGAGAGAGATAGAGAGAGAGAGAGAGAGAGAGAAAGAGACTTGTATACTAGCCCACCAGTCAGACAGCTAACCCCCTCACCACCTATCCCCACACATATCTTTATACATTCCCCCCCCCCCCCCCCCCTCCCACAAACAAACCCTGCAGCCGATGACCCTCTAACCACACTGCTGTCAAGTGACATAAATGACATACAAACATATTTCTGTTCATCCAAGAAATACAACTCCTCTAGTGCCTAACTTTAACGTATAGAAGACATAAAAATATGTGGTCTCCATTAACAGATCCTTATTGTGAAACACTATTATTGTGAAGCATTTATCAGAAAGCATTTTTGCCTTAGATACTGATTTCATGGACTACCTTGGCAGTTTCATGAACACTAAAGGCAGATTCATACACGGTACTGTACTAACCCAGCCACTCCATCAACTGTACTTGTCCTCTGCTCTAAACTTACCAACACATGCATTCAGGAAAGGCCAGGTCTGTTGCAAAGAGAATGGTGTGCACTGATCACCAACAGTCGGCAACTGTGACCTGTGTATACTGGACAGTTGTCAGCAGTCCAGACAATACTCTCAAGTGTAGGCGTGAGATTGTTTCACTATGTATACAGGACAGAGTTTTCAGCAGTCCAGACAATACTCTCAACTGTAGGTGTGAGATTTTTCACCTACACACACAGACACTTCAGGCCAGTATTCATAACATCTGATGGAAGGTGCCTTACAGAGATTAGAACAAGAATCGCTAAGGCACAGGTAGCCTTTTACAAAATCATGACCAATAAAAGGCTGTCAATTACAATAGAGGACAAACTGTGAAAGAAGAGGAATTAGATGTAGTAAGTCCAGATTTTAGGAGACAGATTATGATGAATAAACTAGAAAACTTAGTGACAACTGGCAAAAACTGGAACAGAGCAAGGGGAGGGCAGAGAGATAAATAGCTGGATGGCCTGGCATATAGCATGTTCGGGACAAGAACACAGACCTGGACCAAGACCAGGCTGGTGACCGTGTGAGATGGCGAACGCTGACCGCCCATGCTGATCTGTATGACACATAATGATGATGTATGGTATTCCTGTGATAGCCATGGGTTGTGTTGCATTCCTTGATCTTGTGTAATGACTTGAAAGTTCTAATATTGAAAGATATATAAACTCAAGATGATTATTTCATCATCATCAAAATGATTACTAGTGCCAGATATTATCTGTTAACTTTCAGGTCAAGAAGATCACTGGCTTCTGATGAGATGTGGTCCCCCCCCCCCCCCCCCCCCCCCCTGTTGTTTTTCTGATCAAACCCAGCCTACTGAATCCATTCAAACTATTGTATCAAGTGTATCTGGCTTAGTCAGTTGGAATAAAACAAAGTTAATACATATGATAAACTGCATATATAATGGTTTCGTCAATACAATTTTATAATCAATTGTTATTTCAAGTCACAGTTGGGCATAAGTTCACTATCAACTTTAATGCAATTGTTTGCAAGATCACAGCTTCTAGGATGATGTGTACAATTTGTACACACATGTACTGCTGGTCAAAAAGCATAATCAGTGTTGAAATATGTTTATTTCTGTTCAAGTTAATGCAACAGAAGGAGTCATACCAGACAGCCTTGTTCCACAAATGTACATAATAAACAAATGGTATATAAAACTTTAAGTACCAAAACATAATTTACATGCAAGTATGAATTGAATTGAACTGAGTCAAGATCATAGCTCTTGAGACATTCCCATACATGTTCCATCCTCATCTTCAACATCCAGCGAAGATCCCCGATGCTAATGGTACCATTAAAAGTCTGATTATGTGTTTGCCTGACCTTTCCTAGGAATCCTGAGTGTCGGCCAGATCCTCTAGTCACTGCCTGCTGCACCATGATCTATCTGTTCTTCCACACTTTACACAAGATTCCAAAGGGCCCAGAACACATCTGCCTGATTGTACACCAATAGCTGACCCAGTGGTGCAGACCCAGCCAACATGACCACCTGCTGGTTTCCCACCACACTAGCATGCCCTGGAGAACAGATACCAGCATGTCCTGGAGAACAGATACCAGCATGTCCTGGAGAACAGATACCAGCATGTCCTGGAGAACAGATAGCAGCATGTCCTGGAGAACAGATAGCAGCATGTCCTGGAGAACAGATACCAGCATGCCCTGGAGAACAGATACCAGGATGTCCTGGAGAACAGATACTAGTTTTGATTGTTGAATGGAAGCCCACCACTCTGCCCAAAGCACGCCCATCTTCACCTTTCTCATCATACTTTGTGAGTCCGTTATAATCATGACATGAGTGTATTGTTTGTCCTCCAGCCTGTGAAATGCTGCTATAACTTCCCCCACCTCCATTTTCAGACTATAAGTTAGATGTTGTGGTATCATATGCCAAGCTCTCCTGCCACAGACACCATCCATCAACTTTACCACGAACCCACAGGCACTTCTTTTACCTCTTAGCACAAAGCCATCCGTGTAGATGATTAGATCACCTGGTCGTAAATTGTTGTGAATTAATTGTTGCATCTCCCATTCAGTGCAGCCTACTGGCCAATCCATGCATTCTTGATTCAATGTGATTATGACCCTTCACAAATACGACTTCTCTGGCCTTCTGAGCTATTCCTTTCCTCTCTGACTGTTCTCAAGCGTGCACACTTCTCTGATTGTATCCTATGATCAACCTGTGGCCCTTAACTGAATCTGAATCCAGAGCTTCATGCAGTGGGGTGTTCTGTGTCTGCAGCCACTCACAGATATGACTTAACCTGCAGCACCTTGTGCCTGTCTGCAATCATGGGTAAGGTCAAGATGTATCACATACAGACTACCGGCGTGTTCCTTGAGTATCATAGTATCACCTGCACAGTTCCATTTTTTTATGCGCTCATTTCACCAGCTGACTCTTTGACACTGAGCAGTCCCAATCCATTCTCAATTACTCAGAGAATAAAATGTTGACAGAGTATGAACAATATCCTTTGCTTTGCTCCATGTCCATTGCTGCCATGATCTTCAGCACACATTCCTTTCTTAGATTTCATTACAGCTACTTCCACATGGTCCCTGAATGACAGGCTTCAGTTGAAGATGATCCCCAGACATCTATGTCAACTCTCTCTGTTAACATGTCTGCCATTTATTGTGAGGTCTGGGATGTCAGCCATAACAATCTTACTGTCCAGAGAGCTCCACAGTACCCAAGTACTGACTCATTAAAAAAGAATAAAGCAACTGAAACTGAGCCAAAATTGTCTTGACAATTAACCTGTGCAAATGCATTTGTCTATGTATAAGAAATGCGAGGCATGCGGGTGGTAGCCTGAAAAATGAGGATGCTACTGGTCTTGATGAATGATGCTGTTAAAGTAGTGAAGCATTTACTAACTAAATATAATGTTAACAGCTGGAACAACCTGCATGCGGCTACTATGAGCGAGATGATTAAATCTATGATAATCAGAACAGAATACTGAGTCATGATTACTCTGGCCATATTGCTCTGCCATCTCAGTGAAATACTGCTACAGCCAGGTCATTCAACAGAATGCAGAATTTATGTTAGCAAGACAGCCACTTGCAGATCACTCAATGCTGGCGATAACACTTCACCATAATGTCATCTGACTTTCTGTAATGTTTGGAATTGCTGATTCTGTTCAATTTGCTTGTTTCTTTAAAAAAAATATCCTGAGATGGAATGCTTTCAAAGAAAACACTGGCACTCCAGATGTTTCAGGATACACCTTACAGTAAAATGAAAGACTGGTCACAGACGTAGGGAAAAAGCTAAAGCCAGTGTGCTGTATATAGAGAGGTATCCTGTAATCCCACCTCATGCACCCACAGACTACTCGTTTCACGGAACTCCATGCAAGGCTTCTGCCAGGCATCCACCTCATATGTTGATTTTCGAGAATTCGTTAGACGGTGATGCTGTCATTTACACAGATGGGTCGTCGTCCGACATGTGAGAAGCTCATGGACCTTTACGGCTCAGGCCAGAGGGAGAACTGCTTTTGTTGTCACCAAAAGTAGCCCGACTATGGAAGTCATGGCAGCAAGTAAACAATAACATGGCTTGAGACACAGACATTTACTAGGGCATGTTTCCTTAGCGACTCAATGAGCATGCTCAAAAGGACAGAGGAAGGGGGGGGGGGGGGTGTGCGGATCCGAAGAGTGGTTGCTGTCTCTGGAGCGGTCTCGGCTGGCAAAGATTAGTTTCATCTTCATGCCAGGGCATGCGGGAGTACAAGGAAATGAGTGGGCTGACAAGCTTGCAGGTAAGGCTACTGTGGAGGGCGGACGCACCATGGACCAGGCTGACATTCTGAATGCTCTACAAGAAGTAAGACTTTTGTGAGAATCAAGTGATGACTGAATCTACAACCATGGCCAGACTGCAAGAACAGCAAATTAAGAGGTGTGGCCAAACTAGAACACCACGCAGGAAGCCAAAGAAGATCGATAAACCAACACAGAACTGGTGTCGTTAACCGCTACATGCTGCGGGATTTGCTGAGGAGGGGATCTGAGCACTTATGGACTGAATGGTTCGATGTGCAATGAGGATGATCTGTCAACTAACTAACTAACTAACTTCCTCCTCATACACCACAGATATAAGGCCACTATGAGCCTGAACTGGACTGACAGAGGATCTCAGAGGACAGTGGATTGCCAAACCTGTAGTAACCAGAAACAAGAAGCTGAAAAACATCTGGCAACCAGCCACTCCCAAACCATGGATTAATGATGTCGACTAAACTAAACTAAACAACAAATCGGGTAATCTGCCCATCGAGTGTATTTCCAACTGAGTGACAAACTGGTTTAAATATCCACAATATGCAGTCCTGCGAAATGATAAATCAGTTTAAAACATTAAAAATACTCCTACTATATGGAGGGTTGGTGCTATCAGTGAGAGCCTTGCTGTAAGCATAAGTTTCTTTACATTGGAAGGAGACTGAATGTACCAACTCGTTACACGAGATGCCTTGAGACATGTATGTGACAATAGATACCTTGCACATTGTGTGGAGGTAATCAAAGCCCAAATTCTATGAACTGCACCAAACGAGTCTCTAAGGAGCAGCTCCTGATGAAAATTAAATGGAAGGAGGCTATACACCTGTTCGTAGGATGTGATAATTACTACTGTGAAAATAATAAAAATGTCATAATTGGTGATCATGACATGAATACTCTTGAGGCAATCGGATATCCTGTGAGACTAAGCAGGGAGGGTCATCTGCTTAGAGTGTCTCAGTTGTGATTGAGCCTGCGAAGGACCATATTCCTGCAAGCTTGGAGTCTGAGAGAGAGAGCAACAGCAAATCTCCTCAATGATGGTAGACAGACAGACAGCACCTACACTGACACTAGAAGACCTCAAGTGCTTGATGGATTTAAGTTTGCTGCTGGTCTACTAGAGTGGAATCTCAGTCACCTCCACTCCTCAAATTCTTCATATCCTATAAGAGTGAACACTAGAGCGTCAAGGTTTGAGAACAAAATAACAAAACCAACTAAGAAAAAGTCTGAACAGGTACTGAACCTTAGGTGTTCTTGACAGAAAGCTTTCTAACCAAGATGCACAACTATGAAAAGCACTCATAATAACAAAACATTTTGTCTTTTATCACATTTCACTACAATCAAGATCACAATATCTGCAACATCGGCAAAGCTATTGTTGCACTTTTTTGTGTGCATATCCTATTTACAGGATATCACTGTCAACACCAGCATTTTATTGCTGTTGTTGATGTCTTGGGCAAGTTTACATTCAGTAGTTTGCCACTGCTTTCTGAACGACCAGTTCCCATACCAACACATTAAAATCCAGCGCAACGTGGTCTGCTGCCAAATCGGTCGCAGCTGTGTTACGAATCACGTCCATAAGCCCTTTGCCACTGAGACCAGCCACAGACTATTACACTAAGAAAATAAAATTAGCAAAAACTCAAATTAATTTCTCATAAATAATATATAATCGTATGACAGGGACATTACACAGCTGATACCATACTGATTATTAATGAATGTATCATGTAACATTTACAACTTAATTCTCACAAACTAATTGTAACAGATCAGTACTGATACAGGTTATCTGCTGTGGACATTTGAGGATATGCCTGCAGAAATGACATACTAATTATTAACATTATGTGGTGAAAAGGGTATTACCATGAAAGGGGTAGGAAGAATGTAATTACCCAGTATAAAAAAGGAAAAATAAATGATCAATAACATGAACTATCAACCTATTATGCTAATGTATATACCTTCAGGAAAATATGCTAATTCTAATCAAGAAATCATAAACACATTTGTACTTTTAGGAGCCATGCATAAAACCAATACACAATGAGGGGAAGTGACCTATCAAGCCTCAATCTTCCAGGTATAAAATATTCAATATCATGATCCAATGATCATCACCATCACATCATTATCTAATACCTGGTGACAATGGCAAGCTGATATTCCACATGTACGACTAAAAATGCTGGTAATATCAGTCTGCATGCAGCTTCAGGCCAAAAACGTATTAAATTTAATTAACCTTCTGACTCTGATATTTTGGAATGAGATTTCTCTATAAGCCAGACATCCATTTTTGGAAACTTTAGGGCAAATATCCACCAACATTTTTCTTTTAATGGAGTGACAGGATAACTGTAAGTGAACTATAAGTACAATTTTGTCTGTGAATGCTGAAATATATGGGGGGAAAACCAACATGAAAACTTCCATTTCCTTGCCATATATAACACCATGGGGGACATGGTTCTGGACCCATAGAGGCAGACCATTTGGTACCTGACATGATATTGTTAGTATCGTGACGACCATCAAACTCCCTAGACGCTACCCATTTTTATGAGGTTCATTCGACCATGGAACCATGTAGTCAATAACAAATCCCCACCTTGAAAGGATTTGAATTCAGGACCAAGTCATTATGCTACCGCAGCACGTAATGACACATACTAAGTGGTACAAGCATGAGACTTTCACCTCAGGAGCTTTGGTGCAGTATATTTGCAGTCAGAGAGACCAAAGCTGAGTTCTGTCAAGAACCGACATCACAGCACTCAGGATATTTCCACACACACCCTGTTCACATTTTCAACAACCAGCAAAGAGTCCCATTACTAATGGCAGAGCACTGAGTGTTGGCCAGGTTCTCTGGTCATTCCCTGCCATGATGATTTATTTGCTCTTCCAAACTACACACAAGATCCCAAAGGGTCCTGGCCATGTCTGCCTTATCACACACAACAACCTGTCAAAGAGCCGCATGTAGGCAGACAGAGAAGAGAGGAGTAGAACTAAGGAATAGGACTAAGACAGGATAGAGATAACATCCCTATCTAGGAAATAGGGAATAGAAGGGACAGAAGCAGTAGGGAGAACTGTGAACAGTTCTCCGACTGGACACACACGTGTCATAAAAGGGGACACGGTAGGGCATGACCAGGGGTTACCCAGGTTAGAGTCGGGAAACCAGTACCACGAGGAGTATCCATTAATAGTGGTAACTCTAGAAGAGTAACCTATTGACAAGCCACTAAACGCGCGCTGGAATACCGAGCACGCAAACCTGCTGACGCACAAAGGGTCACCGGCTCGTGGCTGGACACGCCACGAAAGTCAAGCAGACGGGGACAAGACAGCGTAGAAGACAGATCGTAGTATTCGCCCTGAATACTGTGTTGTTTATAGGACAGTAGAAATAGTGGTGACTTAGGCTTAGATTAATACAGCAGATATTACCCTAGATAACGTCATAACGTAATATTGTCATGATGTATATCATCCATGTGGTTATCAGCTCTCGGAGCTATTGTGTAACTAGTCCAGAATAAATTGATATCCTTTTGTACGACGTACGAGTTATCATTCGTGTGGTGCAAAAGAAGAATCCATGTGTGCCTGTCAAAGCTAGGTTGCTGACACAACCCTACCCAGAGTCACAGACCCAGCCAATCTATCTGCCTGCTCATTTCCCAACACATCAGTATGTCTTGGGGAAATGATCCAACAGTTGCTCCCTATTTTGATTTCTGAATTGAAGCATGCCACACTGCATGAAGCATGCCTTTTTTCACCCTTCTCAGCTCTGTGAGTTCATTACAATCACATGTCTGCTGATTGTCCTTCAGTCAGTAGAATGCCCCAGTGACTGCCTCCACCTCCATTCTCATAATAAACGTCAGAAATGATAACAGGGAAAGTAGACTGAGATACCAAGGATTCATTTTCGCCAGGAGCCTTTCAATCAGGGATCACTTGGAAGGAGTTGCTATGCCATCTAAGAAAGAACTGGTGCACTGAAGACTGGCAGCAATGGACACGGAGCAAAGAATGCTTTTCATACTCCATCAACATCTGATTCTCTCAGTAACTGAGTGTGGTTTGGAACTGCTTACAGTGTCAAAGAGTCAGCTAGTAATAAAAAAAAAAAACTAGGGGGCTATGCAGGTTATCCTGGGATGCTCAAGAGAGCCCGGCAATGTGTATGAGATGTATCCTAGCTGTGCCAACAATTGCAGATAGACTCAAAGTGTGCAGGCTAAGTCATATCTCTCAGTGGCCATGGACAAGAAGCAATAAAGCCTGGGACACAGTTAAGGGTCCCAGGCTGATAACAGGAAAATCATGGATGGCTGAGATCACAATCAGAGAAGTGTGCATGTTTGAGAATATTGGGACAGGAGAGAAGAGTGTGTCAGAATGCCAGAGAGAATGACAGACCTGAGCAGAGTCATAGTTACACTAGACCGGGAGTGCAGGGACTGGCCAGCAGACTGAGCAGAATGGAAGGTGCAATGCAACAACTGGTTCACCGCAACTCATGCCCAGGCGGTGTGACCATCTGTATGAATGGTTCTGTGCTACTGGGCATAAGCAGTGTCTGGGCATTCAAATGGAAGGCAAAAAATGGGGGGGGGGGGGGGGGGGGTGTTTCAGTGCATGGGAGTCTGGCATATGATACAACATTCAGAGAACAAAGTTCAAAGTGTCACTTACTAACAACCCACTTTTTAAAAACATCTACGACTTTCATTAATTAACAACCTTGCAAAGAGATTGCCTACTGCAACTAGATTCCAACCAAGGTATCCCTGACTTGACTTGTTTTCCGCACATCATGTAGTCTCTTGTACCAATTATTTGCAACGTATGACATGAAGTATAATGAACAGATAGAGAGATTTCTGCTGGGATGATTCAGGTAACATATGAGGGACACCATGCAACACTATGAAAAACCTGTTTCTAATCCCCTGGATCCTAAGGGGGTAATTTATGTGTGTGTCACTGCCATCAAACCATATTATTCAGACACTGAGGTCAGAAAGAGAAAGCAGAGCCACTTAATTGCCACTTGGGATGTGTTCATCAAGGGGGAAGCAATACTGTTGTAGTTCTCACGTTTTAACAATGTTTATCTACTTTCCTATTACTTTACTTTTGGCACCTTCTCATCTTTTGTCATATTATGTCCATAAAAGTCAAAATTTAGCTCTTTTTCCCGTCCATAGATGTTCATATATTGTGTGTTATAATGCAGTGCTTCCCAAAGTGGTGGTCTGCGAACCGGTGCCGGTCCACAAGCCCTTCTTTGCCGGTCTGCAACGTGAGTTGAAAAAAAGAAAAAAGTTAAATATTTTCTCCTTTAAGGATTGGTTAGAACTTTTTAAAAACAAGATTGTCCTTTTCTCAAAACAAGATATCCGCACCATTTTTATGATGATTTAATTTTAAAATAAATTGAGCCTGCAACCATATAGCCCAAGGAGTATTTATTTTTAAGGAGATGCGAATCATTGGTTCAATGGGAAAGTTAAAAATAGTAATCAGCTGAGACCGATACTAAAAGCTGGCCCGGTCAAAGACATTTATTTGTTAACGGCGTGTTTCTTTTGTTTCCTATGTGACGAAATGTGAGAAAGATGCACATTATAATTTGCTGATTGTCATAAGATGCAGAATATACGTGATTTTCGTTGTACGATTATAATGCATTTTGACATCGTCTGAGCGAGTGAAGGTGTTAGAAACATTTGCAAAGTATTTTTCATTACAGCTGGACAAAAGCACAGGCGTTGCCAACAATTAGCGATTCTGATGGTGTATGTGAGATATCGATACAAAGACAACTTCAAAGAAGAGTATTTCTTTTTCGTCAATTAGCATTATTAAGACAAAATACAGAAACAGTATGGGAATTTGTTCTCCTTTGCGGGTAGCGCTGTCTAGAAACGAGCCATGATTTGATAAGCTTGTAAATAATAAACAGGCCCACCCCTCGTATTAAATAGTTACTGTTAGCAGCTGATCATTAAATCACTTTTATTACAAGATACTGTCATTTAGTCAGCTTGTTTAAAATCTGATTTGGTATCGTTTTCCAAGATATATTTTATTTTTATTTTATATTGGTGTTCATTACTGTCGGTGTATACGAGTATATACACCTTTACCAGAAGACCTAAATGTAGTTTTGACATTCAAAAATTTTTTTGATTTGTAAATCTCTACAATAAAAGTTTTACTCATGAAAATGGGACCACCATTAAATGAATCTCCATCATCCAATAATATTATATAGTAGAATTTAGCACACTGGGACAACACCTACAATTACGTTAAATCTTATATTTATATTAAAATGTATATTGATGTATACCACCATGTGGATGTGGAAGGCAAGGGGAAACCACCACATTATCTTCCCAAGACTTTATGGCAAACCATACAAAAAAGACCAGGAGCAATTGAATGTGAAGATTTTCGTACAATTAACCTCATAAACCATATCACTAAGCTTCTACTCAGAATCTTCATGAGAAGAACCAGAAAGGAAATAAAAATGGAAATTAGTGAAGAACAGTATGGATTTGTGGAGGGACAGGGCACAAACAATGCAATATATACATTAGGGACAATAATAAAAAGGTCAATAGAGAAACAGAAAGACATATATTTGTGCTTCAAAGATTATACTAAGGCATTTGATAAAGTAAAACATGATGAACTGATTAAAATGTTGGAAGATATCAACATTGATGGGAAAGATTTAAGAATAATAAAGAATATTTACTGGAACAAAGTAGCAGCAATTAAAATGGGAAATAAAGAGGGTAGGTACGAACAGATAAAGCTAGGAGTACGACGAGGGTGTGTCTTGTCACCAGATCTTTTCTCCCTGTATAGCGAAGTAATAATGAGAGAGATCAAAGAGATGCCAGGAATACTAGTTGGAGGTTATAATATAAATAATATACGCTATGCAGATGACACAGTATTGGTGGCAGATAAATCAACAGACCTACAACAATTGTTGGACATTGTATTTACAAAGAGTGCAAGGAAAGGCCTCTCCTTGAATATCAAGAAAACAGTAACAATGGTGATATCAAAGAAAATGGTGACACCAAAATGTGACATAGAAATAGAAGGAAAAATTCTTAACCAAATGGATAATTTTAGATACCTAGGGACATTTATAACATCAGATAGAAGATGTACAATAGAGATTAAGAGCAGAATAGGGCTAGCAACAGCTGCATTTTAGGAAATGAAGAGTATCTTATGCAATAGGTCACTATCAATGAATGTAAGAAAGAAAGTGCTGAAATGCTATTTACAGTTTTGCTGTTTGGCAGTGAATCTTGGAATGTAAATGAACAAATTAAGAAGAAATTAGAAGCAACAGAGATGTGGTTCCTGAGACGAATGTTGCGAATTCCTTGGACTGTCAGAGTAACTAACAATGACTGTCTGAAACAGGCTAATAATGAAACTAGAACATTATGTACAACAATAAGAAAGAGACAAACATCTTTCTTTGGTCATATGATGAGAAGAGAGGCATTGGAGAACATGGTGACAACTGGAAAGATCGAGGGGAAGAGAGGCAGAGGCAAACTAAGAGAAATATTGCTGGATGGATTGAGACCGTGGCATGGAGGAATATCAGCAGCAGAGTTGATCCAGAAAACCAAAGACCGAGATCTGTGGAGAGCCATGAACGCCTACGCCATCTGGCAGGGCACTTGATGATGATGATGATAATGCAAGTCATATAAAATACCAGATTACAAGGAGAAACATTTTTTAAACAGCACTGGTCCCTGGTGCAAAAGGAAAATTTTATGTCGGTCCGCGAAAGTGAAAAATTTGGGAAGCACTGTTATAATGTATAAACTGGCAACATTGAGAGAGATAAATACCTGGACAGCTTGATCACATGGCATAACTGGGACAAAACACAGACCTGATCCAAGCCTGGTCATGTGTGATATGGTAAACCATGACCTCCTAGGTTGACTAACAGGGCACATGATGAAGATCACTGATAATAATGTTGTGACGAGTCTTGCTTATGTTGTTCTTGACAAAAGTTATAACCAAACAGAGATTTTAACATAATTATGACGACTTTCCTCAGTCATGATATGTGTATTCATCTCCCCCAATACTGATGTGGTCTGTGGTTTCTGTTGACCTGACCTGAGTGCTTGCATGACGTTTGCTTCTTTGCGGGATCTTAACCTTTTTGTTTCATTTTATCCATGAATAGAGAATGGAAAATTCACTGACCACTTTTTTGTAATGTTACATATCCCTTACACGACGTTGCAGTCAACACCAGCATTTTTCAACTGCTGTTGATGTACTAGGCAAGATTACGCTCAGTAGTTTGCCATTGCTTTCTGAGCGACCGACTCACATACTCCTGTAAGTTACCAGCGTGGCACAAATCGCTGTCGATTCTCGTGCAGCTGCGTTACTTATGAGAATATGCTGACGTTGGATGAAGAATGACTTGCACGATGAATTGGATTAAAGTGAGGAAGAGTTGCGCAATTCATCGACCTCACTCTCTCGCCTGAGTCCATCTGAGTCCAGTGGCAAGACAAGTCAAGACGACTGGAGACGAATACAGGTGCAGTGGATTACCAGGGTGCTCTACGTGCCTTGCCGTGCTCATTACGTTCCACAACACTTTGCAGTTAAACGCCGTCTTGCCCGTTGAATACGAGAATATAGGGATTACGGAGAAAGACATTCATTCCTACGCCAGGAAGACCGGCATTCACCACTATAAAGGACAAAACAATTTGAATGTTTGTTCAACATTTAAAAACTGAAGTGGGAAAAAACTGAACAACAATGACACAGATTGAGACTCCAGATATTTAGATGAAGTTGCATTCAAACAGCTAGTCAGATAAAAGTTGTTTCCTCAAATCTTAATAACAATAACAGAGAAGCCTATGACCAAGTGGCTGGAACACCAGGCTGCCTTTTGGGAGACTCAGTTCAAATCCTCAGTAATTGTTTTTTTCTGTTAGTAAAAAAAAGAAAGAAAAACCGTAACCTGCACAGTTCATGATGACTGCACTAGCCAGGCTGCCTTAATTCCTCAGGCTCAAGATCACCTCTGTCCTACAGGGCAAGGTACATAGGGACAAATGGCAGTTTTAAAAGAAAAGGAACAATAATCCAATTATCTATTTGTAAAAGATGAAAACACAACAGAATTTTTGTAGGGTTGAATAACATGTGAAAAGCACCCCTTCAAACAGATAAGCAGGTATGCTTACAACATGTTCAATCAACTCAAGGTTCAATCTCTCATTGATGTGATTCAGATGGAACAGATGGGATGGGCAAAGGTAGTTATATTGATTAGCAGTCAAACTATCCCTACGCTATAAGGAAGTTGATTGATGCAGATTTGTTTAGTCAAATCATGGCAACAGTTAATATGACCTCTTATCACAAATGATTGAATATGGTGACTGGCTAGTGTTTGTTTATAATCTGGGCAGGTATGAGTCATTCAAATTTATCCCCTAAAGTGAAAATGTTTTCTTATTGTAAAAATTCACTGTTTTTTTCTTTTTCCCTTTCAATTCAGCAGATATTGGGAAAAAAAATGTACGAGAATGACATATTCATAAGAAAGGACACCATTACCATTGTATGTGTAACTCCATGTCATCTCTAACATGGCAAATTAATAACAAAGTTGATCACTTAATGGATATTCTTTACATAGCTGTATGCTTATAGTAAGCTGTAGACACACAAGTTACTCAAGTATGGTAAAATCATTCAATAAAAAGCGTGAAAATAACCCTTAGAAACAAATTTCAGTCAACACTACAAGCCAAAGTTGGGTCAAGTTGTCCAACCAGGTTGGACTTGTGTAATTACTGGGAAGAGTATTTCCTAAACATGGGTACATTACATACAGTACAGTGTAAATATTCATTCACTTGATTATTCTAGAATCCCCTGTTAACTGATAAAAACGTATGTGCACAGATAACCCTAATTAAGATAGCACAGATAAACCTAATTAAGATAGCCTCGACATCCTTGAGCTCCACACAGACATGGGATTTTAACTTCTTCAAATGGGAATTTGTAATCATAGGTGATCTCCTCATTAACATCAATGTCTCTTTTTGAATATATTACAATCTTTTTCTGTCCATCAACAGTGATGATCTTTGCATAGCAGTTTGGCTGTAAATAAAATTGAAGAAAGATTATTTAGCTATGTTGTCAAGATATGATCACACATGGTAACTTCTAAAAGTTCAACAAATAATTTAGTGACCATCTTACATCCATTCTGTAGCCAATGCATTTTTTTCATCCCATAGTCATGGAAAAAAAACTACAAAGCCATGAACTGCTGTAAGAAGTATGAGGGTGTTTCAATCAATTAGGAAACAAGATACACCATGTGAATCCATTTAATCCTATATAAGCCTCGATATAAGAATTAATTAACACTGTCACACACTAGTTTTCCACACAATCTCCATATTTGTCTAGACATCTATTACACTTATCCCAGCCCACAAGAAATCAATGTCAAAGTCCCGCAGCAGAGCATTGAAGTTTTTTGGACTTGGCCACCAGTTGTATATAAATTTTCTGATATCTGTCAACGAGAATACTAAGTGTTCTACTGCAGCTAGGCCAGAGTTCCAGGAACTAATGTACATCTTTAACATTCACAAGCAATAACCTCTGTCATGCAACATAATGCTAAAATGTAAACATTACTTATCTTCATTTGTCTTCTGTTTATATACAACTAAATTAATTGGGGTTCCTCCCATGGAAATGATCACACACAGATATCCCCATTGGTGCCCCAGTCTCCTCCCATAGATCACACACACACATATCTCCAAAAGTGCCCCAGTCTCCTCCCATAGATCACACACACATATCTCCAAAAGTGCTCCAGTCTCCTCCCATAGATCACACACAGATATCTCCATAAGTGCTCCAGTCTTCTCCCAGATCACTCACGGAAATCTCCAAAAGTGCTCCAGTCTCCTCCCATAGATATCTCCAAAAGTGCTACAAGTCTCCTCCAATGGACCACACCAGGAGGGTCTGGTTCAGTGCAAGAACCCCACAGCAATGGAGAAAGTCCACATTTGTGTCTAGCAGAATCACACAGGCTATAATTTCTTGTTGAGTAAATTTTCTAATTTAGACATTTTGCCAGGAACTGGCATGTTTGAAAAGAAAGTTAAGTAGTAAACTTTACAAGAACATGATCATATCTCTGCTCTTAGACAACTTATAGAAAAATCAAAAGAATTTAATGAAACACTCTACTTAGCCATTGTCAACCACGAAAAGGCATTTGATAGAGAAGATATAAATAAGCTGTGGGAAACCCTTAAATGATAAGGAGAATACACATCTAACAAACTTATGTAGAAGCTTATATAACAACTGTGAATGCATGGTAAGAACAAACGGAGGACACTCAGAACACTTCACCATAAGATCTTGTGTATGACAAGGTTGTGTGTCCTGTCCCCTCTTGTTCATAACATATACACAGCATATGTAAAGAAACCAGCCAAAAAGATACAGTAACAACACTGCATGAAGAGCAGAACACAGAACAAGAATCAATGGCAAATTACACCACTAAAGAACTCCTATTTGTGGACATTATTCATTCAGAAAGCAATGGCAAACTACTGAACATAAACTTGCTCAGGAATCACAAACACCCAAAAATTGCTGGGGTTGATTGCTACATCCTGTAAAGGATGTGCAACTAACTTTTCATTTGTGGACAATCAAGCACTAATAGAAGAAGCAGAATTACAAGTCCACATAAATAGTCAAAACAAAGTGTGTAAGAAACGTAACATGAACATTAGCATTAGTAAAACATAGGTAATGACTATAACCAAAGAAGAAAAAAAAACAACAAAGATTCATCTAAAAGAATATTCCCTGAAACAAGTAATGAACTTCAAGAACATAGGAATAATAATATCTTCAAATGGCAAGACTGAAAATAGATGCAATAAGGCAAACCAACGCATTGGACAAATGGCAACAGTACTAAAGAACAGACACATCAGTAAATATTAAAAGAAGCGCTAGATTTCATCAGCAAGTCAAATGGTTAAGCCATATAACTAGGCTACCAACTAACATTATACCACAACAAGCAATGATGTACAGAACAAATAGAACCAGAAGAGGAGGTCGACCATGTAAACAATAGACAGAGGGAACAGCATGAGTTTAGGTCAACCATGTTAACGATGGAGAGAGGGAACAGCACGAGCAGGTCGACCATGTCAACGATGGACAGCGGGAACAGCACAAGTCCAGGTCAACCATGTTAATGATGGAGAGAGGGAACAGCACAAGTCCAGGTCAACCATGTCAACGATAAACTGCGGGAACAGCACAAGTTCAGGTTAACCATGTCAACGATGGACAGAGGGAACAGCACAAGTCCAGGTCAACCATGTCAACGATGGACAGAGGGAACAGCACGAGTCCAGGTCAACCATGTCAATGATGGACAGAGGGAACAGCACGAGTCCAGGTCAACCATGTCAATGATGGACAGAGGGAACAGCACGAGTCCAGGTCAACCATGTCAACAATCAAACTGTGGGAACATCACGAGTCCAGGTCAACCATGTCAATGATAAACTGCGGGAACAGCACGAGTCCAGGTCAACCATGTCAATGATGGACAGAGGGAACAGCACAAGTCAAGGTCAACCATGTCAACGATAAACTGTTGGAACAGCACGAGTCCAGGTCAACCATGTCAACGATGGACAGAGGGAACAGCATGAGTCCAGGTCAACCATGTCAACGACAGACAGAGAGAACAACACGAGTCCAGTCCGGATTTTGTAAACATAAACAATGCATATTACCATGTTATGTGACAGGCAGACACACATACACACGTACATTCATAAACACACACGCATACATACATACCTGCATACTTACATCATTTGCACAAACACTCACAGTTACGCACAGACTCAATAACATATAAATACACACTCCCATGTATACACTGAATGCATGCACACATGAACACACACACACACACACACACACACGTACACACACAGTGGAGTCTCTGTGGCAAAGTGGTCAAGCCATCTGACTTGGCTCCGAAGGTTGAGGGTTTGATTCTGGGCCGCGTCCTTCGGTTCATGAGTGCATTCTTTCGGAGACTCCTGAGGGTCATTGCTGTAGCTACGGAGTTTGTGCTTTGCGCAACGCTTTCACAAGTTCGCTGCGGAAAGAGACTGAGTCATATGGGATAACATCCCAGTGCAATGAAGTTGACCCTATCGACTTTTAAGCGACTTTTTAAGCGACATGTACACACATACATTCACACACACATACACCTACCCATTCACACAAATACACACGTACATACATGTACACACAAACATACAGACATATGCATATACACACAAACACGCACATACACACTCATGCATACACATATGCAAACACATTCATGCACATTCACATACAAATACACATACACACAAACTCACATATAAACACACACATAGGTACACATACACCCATCCAATCATAAACTCACACATCTAGACACATACATACTGCCTCACATAATATGAACAAACTCCCACACTTTACACACACATACACTAATGATTATCGTGAGCATCCTCACAAATAACACACAAATACACACTCCCTTGCATACACTGCATGCATGCACACATAGACACACATACATCCATACACACATATGCACATTCACACACACTTGTACATACACACATGCTCCTACACATACACATGCACATACACACACCCACATAAACACACATGCAAATTACAAGTACCTCTGAAGTCAGAGTGGGTCCACAAGATGGCGAGGGACACTGGTAATAGGGAAAGATAATCCACGCACAAATTTCAGTCCAGTGCTACTAGAAGTAGTATATATGGACTACGCTTCAGTTCAAAGTGAGTGAGTGCAAAATAAAAATGATGCCCATAAGCGGGCACTCTCCAGCTGTTTAAGCTTCACCTCAACACCGCAAGGTACAAGAGGAACAAGATGACATGAAGAAGATGAGGATGATCACAAAGGACAAAAGCGATGTTAAGGTTTTTGTTTTAGTTGTATGTCCTTCACAGGACGTAGCAGTCAACCCCAGCATTTTGGCTGTTCATGATTCCTGAGCAAGTTTTATGTTCAGTAGTTTGCCATTGCTTTTTTAACAAATGACACCTATACCTTATTCGAAAAAACCGCTGTACTTCAAACCCGGATACACTGGATTACAAATTGCGTACGTAATGCCTTCGCCTTGGAGACCGGCTTGTTAAGATTACATAAGCTTCACACAAAAAAAAGTCGCTTAAAAGTCGACAGGGTCGACTTCATTGCACCGGGTTTTATCCCATATGGCTCGGTCTCTTTCCGCAGCGCGGAAAGCGTCGCACAAAGCACGAACTCCGTAGCTTTTAGCGACGACCCACAGGAGTCTCCGAAACATTTAACTCGTAAACCGAAGGACGCGGCCCGGAATCGAACCCACAACCTTCGGAGCACGAGTCAAACGGCTTGACCACTTCGCCACAGAGACTCCCGACACATACATAAGCTTCAAACAACAATCAAAGCCAAAGAAAGCATATTTGTGCTGATGAAGGATGTAGTCACAGCATCTGTCCTGTCCCTTGTGGTTGCATTCTTATAAAGTTGACCAAGGACACTTTATTATTTTTTCTTTCAATGTGTTATATACAGCAACTCAAGTGAATTCATTGTGATCATGATATTAAGATAATGAACAAGGATTTACAAGAAATGTACGTCAATATACTTACATTACAACTGTGATTTATAAATCTGGCCAAGTTTCCACACTTTGTAGCATCTATGATTGTCTCATTGTCAACTCGAAACAGGTATGAACTTCCTATGCCTGTCTGCTCATAATACTTCTCCCGCAAGTCAGCAATTGGTTGTCTGATTGCTTGCCCTACATACTCAATGACCATCTCATCTGCTGCTACAGGTTCCATGGCAAACAAACCCCAGTCATGAATGCCTGACTTAGCGAACCTCAGCTGCTTCTTTCGAAACTGAAAAAACCACAACACATATAGATGCAGGAACCAGTAATCATCATTACAGTTTTTAATATGAATGTCTTTAAGCAAGCACATATATGAGGAGAAGTAATTAGTAACAGGAATTTGACAAATAACTTTTGTTTTTACAATAGTGCGAACCAGAAATGTTGTGCATGTTATTTCTCAACATAGTCCCTCTGCCTGGTAACACACTTGATCCATCTGTTCTGTTGATGACTTCTAGGAAAAAGTTTGTGTGTGTGGCCTGACCCTGTAAATGGGTTCAAACAAGTGAAAGTCACATTTCAGAGCATGTAGTGTATCCAATGTATGCGCAGTCACATCAGGTTGGGTACTGTTGTGCAACAATTTTGCCCAGGCTGTTTCATTTAAAATGGTTATTACAAGTGTTTTCAGTCTGACAACATGCATGCAATTCTCTGGAAAACAATGGATTACAGATATTATTTCAATATGCATATTAATCAACGTTCCTATTTGGTTCCCATCTCTTTACCTAGCTCGTGTATGGCTCCAAGAATACCGCTTGTGTACAGCAGTGGCCACACCAAGGGCAACAGTTTGGCTGACTGGCTAAACTACATGAGTTAAGTAGGGGTAATATCCTACTAAGAGAATGTCCATCCCTAGTACACAAAGACTAGGACGGTGGAGAAGGCGGATGAATCTAAATAGATCAAGGGCTTTGAAAGCGAAACAGCAGAGTGTGTGGCACACATGGGGCGTGTTCAGGATACGATAGTAAACATGGCTGGCCATCGTGGAAGAGATTGGGACCTCATCATGTAATATCCCAAAGACAGCAATGGTAATTCAACAACAAGAAAAAAGCGATACAGGTAATTCTTGGCCCCCTGGAGATGAGCCTGTTGTAAATATTCACAGGGAAAAGACAACCCCTATAGTGAATAAGGAAGTGCATGACGATTGCATCCCAAATTCTTTTGAAAGGGTTGCATTCTGACAATACCTACCTAAAAAGTAGGAGGAGAAGTCTAAGAATTGGTACGTGGAACGTACGCACCCTATATCAAGCAGAGAAGTTTGATAACCTTATTGAAGAAGCAAAATATATGAATTTAGTTATCTTAGGCGTATATGAAACAAGATGGACAGATACAAGTTATATAAGGAGAGAAGATTACGTATTCATTAACTCAGGAGGAGATCATCACGAGAGAGGAGTGGGAATTTTAGTAAAACGAAATTCAGAGAAAAATATTAGTGGATTCTGGACTCATAAAGATAGGATGGTACTTCTCAAAATTAAGGCAAGTTCAACTTAGTAATTCTTCAGACATATGCTCCAACAACTGATTATAGTGATGAACAGCTAGAAGAATACTATGAAGACCTCCAACAAACACTGAAAGTTGTAAAGTCATCAGAGGTCCTAATTTTCATGGGAGACATGAACGCAAAAGTTGGAAAAAATAAATATAAGCAGATAGTAGGGCAACATGGTATGGGAAAGAGAAACGACAGAGGAGACTGGCTGATACAGTTCTGTGAAGAAAACAATCTTATTGTTTGTAACACATTTTTTCAACATAACCCTAGGAAACTGTATACGTGGAAAAGCCCTGGAGATAGAACAAGAAACCAAACTGACTACATGATGATTAGAAATAGATTTTAAAACAATGTTAAAAATGTCAAAACATACCATGGTGCTGATATCAACTCTGACCATAATCCTGTAGTCTTAAAGTTACAAATAAAACTTAAAAACCCAGGAATAAGGACATCGAAGACACCTCAAGTAGATATATCGGCATTGAAACAACCAGAAATAAGTCAACTATACCTGGTTGAAGTCAAAAATAGACATGATGGGCTAGTCATTGAAAGTATGGAACAATACAGACGTGAATATCCTGAGGATAAAACTAATTCAAAATGGGAAAGTGTAAAAACCAGTATGCATATTGCAAATAACACCTTGTCAGTGAAGATAAATAAGAAAAAACAATTATAGATAACCAATGAAATCTTGTGTAAAATGACAAAGAAAGAAAGCAAACAACACTCCAGAGTATATATTAATAGATAGAGAAATACGTCACATGTGCAGAGTTGCCAAAGAAGAGTGGTTGCAGAAACAATGTAAAGAAATAGAGGATCTGGAAATAGAACACAACTCGAAAGGATTACATGAACATATAAAAAGATTTACAAAGAAGAAAAATAATATAACAAGAAATGGTTGTATCAGAGGAAAAGATGGAGAAATTATAATTAACAACACTGACATAATAAAAAGATGGACAGAGTACACAGAAGATTTATTCTGGGAAAACAGGGTCAATAAACCATCATTGTATAATACTCAAGATGGACCAAAAATATTAAAGGCTGAAGTAGAAAAGGCTAAGATGAAAGATGAAAGAAGGAAAGGTCCTAACAAGATAACAACAGAGATGATAAAATCCTTATCCAGCTTTGGCATTGAAACTATCACAGAATTATGTAATGATATATATAATACTGAGTACATCCCCAAGGATTTGAAAACATCTATTTTCATCACATTACCGGAGAAGCCAAGAGCTACCAATTGTGAGGATCACAGAACTATTAGCTTAATGAACCACATAACTAAGATACTACTCAAGGTCATACAAGAAAGAATTCAACATAAAATAGATGAGGAAGTAGCTGAAGAACAATTTGGGTTCCACAAAAACAGCGGCACCAGAGAAGCAGTTATTTGTTTGAGAATGTTAATTAAAAAATATATAGAAGTTCAAAAAAGTATATATGTTTGTTTTATAGACTACAAGAAAGCTTTTGATAGAGTACAACATGAACGACTAATTATGTGCCTTCAAGATATAGGAGTAGACGGAAAGGACATCAGACTCATTAGTAACTTGTACTGGGAACAAGTGGCGTCTATTAGATGCGGAAATAATTATTTGTCGCCTATAGAGATAAAAAGAGGAGTACGACAAGGATGTGTACTATCCCCAAGCCTCTTCAACATATACAAAAAAAGAATTTTTAAACAAGTTGAAATGCCTGGACTTAACATCAATGGAAGAATCATAAACAATCTTAGGTATGCTGATTATACTGTGTTACTAGCAGAAAGTGAGCAAGAGTTACAAGACCTAGTGGAACAAGTAAACAGACACAGTGCAGAGTGTGGCTTAGATAGTAACATCCAAAAAACAAAAACTATGATAATTAGCAGTGAAAAGGAAAGGTCATTAATGAACATCACAGTAAACGGACAGATACTAGAACAAGTAACAAGTTTCTCCTATCTTGGACATATAATAACGGATTATGGCAGAAGTGAAATAGAAATCAAAAAGAGAATAGGAATGGCCAAAAATGCTTTCAACAGCATGAAATCAGTATTAGCATCTAGAGAGATTGAAATGAAAGAATTGTCAAATGCTACGTATATTCAACGCTACTGTATGGCGCGGAAACCTGGACATTGAACAAGCAACTAGAAAGTCGCATAGAAGCCCTGGAGATGTGGATATACAGACGAATATGTCATATTTCATGGAAACAAAAACAAATGCAGAGGTTCTAGAAGAACTGGGAATGAAGAGAGAGTTGATGAAAGAAATAAAGAGAAGGCAAGTGAAATATTTTGGCCATGTTAAAAGACATGATACTCTTATAAAAACAATACTGGAAGGCAAGGTTGAGGGCAAGCGAGCAAGAGGTAGACAACGATACAAGTGGGAAGATAACATCAAGAGATGGACGAACATCAGCCTGACAGAGTGTACAGTCAAGACGAGAGACAGATAGTGTTGGAGATCCATTGCAGCCAACCTTCATTGTGGAGACAGCACCTGATTGATTGATTGATCAGTCAACGACAGCTAGAGTATGTCTTGGTTAGTAAACAGTTGTAAAACTGTAGAAAATAATATATAACTTGAGTGTGCAAGTGACAAAAGTCAAAACATTAGCAAGAATTCACAATAATGAAAGAAAACATCATAATATCTCACCTTGAGTTGATTAAATTTGAGCAGATCACTGACTTCCAAATTCTCCTGGAAAAGGGCAATAGCTGCTTGTAAACGACGGTTCTCATTTCGAACTTCTCTTGATGACTGTTGTTTCTTCTTAACATCCTCCTGCAATTAATTTATACCAAAACACTCTAGTCTACACCATTAAGACCTGTTATAGGAAAATGCTGTGTTTACAAATATCATTTCTGCTGACTGGTTTCTGGTGGCTAATATCGTGTGTGCGTGTGCGTGCGTGCATGTGAGAGAGAGAGAGAGAGAGAGAGAGAGAGAGAGAGAGAGAGAGAGAGAGAGAGAGAGAGAGAGAGAGAGAGAGAGAGAGAGATCAAGTAATATATTATCTATGCAGGTTACCTCTGAAGTCGGAGTGGGTTCACCTGATGGCGAGGGATACTGTTAATAGGGAAAGCTAATCCATATGCAAAATTCAGTCCAGCACTACTGGAAGTAGTGTGTATGGAACTATGTTTGAGTTCAGAGTGAGCGAGCACCAAAATAAAAAATCTACACAGGTTAACAGAGTGTCATTTACAATCAGTATACTACAGGGCCAATCAGCGTTCCTCCAAAAACCCCGGGAAGGTTAACCCGGTCAACAAATGCCCGCAGAAGACGGATGTGTCGGCCTAACGGCGCAAGAACACAGCTCTGATGTAAACAGGCACAACGCAATCACGTCCGAAAGAAAAACTCCGGATGAACACAGAAGAATACTCCAAACATCTGCTGAGATAGGGCACATATGCTGGTTAGTCAAGCAAAGTCAATCTTGCCATGTGTTACATTCAGCTAAAGTGGCTGTGAACTCAACCAGTGTACATGTTCAGTGATCAAGTTAGATGTCAGTGTCACATCAAAAATTTAAATATTGGCAAGGTTTGGTTGGTAAAGGATCACCTTCAATCAATAAATGCTGCAGTCTCTCCTAAACAGATCACACAAGGTAGGTAGCTTCTCAACAATGTATCCTTTCTTCTTGTTCTTTGACTGGGAATGTATTGGCTATCTGCAATGCTGTCTCTGGAATAAACTTCACTTTATACTGTATCTAATGTGGGCAGATGGGATTGAGAGGTTACAGTGTTTGCCCCAGAAGGTACCAGGTTTGAATCCCAGCATGGGGCTGGGGCTTCTGACAAGAACCATGGTGTCTGATGATATCACATGTTGCCCCTGATCTCCGGGCCAGTCAGATTAGATACCTAGCCTTCTCTATCAGGGTGAAAAGCACAAGGTCCTGTGTGCAGGTCAAACTCCCATGACAGTTGGAAAATGCAATCAGTAGGCCAAAAGGCTACTGCCATGGCAAACACTTTAGGAAAGAAAACCAACAAACCCTACATGAAGTCTGACAAACCCTAGATGAATGCCAGCTAAGTCTGACAAACCTTACATGAATTCCAGGTGTAGTCCGACAAACCCAACATGAATGCCAGTTAACCCTTTACAAGGCATAGCGTCCGATTCCGGCCGATGCGAGAAAACGATCGTAGCGTCCGATTCCGGCCGATACTATTATGCATTGTAAAATCGTGATCTCTCGGCTTTCCGACACTTCCGACGGCTACTTTCGCTTTCGCCTACAGCTTGACAACGTGGCCGCCATTTGTAAACGCGATAGTATCAATTTGAACGGACTTTTAAGGACAATTTTTGATAGTTTTCGGGATTTTTACGCTGTTTTTCAAAATGGATTTCGGCGATTCTTCAAGTGATAGCCGAGATTTCGCTAGGTTCATTTTAAATTACATTAAAGGGCACGAAGTTGACTATTAATCGGAGCTAGATATCAGTGCAAAGCGTTACTTTGCATTAGCAGTCGTGAGTCGGACTTTAAAGAAAGTGATTATGATTCTAAAAATGTGTTTGTATATTGCCGTATAGGTGACGGAAAATCACAAACAACATGCCGTATTTCGTAAATATTTGTGTTCATGTATGGATTACCGGCAACAATCACGTGAGTAACATATTCTGCATGCTTTTCCCTTCATTGTGTTGTTTATTTAACTAAAATCGGTTGACTAACACCTTATTTGTGATGTTTTTACTAACGCGACCCAAACTTTTTCCAAACCTGAAAAAATCTTGCCCGTTCAGGGCTACAAAATGGACAAGCGTCTGCCCTGTAAAGGGTTAAGTCTGACAAACCCTACATGAATGCTAGCTAAGTCTGACAAACCCTACATGAATGCTAGCTAAGTCTGACAAACCCTACATGAATGCCAGCTAAGTCTGACAAGCCCTACATGAATGCCAGCTAAGTCTGACAAACCCTACATGAATGCTAGCTAAGTCTGACAAACCCTACATGAATGCCAGCTAAGTCTGACAAGCCCTACATGAATGCCAGCTAAGTCTGACAAACCCTACATGAATGCTAGCTAAGTCTGACAAACCCTACATGAATGCTAGCTAAGTCTGACAAACTGTACATGAATGTTAGCTAAGTCTGACAAACCCAACATGAATGCCAGCTAAATCTGACAAACCTTACATGAATTCCAGGTGTAGCCCGACAAACCCAACATGAATGCCAGCTAAGTCTGACAAACCCTACATGAATGCCAGCTAAGTCTGACAAACCCTACATGAATGCCAGCTAAGTCTGACAAACCCTACATGAATGCCAGCTAAGTCTGACAAACCCTACATGAATGCTAGCTAAGTCTGACAAACCCTACATGAATGACAGCTAAGTCTGATAAACCTTACATTAATTCCAGGTGTAGTCCGACAAACCCAACATGAATGCCAGCTAAGTCTGACAAACCCTACATGAATGCTAGCTAAGTCTGACAAACCCTACATGAATGCTAGCTAAGTCTGACAAACCCTACATGAATGCCAGCTAAGTCTGACAAACCTTACATGAATTCCAGGTGTAGTCCGACAAACCCAACATGAATGCCAGCTAAGTCTGACAAACCCTACATGAATGCTAGCTAAGTCTGACAAACCCTACATGAATTCCAGGTGTAGTCTGACAAATCCAACATGAATGCCAGCTAAGTCTGACAAACCCTACATGAAGTCTGACAAACCCTAGATGAATGCCAGCTAAGTCTGACAAACCTTACATGAATTCCAGGTGTAGTCCGACAAACCCAACATGAATGCCAGTTAACCCTTTACAAGGCATAGCGTCCGATTCCGGCCGATGCGAGAAAACGACAGTAGCGTCCGATTCCGGCCGATACTATTATGCATTGTAAAATCGTGATCTCTCGGCTTTCCGACACTTCCGACGGCTACTTTCGCTTTCGCCTACAGCTTGACAACGTGGCCGCCATTTGTAAACGCGATAGTATCAATTTGAACGGACTTTTAAGGACAATTTTTGATAGTTTTCGGGATTTTTACGCTGTTTTTCAAAATGGATTTCGGCGATTCTTCAAGTGATAGCCGAGATTTCGCTAGGTTCATTTTAAATTACATTAAAGGGCACGAAGTTGACTATTAATCGGAGCTAGATATCAGTGCAAAGCGTTACTTTGCATTAGCAGTCGTGAGTCGGACTTTAAAGAAAGTGATTATGATTCTGAAAATGTGTTTGTATATTGCCGTATAGGTGACGGAAAATCACAAACAACATGCCGTATTTCGTAAATATTTGTGTTCATGTATGGATTACCGGCAACAATCACGTGAGTAACATATTCTGCATGCTTTTCCCTTCATTGTGTTGTTTATTTAACTAAAATCGGTTGACTAACACCTTATTTGTGATGTTTTTACTAACGCGACCCGAACTTTTTCCAAACCTGAAAAAATCTTGCCCGTTCAGGGCTACAAAATGGACAAGCGTCTGCCCTGTAAAGGGTTAAGTCTGACAAACCCTACATGAATGCTAGCTAAGTCTGACAAACCCTACATGAATGCTAGCTAAGTCTGACAAACCCTACATGAATGCCAGCTAAGTCTGACAAACCCTACATGAATGCCAGCTAAGTCTGACAAGCCCTACATGAATGCCAGCTAAGTCTGACAAACCCTACATGAATGCTAGCTAAGTCTGACAAACCCTACATGAATGCCAGCTAAGTCTGACAAACCCTACATGAATGCTAGCTAAGTCTGACAAACCCTACATGAATGCTAGCTAAGTCTGACAAACCGTACATGAATGTTAGCTAAGTCTGACAAACCCTACATGAATGCCAGCTAAGTCTGACAAACCCTACATGAATGCCAGCTAAGTCTGACAAACCCTACATGAATGCTAGCTAAGTCTGACAAACCCTACATGAATGCCAGCTAAGTCTGACAAACCCTACATGAATGCTAGCTAAGTCTGACAAACCCTACATGAATGCTAGCTAAGTCTGACAAACCGTACATGAATGTTAGCTAAGTCTGACAAACCCAACATGAATGCCAGCTAAGTTTGACAAACCTTACATGAATTCCAGGTGTAGCCCGACAAACCCAACATGAATGCCAGCTAAGTCTGACAAACCCTACATGAATGCCAGCTAAGTCTGACAAACCCTACATGAATGCCAGCTAAGTCTGACAAACCCTACATGAATGCCAGCTAAGTCTGACAAACCCTACATGAATGCTAGCTAAGTCTGACAAACCCTACATGAATGACAGCTAAGTCTGATAAACCTTACATTAATTCCAGGTGTAGTCCGACAAACCCAACATGAATGCCAGCTAAGTCTGACAAACCCTACATGAATGCTAGCTAAGTCTGACAAACCCTACATGAATGCTAGCTAAGTCTGACAAACCCTACATGAATGCCAGCTAAGTCTGACAAACCTTACACGAATTCCAGGTGTAGTCTGACAAACCCAACATGAATGCCAGCTAAGTCTGACAAACCCTACATGAATGCTAGCTAAGTCTGACAAACCCTACATGAATTCCAGGTGTAGTATGACAAATCCAACATGAATGCCAGCTAAGTCTGACAAACCCTACATGAATGCTAGCTAAGTCTGACAAACCCTACATGAATGCCAGCTAAGTCTGACAAACCCTACATGAATGCCAGCTAAGTCTGACAAACCTGAAATGAATACCAGCTGAAGTCTGAGGTGCATAGCCGGGTGTTGAGCATTGACTTGCCTTGAAAGAAAAATGAAGAACAAAAGGAAGGTCCTCCTAATTGTTCATCTCCATCTGAAAAGACTAGGTGTGCGATCTACCACTCCGAGACATGGGAGATTATAACGTATATATTGTATCCTTATTTTGTGAAAATCTACACTGTGTTTCTTGCCTGGTTTACTGAGTCAAAGGCAGAGTCTAGGTCTCCAACCTCCATTTGCATAATGGCATTTTAAAAGCAAAAAGAGGATGGTTAAGTATGTCAAATTAATAAAAGTAAACTTAGCATATGCCTTTAATGAGAAAATTCATGAGCATTTAACACCGACAATATGTAGGAACAAACCACAGAAGGTAATAAAATTACAAACATGCAGTCGTTAAATTCAAGCTACTAAACCAAGAATGGAAATGCCAGATGACAAATATACATACAATCATACTACAAGGACAACAAGTTTGTACAAACAACCTACTGCCAAAATAAAAATAAAAAAACAATTCAAGACTGAAGAACACTTCTTGAGTGTTAGGAAAAGAAAGAAAAGTATAACAAGAATAAACTGATAATTATTTACCTAAAAAGTTTTCAATAAATGAAAGCTTCCAACTGATCAAGTCTTCAAGTTGAGGTCCAGAAACATAATGAGATGAAATGTAAACAACTTACTTGTTTCTCAGTTTCAACTGCTTTCTGTTGCTGGATGGCTACATTTTTGGTGTTACTTAAATATAACATCTTCTCTTCCAGTGATATTTTATAGTATCCCTCAGTTCTAGCACAGCCTGTTGTTTCAATCAACAAAAAGTATAAAAAAATTATATACAAAGCAGACTGCATGGTTGGATTTACTGGCATTCATTAGTAACAGCTGTATCCCTTATCTTCCTATTGAAGCGGTCTCATTTTTCATAATTAACATAGGTTGTTTTTCATAGTGCTGCCCAAAAGATTTCCTATTTGTTATTCTTCTGTTGTACTTGAATCTTGAAATATGTTTTTCCCTATAGGCATCACTCTTCTTCAGAAGATTGCATCTTGAAGATTACACTATCACGCGATTTCTCATGATGAGCTCGACCCATACAGCCTGGAGTTGAGTGTTTATTCAATAGGCCGGTATATCTTTCTTAACTCACTAAACCAAGGATAATTCTACAGATGTTCAGCACTTTGTCTACTTAGTCCACACATGCATAATGTCAAAGCAAGACAGACAAAGCCTACGCATGTGCTCCTCAAGGTGACAAGCTCCCACAGCTGAAAAGTGTACTATGCAAGGTTGCTGCCAGAATGTGAACCATACAGTGGGTACCATCCCACTGTGATGTACCCGGCAATGAAAAAGTAGGAAAACTTCAACAACAACAAAAGAGGGATTGTTTTAAGAAGACAAGACCTGTACAGGCTTTCAGACTGGTACAGATCCAATCCGATGATACACTCCTGACAGTTTTCTTTGCCTCAGAATGACACTCAAAACATGTCTTAGTATACAAGCTAGTTTTGTCTGGTCTTGTTCCCATTGCACTTCTTACACCCAGCTTCTCAGTATGTCTTCTGATTTATAGCTGGAAAATGAACATGAAACACCAAACCAAGAATTCATATTTAATGTTGTTCACTTCTAATGTGGCACCCTCAGCAACCACCATTGTTAAGACAATCTAATACCAAGGACAAAGAGCTGTAGTTCTAAACTGCACACTGTGACAGACATTTTATTTGAAACTACACATATTTAAAAAAAAATAAAACCTAGTATTTCCATGATGATTTTTAAAAATAATTTTGTTTTCTTTTCGGAAGTCCAATTTTTCTTTTTCTTCTGTCTCTCAATGGAGCACAGGCCTTCAACCAACTCCTGCCATGCCCTGTGTCCACTTGCTCATGATGGTTGGACTTTGCAGTTCAGGTCTTCTAGCCCTTTACAGGGTGGACCGGCCATTTCCATCCGATACGTTAAATGGGCAGAACGTCTCAAACCGGCCGATACTATTATGCATTGTAAAAACGCGATCTCTCGGCTTTCCGATACTTCCGACGGCTACTTTCGCCGATAGCTTGACAACATGGCCGCCATTTGTAAAGCGCGTACTATGAATTTGAACCGACTTTTATGGACTTTTTTTTATAGTTTTCGGGGTTTTTACGCTGTTTTTCAAAACGGATTTCGACGATTCTTCAAGTGATAGCCGAGATTTCGCTCTGTTCAATTTAAGTGACATTAAAGGGCACGAAGTTGACTATTAATCGGAGCTAGATATCTGTGCAAAGCGTTACTTTGCATTTAGCAGTCTGAGTCGGACTTTAAAGAAAGTGATTATGATTCTGAAAATGTGTTTGTAAATTGCCGTATAGATGACGGAAAATCACAAACAACATGCAGTATTTCGTAAATATTTGTGTTCATATATGGATTACCGACAACAATCACGTGAGTAACATATTCTGCATGCTTTTCCCTTCATTGTGTTGTTTATTTAACTAAAATCGGTTGACTAACACCTTATTTGTGCTGTTTTTACTAACGTGACCCGAAATGTTACCGAACCTGAAAAAATCTTCCCCGTTCAGGGCTACAAAACGGACAAGCGTCTGCCCTGTAAAGGGCTTAGAGGATGACATAGCCAGTCCCATGCCAACCCTGCTGACCTGCCACTTCTAACATGCATAGTAGCTTGGGGTGGCTATTCCTGGCTTCTCTAATGGGTAAGACACAGGCGTGAAGCCCATTACTTATTGTTAATCCTGGCATTTCTTTCTGCATCACTTCCCAAGCACCTACAAGGACAACATGCATCTAGAAGGTTTAAACAAGGTAATACAAGTATGCTGAAGTGATATCCAACAATACATTGATCAAATATATGAGGACACAGAGCAATCTATCTGATATCATATAGGAATAATGTATTAATCTATCTGATATCCTGTAGGAATATTGCATTAGACTATGATTTACTGTGGGAATAATGCCTTAGACAATGATATATGATGGGAATAATGCCTTAGACAATGATATATGATGGGAATAATGTATTAATCTATCTGATAGCCTGTTGGAATAATGCATTAGACTATAATATGCTGTGGGAATAAGGTATTAATCTATGGGTTCTCTGTAAGAATAATGCATTAATTTATCTGATATCCTTTAAGAAAATGTATTAATCTATCTGATATCCTGTAGGAATCAACATAGTGGTGAAATGAAATACTAGATTTGATTTTTTGTAAAGGAACTCAGCCAGCATCTAACACCAGTAAATTAGATAGAGTCAAAAACAAAAGTACAGTTTAAAACTAACACCCTCTACCACCAAAATGGAGTTGGAATACAAAGGTTCCAGTTATATAGGTTCTGACAGAGATAATATCACCAAACCACCACCACCACCACTTTTAAGGGGTGCTTTGGTCGTTTTATGCATAAGTCAATGTCCTTGAAAGTCAGGAAAAGACATGTTACATAGTATTAGTTTTAACACACGGCTGCGAATCCTGAACAATTAGTAAACAGGTGAAAAAATCCCTGGAAGCCTTGGAGATGTGATTTTATAGAAGAATGCTGAAAATTAATTGGACAGCCAAAATGAGCAATCAGGACGTTTTAAGGAAAGCTGAGTCGCAAAGATAACTTACCACAAACATCAGAAAGAGGCAGTCATCAATTTTGGCCACATTATGAGAAGACAAAAATTGGAACAAATTGTGACAAGTGAAAAGATTTGCAGAAAGAGAGATAGAGGAAGACAACGTGAGACGATTCTTGACAGTCTTGTGTCAATGGCACTGAAGAAAGTCAATACACAACGCCAGCTGGCAAGGCGGCACTGGATGATGATGATGACCCTTGGTGAGTTCATTGTTTCTATGAAATGCTCATACTGTTTTCTTCTACAACAAACTATTTTCAGAAAAAACCCAACTGCTATCAGTGCTTGGGTATCTGTTTGTGATGGACCATCAATTATCTGCCTGAATAAGCCAAACACAGGAAGCCAAGGCTTAGACCACACTTGCTTGATGCTGTCCAAGTTTATTACCAGCATTGCCAGCTGATTACTGACATCACAACCAATATTTACAAAGTCTGTTTGCCCACCGTATTAATATTAATGAGAACAATGTTTACATTTTCAATCAATGTGAAATAAAACTCACCCGTCTTGTGCACACGAGAATTATCCTCGACTCGTCTCCTTTTCTTTGGTGGATCTGGAATGCAAGTGTGCGAGTGGTCTACCCATAAAATATCATTCAGCCAATAAAACATGGGATCTTCCGACTGCATCAGAGAATCGTAAGTTCTTTTCAGATAATTAATATCCTCATCATCCACACCATGGTGATATATGTCAAAGAAAACTTGCCGCTCCTCGTGTATAGTTCTAGGTGTGAAGGTGACTTTTGGCTTGAGTTCTACATCCATCAGTATGTTAGCTAATTCTCTGCTCACTTTTGATTTATTTGTAACATCTGCCAGTCTTTTAGTTCCCTTAGGCTTTTTACTTTGAGACACTGCGGAGGCTGACTGTTTCTTTGACTCTGGTTTCTTGTGCACATTTGAAATGACTTCATCTATTGTTGCATCAATCTTAGCTTCCATTTCTCTGGAAAGTTTGCCTGCTTTTAAAGAATGCTCTGAATTATGAAGTGGCTCTTTAACCTTCATTTGTGCAGATGGCAAGCAGTAATTGTGATCTATCCAGATCTCCTGAGTTATACGGATCGCCTCATCATCAGCAGAATCGGTTTCCTCTGATTCAGCATCCTCAGGTTGAGTTATGAAATAATCGTGCTCAGCAATGGCAGAGTTACGCAACTTTTTAATCTGTTCATCATCAGAGACGTCTTCAGCTGCTGTTTTACCACTGTCCGATGGAGGAAAAGTTCTTGTAACATGTTCACCTTCATGCACTTTATGTCCCGCCAGAGACATTAACACTTGAGCGGCTTCAGCATCTGATGAATCTGGTAATTTGTCATCCTCTGTCTTGACCACTGTGTTAGATATGTTTTTATCCCCATCTTCGCTCCTCCTTCCATGCCCACGCCCTCTTCTCTGACTCCTACTACCTCTGCCTGGTGAAAGCTGGTTGTTTTCTTCAAAAGCACATTTGTTTGTCTTATTCCCATCTTTCTCACTGTCTGTATCATTACTGCCAAAGGAAGTCTGCTCTTCACTCTTGTTATGTTCATCTTTTTGTAAAGGCATGCTTTGCCTCTCTGATTCTTCAACAGAATCCCTGGAAAAAAGAACACATTTTTAATACCATTCATATGACTAAATTGACTTTCATTATTAATATTTCATTCTCGCAAACAAACAATGCTATTAAAGTACTGGCAAGGTGCAAACAATGCTATAGTGATTACACTACATCTTCTTCTTCTGCTGCGTTCATCCACAGTGTTTTTTTTCAGATGTAACTGCAGTGTGTTTCGTTATGCACCCTTGGGCCAAAACCCTTAGGCCAACACATCCGACTTTAGCGGGCGTTTTTTAAAACCAGGTTAACCGACCTTGAGGATATCACTATATTATGTCATACAACTATTTGAGGAGCTTAATTACCAATTAAGAAATATTAAACTGGAAAAGCCAGCTGCATATAATTTATTATTTATCATTCACAATCTATCTGGTTTAGGAGTAAAGTGTTGAGAAAAATGAACTGGTCACCAAGATATAACACAAATAAAAACTGTGCTGCTACTTATTTTATAGAGAGCTGGAATACAGTACAACCTCTCCAAATATGGAGTGTGTTGGCAAATGTACAAATAGGCACACAAATTTATCCAAAACAGGCTTGCCAGAGTGCAAATAAAGGACACAGAATGAAGATGAAACAAGGGGTACGTCAAAGCAGCATTTTATTTTTGTAGGAAAATGCAAAGAATACAGAGGATGGACAGAAAAACAAATAAAGCAGTCCTTGAGACATTGGTCAAGGATAACTTTCCTTGCATTCTGATATCTCTATAGGTGCGGTCACCTCTGTCTATAGATCACACGAGGTTAATGTCGGCACACTGCATGAACTCCGCATCACCACCACCAAGGATGTCAATGTGTGTATACCAGAATCACATGTTCATGCCCAAGATGTCTTTAAAGTCCTGTGTCCACCTTCATTCTGGCGGACCTCTGCCTTTTCTTCCAGGAACCATGCCTTCCATCACTGTTAATTCTAAGCCATTATGTTTTTTTTAACACTCACTTGCTGTGTATAACCACTGTTACTGTTGTCTTGATATAGTATTTCTTTCTTTCTTCTCTTTTATATTATATGCTAACCTATTCAGTCAGAACAGAATAAATAAATAGCATTCAGGCAAATAATTATTCCTGTCTCCAGACTCATTTATACTAACACATGAAGTTACAATTTCCTCAAGACAAAATCAGTTGTAGCTCTGCATTAATGGAGAGGCCACTTTGATGGTGGGGAATGCCAAATGTGCTTCCCCTCTGTGGGCCGGGCATCATGCATGAGTGTTCTGGCGTGGGTTAGAAATAAACTGTAAACCATAGACTAAGACAGACTTTGGGGGGGGGGGGGGGGGGGAATCTCTACAAAACATCTACAGTTTGATGCCAGAGTAAGATATTATCACACAGTGACTAACAGAGCAAACAAACCCTTGAAAACTATTCCAGAATTAATTTCATGGAAAGAGGAACATAGACTATCACTACAAATCCAGACAAAAGTGAGAGGAATATTTGACAAGAAGAACAGAACAGTGTACAATGCAGAACAGTCACTTTCGTCTTCCATGATGAACACCCACAGGACCTCTGGATCCGAGTCTACAAAGATATATCAGTACAAAATGCTGTTCGAAATGGAGGAGCGGGAGTGTACATGGAACTGAGAACCAACAGGAAAGTACTGCCATAACTATGATGCTGAAATCAAGACAATCAAGATAGCAACAGAGAAATTACTAAATACCAACCTGTAGTGCTATTGACAGATGCCAAATCAGTACCCGAGGCCCTCCTGTCTGGGAAATTGCCAGTACTAAGGACACTATTTTCTGAACTTTACAGCCAGCGTTAGGTCACTTATACAGTGGATACCATTCACTGTGGAGTACCTGGATGATCGATTAGCTAAGGAAGGAGCAAAAGAACAACCTGATGGCCGTTACATACCACCAAAAGAAAAGAATGATCAAATCAGTCAGAAAGCCACCAAAACCTGCTCAAGACGACTACCATGTTATGGACAGACCAGAACAACTTATTATTCTGCGTCTCAGAACAGGAAACAATAGATTATGCAACCACATGTATAAAAAAATTCAAGATTGGTGAATCAGCCATGTGCACATGTGAATTGGCACCGCCGACAGCAGATCGCATACTCCAAGACTGCCCAAAATACAACATATCTAGGCAAACCTTCTAGCCTAAAGAAGCGACAGTGGAAACTCTATGGACCACTGAGTGAACTGGAAAAGACAGTTAAATTCATACAAGAGACAATCTAATCTGATACATTTTGGCATTTTAACGAGAGGGATGAACATTAGTAAACAAGAATTTTATACACACAACTCACTCCTTTTCTTCACTGTCTTCATCTTCCTCTTCTGTTTTCATTTCTATTGATTCTTCATCTCTGAAATGAATGGGGGAAAAAAAAAAGAATAATAGCAGTCATACTTGTGTTCCTGTTTGCTGTCTGCCACATTCTGTTATGAAGTTTAGTAAGGCTGAAACAATTTCTTTTGATATATCACATTCTTCAAGATGTTTCCAGATAAGGATTCTTTAAAGTCAGTACTAGTCACATCTTGCCCATATTCATTTTTCTTTGTAAAGGAATATCATAATCTACTACATTCTGTACTTCCTCTGTCAATTATTTTACCTTAAATTTTTTCTCCTTAAAATGTAACTTGAGATTTCCTGGCTAGAAAGAAATGAGCAGATTCAGGTTTTAACAGCAGCATTATACTAATACATTAACAACCAAGGAATGAGTGAAATGATCAATATTTGCCAACAGATAAACATGACACAGGATTGACTGCATGGTTGCTAGACAAGAAATCATGAAATTAACTGCCAAAGAAAAAGCAAGTAAAGCTGCAAACAGAAAAACTTGTCTGCGTGTGAATTTATTTTAAATTATTTATTAATAATAAATAACTAATAATAATAATTAAAATGAATAATAACTAAAGAAATATTTTTAATCCCAGTTACTGCAATGATAAAGCCAAAGAAAGAAAGAAAGAAAGAAAGAAAGAAAGAAAGAAAGAAAGAAAGAAAGAAAGTCACCAATGAAGAAAAAAACCAACATAACTGTTACATATTTTTTAACACTCTGACAATGCAGACACAATTTGTGCCAATTTGCATAAAAAGCCACCAAATGTATCATACTACCCAATAAACGCAGGCTCTTTGGCAAACTGGTTACGGATGCAATTCGTAATCCCGCATACTGTGTTTGAATCACAGCTGCAGGCGATTTGGCAGCAGACCATTTTGTTTTGGTCTTCATACAATGTTATGTGTGCTGGTTGTTCAGAAAGTAATAGCAAAACTACTGAAATATAAAATTGTCAAGAAATCACAAACAGCCAACAAATGCTGGAGTTGTCTGCGACGTCCTGTAAAGGCTATGCAACTAACTTAACCCAATAAAAACAAGCATGAACACTTTTGTTACTGACACCAGTTGGCATAAAAAGCTCACAAATTTATTGTGGGTTGCCCAATAAACAAGCAATCACACTTTTGTTAAAAACACTGACAGTTTTAACAAAAATTCAAAAATCTAAGCCTCTCAGATGTTCTGAAGATTTAACCCTTTACAGGGTGGACCGGCCATTTCCGTCCGATACGTTAAACGGGAAAAACGTCTCAAACCGGCCGATACTATTATGCATTGTAAAAACGCGATCTCTTGGCTTTCCGATACTTCCGACGGCTACTTTCGCTTTCGCTGATAGCTTGACAACGTGGCCGCCATTTGTAAAGCGCGTACTATGAATTTGAATGGACTGTTACGGACTTTTTTTTATAGTTTTCGGGATTTTTTTTTATCGGAGCTAGATATCAGTGCAAAGCGTTACTTTGCATTAGCAGTCTGAGTTGGACTTTAAAGAAAGTGATTATGATTCTGAAAATGTGTTTGTAAATTGCCGTATAGATGACGGAAAATCACAAACAACATGCCGTAGTTCGTAAATATTTGTGTTCATATATGGATTACCGACAACAATCACGTCTCCCCCGATGGTGTTTCCACCTTGTCGTGGTGGGGGAGCTTGAGTTTCTCAATGACCCTGAGAGCTATGCCGGCGGTAGCGTAGCTACCAGCAGGGCCTCCCAAGCCGGACAGGTCAAAGGGTAGAGAACAGACAAAGAGAAACACCCTGGTCCTCCAGGTTGGGGGTTGAAGCGTGGGGTTAACATCCCCACCTTTGTAAAAACCTTTCTTTGTTATGAAACAAATACATGAGCCTCGATATCGGACTGACTTATCTGGACAACGACCTTGGAACGTTAAAGGACATTTGAGATTTGGAACATGGAATGTACGGACACTATATCGAGCTGGAGCGGCCAAAGAACTAACCCGTGAGCTGGTTGAATATCAAATGGATATAACAGCAATTCAAGAAATAAGGTGGCCAGGAGAGGGTACTTTAGAGCAAAATGGAATGATTATAATATATTGAGGAAACACCCAAAATAAACATGAATTAGGAACAGGATTTGTCATCAAAAATGAGTTATGGGGGAACGTTTTAAACTTTAAAGCTTTTAATGACAGGATTAGTAAATTACGAATAAAAGGTAAATGGAAAAATATAACGATGATTAATGTACATGCACCTACTGAAGAGAAAGAAGATGATATTAAAGAAGACTTTTATAATGATCTGGAAGATGTCATAGAAGAAACCCCCAAACAGGACATCCTGATTGTGCTGGGAGACTTCAATGTAAAAATAGGTAGAGAGCAAACTAATAAAAAAGTGGCCGGTATGGAAAGCCTACATACAACTTCAAATGATAATGGATGGAGAGTCATCAACCTGGCAGAAGCCAAAGGACTGCAGATTAGCAATACCAGACTACAAAGAAAGGATATACACAAACAAACTTGGAAATCATGTGACAAGAGAACCTATAATCAAATAGATCACATTTTAATTAACAACAGAAATGCATCAAACATACAGCAAGTCAGAAGTTATAGAGGAGCTGAGTGCCACAGTGACCACTTCCTCGTTGGAGCAAAATTTAAAATAAAACTTAAGAGAGCTTTCTATACTAAATTACAAAGATTACACCCAACATATAACAGAGAAAAACTACAAGACATTACAGTCAAAGAGAAATTTACAGATGAAATAAAATGTAAACTTGAAACTCTGCAAAACCCTTTGGAGGAAAGCGTTGACCAAACTTGGTTGAACATCAAGAATACAATTCAATCTACCGCAGAATAATGTCTCGGTGTGTTAACCACGCATAGAAAGAACAGATGGTTCAATCACAAATGTGAAGAAGCAGTCATTAGGAAGAAGAATGCCAGACATGTATGGTTAAATGACATCAATAACATCCAAAAGGAAGTGCATTATAGAAATGAATGTAAAGAGGCTACAAAAATAGTCAGACAGCAGAAGCGAGAATATATGAGTAATATAATCAAAGATATGGAAACTAATCACCAGAAAAATGAATCCAGAAATTTTTTTAAAGAACTGAAGTCAATGAAACGAGGGCACCAACAAAACACATATGGTTTAAAAGACAAAAATGGGAATATGATAAATACCAATGAGGAAATGTGCAACACATGGAAAGAATATTTTATTGAATTACTAAATTGTGAAGCTCCAAGTAACATTTTCCCACAGGAAGAGGTTCTAACATGCGAACCACAAATTGAAGAACCTACATTTGAAGAAATCCTATATGTAATCACACGACTTAAAAACAATAAGGCAACTGGGACTGATGGAATTGCTGCTGAATTTATAAAGGCAGGTGGCCATGCATTACATCTAAAGCTATACAAACTAATAATAAAGATCTGGAGGACATAAGAATTACCCCATGACTGGAAAGAGTCATTATTGATACCTATCTTTAAGAAAGGAGACAAGTTCCAATGTGGAAATTATAGAGGAATATCACTACTGTCCACAAGCTATAAGATACTATCCGCAGTATTACTAAATAGACTAAAACCATATTCAGAAGACATATTAGGTGACTACCAGGCAGGTTTTAGACAAAACAGATCAACAATAGATCAGATATTTATCTTACGACAAATAGCCGAGAAACATTGGGAATATAAAAGAGATCTCCATAACATTTTTGTGGATTTTAAAAAGGCTTATGATAGTGTCCATAGGAATAGTCTATGGAATGCTATGCAGGAATTTGGAATACCAAGGAAGCTAATCAACATGACCAGACTATGCATGGAAGATACTTATAATATAGTAACATATAAAGGCAGGAAATCAGACCCCTTCCAAATAACATCTGGCTTGAAACAGGGTGATGCACTATCGCCGCTACTCTTCAATCTGGCTCTAGAGAAAGTTGTAAGGAAGGTAAAGGAGGAATGTGATATTGGAGGAACATCCAAGCTGCTTGGTTATGCAGATGATATAGATATTATAGGGCAAAGTGAACAAAAGACATTGGAAATATTGACTCACTTAAAGGAAAAAGCCCAACAGATGGGGCTGGTTATCAACCAAGATAAGACAGAATATATGGTAATTTCAAGAGACGGAATGGCTAAAAACTCTGGCCACATACAAATAGATAATATGACCATTAAAAGAACGGAAACATACAAATACCTGGGTACAATCTTCAACTGCTCCAACATCATAAGGGAAGAAATACAAACTAGAATCAACTCTGGAAATAAGATATACTATGCACTACAACATCTACTAAAATCAAAGGCGCTATCTCGTAACACCAAAATCACAATATACAAAACACTGATCAGACCAGTTGTGCTGTATGGCTCTGAAACCTGGAGTACAACGAAAAGAGACGAAGCCTTGTTACAAACCTTTGAGAACAAAATTTTAAGACGCATCTTTGGACCCATTAGGGATACACATAGTGGAGAGTGGAAAAGAAGAAGTAACAAAGACATTTATGATCTGTTTAAGTCCCCGCTAATCACTGGTATCATGAAGGCTAAAAGACTACAATGGCTGGGGCATATAGAAAGAATGGAAGATAATAGGGAAACAAAACTCGCTTACACTCAGGAAATAAATGACCGCAGACCCCGAGGTAGACCAAGAAGGCGGTGGAGAGATAATATATATACAGACCTACAAGCACTTGGAATCAACGACTGGCAAGAGAAGGTCCACCAGAGAGACGAATGGAGACAGATTGTATTTGCAGCAAAGAACCTCAATGGCTTGGAACGCTGAAGAAGAAGAAGACAACAATCACGTGAGTAACATATTCTGCATGCTTTTCCCTTCATTGTGTTGTTTATTTAACTAAAATCGGTTGACTAACACCTTATTTGTGATGTTTTTACTAACGCGACCCGAAATTTTACCGAACCTGAAAAAATCTTGCCCGTTCAGGGCTACAAAACGGACAAGCGTCTGCCCTGTAAAGGGTTAAATCACATTTTAATCAGGTTAAACATAAACATAGGAGGTTCAATACAATAAAAACAAAACTGTAACACTAAAAGATTGATATTTTTCATTGAGAATCAGCACTAAAAACAAATCAAGGTATCATAAATATTAATAATCTAAAGTGGAGTATAACAAAGACCAAGATGACTTACTCTTCCTCGTCTTCATCTGATGCTTGTTTGATTTCCCCAACGGCTTGTTTCTCCAATTCTTCTTCACTATCAGACGATGAAGACAGTGAAGACAGTTCACCATCCTCTTGTACTTTATTTTCTTGACTAACTTTAATTTCATCGTCGTCTGTTGACATTTCATTATCAGAGATTTCACTTTCCTCTTCCCCTTCACTGTCACCAACACTGCTCTCTGAATCACTATCTTCTTCATCTTCTTCCTCCTCTTCTTCACTGTCTTCCTTTTCTTCTTCCTCCTCATCAGCTCCTGTGATGTAAAAGGGATACAAATTACAACACTGAAATGTATTGAAATATAGTTTTTAAAATGCCGGCTGATATAAAGTTCACCCACAGTAGATGAATGAAATTAAATAAACAGAACACAAGTAGGTATAAATATTGTAGTCACATAATTAGAAATGCTAGCTGGCAGGGCATTTGATGATGATGATGAATTACAAAGCATCCATGAATCGAAGATGTACATTTCTTCATAAAGTAAAGCTTCCCGAATCTTCCTCATCACTTTCTCTGTCACTTATAAACTATTACCTATGCTTGCTTATTTCCTGTGACACAAACTATTACATATGCCTATATTTATGTCAACCTTACATTTGTATCTCTCATCATGACCAAATTTTGTGCTTAAATGGTTAAAATGCAGGAAAAGTTGTTTATCAGTTCCCTTTCACAGACAAATTCACATTTTCTTCCTGAAGTGAGTAGCCGTGAACTATCAGGAACTACATTTTCTGCAGTTATGAACAGACATGGGGAGAGAAATAATGCACACACCCCTTCTCCCCCCCCCCCCCCCCCCCCCCCACTGCTGATGTTGTGCCAGCAACTTTGACAGATGTCTGTTGTTCATGATATACTGATTCCGTTAA